>VDFB02358134.1:188035396-188635396 GCA_007258455.2 Sequoia sempervirens | reverse complement strand
CATCTCCCCCCAACCTAATGATTTGTTGGTCCTCCAACAGAGGGAGCTTTATTCCTTTTCCTTGTCAAAGCTCTGAAGTCACCAATTGCTAACCATCCCAGATTAGTACATCTACAATATCTAAGTTTGGATCCCAATAAAATCCTTGCTTGTTGTCCAATCTGCTCCACCTTGGCCTTTCTGTATCTATATCATACTAATAGTATCTGTAATATGGTACTATCCACAATAGAGTAGGTGGATGAAATGTCAATGGAAGCCAATACTACTGCTTCATCCTTCCAAGATGTATATACCTAGTGCTTCATTTACATGTTACAAAATAATTTTGCAAGGAGTGGGGTTCCGCCTGTTTTAACTGATCTAGGAAACTATTCCATCTTTGTGATAGGTATCCCAATATTATTTTCCCTATAGTAGCAACTACCTACTCATATTCCTGGTATGTTTCATCCCTAACAGGCATGATCCCGTTTTTGCAGCTTGGACAATAAAGAATTCAGTGCAATGTATAGTAAATGTCTGAAGGGTTATTGGATTCAACTCTGAGAGGCAAGGGGGTATGGAGTTCTCTTTCCCTGTATATTTTAAATTGCTGCCCCTAGTTGACTTCATTTTGGATCCATGACATGAATTCCCTCAAGTGAATATCTCCAATGTATAACAATGGGTTCAAGTCATGATCATTAGGCACAACATAATTATGCAAGTATAATTCACACAACATATTTTTAACTTCAAGAGTAGAGGATTGGTAGGCTTGGAAAAACTCATGTGGGGTTTCAATAGAAGGGCTTAAACCTGAAATAACCCTTGAAAACTCTAAGGAAAGATGACGCTCCTTCAAATACAGTGCATATACTCTTGGAGAATTTTTGCATGCCATCATTTGTGGTACTAGAGCCATCAAATTATCTACCTTATCCTTCAATACAACAGTCTCTACATTCTTCTTCTCAATTTCTGCATTTTTCTTTTTGACTTCTTGTAGCTTGAGTCTTTCCTTTTTCCACTCCTCTTTCTTTTGCATTTCATTCGATAAGTTTAGGGCTACAAGATTCCATGAAAAAGTGGGAGATTTATGTTTCCCTACCAAGATCTTTTCTCGCACTAGTTCATGCTGTTCAAATTGCACCAATTGTAGTGGTTCTTGTTGTTCATCCAGCTCTAGTTGCAGTGGTTCCTGATTTTCAACTTGCTCTGCAATAGTAGCAAGCTCTGCCAAACCTATGTTTGCTTGTTCCTCAAAATCTTCTTCTACTTCTATATTTACCTTCCCCTTAGGAGCTTCTGTCTCCTTCCTAGGTGTCCTTCTAAGTCTAGGGCTTGTTTTTGGAGGTATATGAACAATTGGCTTAGCTAGTTTTGATTTCTTTAGAGGGATTTAATGTTTCTCAACAGTTGTAGGATGACTAGTGCCATCAACCTTCCATTTCCTAGGGCTAGGTTTCACTTTTTCTGGTGTTTGCTTCTTAGGGTTAGGAAGAATATTGACATTAAGGTTTGAGGATGAACTTCCTTCATCCGAATACTTAGATTTAGAGGAGTTAATTTCTATTATTGATTCGGCTGTAGGAGGGTTTGTGCTAGGGTTTATACCAGAAGTTGAAGCTCCAGAAGTGGTTTTAGTAACCCTCTCACCCCTATTAACCCTACAAGCTTGGGGCTGACCTATAGGACTCACATTTTCCAATCTGAACTGATCAATGCTCACAAATTCTTCCCATGACATAATAGACACTTCTTGTAAAGATTTTTCTACTAACAATTTTATCAATCAATGATGGGAAACAAAAAATTCCCTACCTTTTTGAATTTCAACTGCCATGATTGCAAGAAGGTTGTACAACACATTGGCACATTTATCCTCCTGCCATGTCTCATATGGTTCATGAGCTTAAAATCCACAAAATGGAGGCATGATTGGCGATCTTCACAGGTAATATATTTGATAACGTAGAGAACAACTTGTTTCCACTTTTATGGTAGAGAAGTTCTCCTTGTTCCTTGCTTATCTACAACGAGTGGAGGATCACTAGGCTCAGTAAATTAAACCCTAGCTGACCTAGTATCCCTAGAAGCAGGGTAGGGCTCTCCTTTAGTAGGAAAACCTGTTGCTTCAACAATTCTCTCCTTAGTGGCTATAACTTCTATAGCCATTTTACTATTGCCTTACCATTAGAAAGTGTTTGTGCAAATTTCAAACAATGTCCTTGTAATGCCCCGCCACACAACCCTAGGGGAAGTTGCAAACTACAACCAATTTCACTACAATTTTTTTTTTAAATTTTTTTTTACAATTACATGAATAATAACAACACAACGCCAACAATCCCCTAAGGTTGCGAGGAAAAGATTAAATAATTCACAATTTAAAACAACATGTAGGAAATGAAATATAACAACATTCACTTAATCTAATTTAAGCACATACATTCCATACATGAGATTTCCATTTAGACCATGGGTTCCTCCACGGTTCCAAGACAAAGGTTATATAATTACATTTACATCTCTCATTCCCAGAATGAGGTAAATCAATGACATAATTGATTATTACAATTTCCACCTTGATGAAATGAGGGGTAAATAAAATACAAAAGCACTAGCATAAATGAAACCAAGGTAGCAACTGGAATCCCATGAGCTCTCCAACACGAAAGTCTCATCCGCAAAAGAAACTGCCAACACAACGGAGTATGGTGCACGTTCCACCCAACCATGTGATACCCGAAGGCTCACCCCCCGTGCTAGGAGATAGTAACAAGAGTTTCAGGGTATGACCAACAACCTCTATACATAGACAACATGACTCAACTGGGAAAGGATACGAACATGACATCACATGACATAAAGGTAACAATGCTTCCAGATTCTAAATACATGAACACAACACGATTACAAATATAATGCTGTCTTAAGAGAAGTGTCATCACAATGCCACATGGGATATCCTGGCAAGTCTTCCTAAGTCCCGACCCCCATCTCGGGATATCCTGGTAACCTCTAACGACTCCCGGCCCCACATGCGAACCAATGCGGAATCAGTTATCTTTCGAAGGGACAAGATAACGATCTTGCCATTCCAGGCCTTCTCGTCTCATCCCAAGCCTATGCAAGCACTTGCGTCCATGAGCGAGGCAACAATTAATCTTTTTAAATGTTGGTACCACCTATGCTAATTAATTGGTTTAGGTCATCACTGAATTAACCAACTTACATTGAGATCTCCTGGCACCACTTTGTGTGTCGGCCCTCAATGCAAGCCACTTCTCTAAGACAACACGTGGAACTATGCCACCACAAAAGGGTACTCAAGTGCAACCTAGGGATAATGAATCCCTAAACACGACATAAAGTCAACCTATCCCGCCCAAGGTAATCGGGTTTGACTGGACACATTGAACGCACTACCCAAGGTAAACCAGGGTTAACCAACATAACAACAACCCAAAACACATAAAATAAAGTCCTATCTGGAAGACTTACATAACACTATCTAGATTGACCCACCCAAGAAGAAGCATTATAAGCAATACAAAGTAGACTACTTTAGGATTTCGTAAATCCAATCATTCATCACATTAGTGCATTTAAACAATTTAAAACAACAATGTTCTTGCACAATCACGTAAGGGTTTGAAAGTTTGTTTGATTCTTGTTGGCACAATAGATATGACAAATTAACTCAATCATTCTTCGCTAAGCCACAACTTCCAGTTTTCGTCTAACCCTTTTTACGAATATCTCATATCTAATTTAATTATTTTTCCACTTTTAAGGAAATAAATCATCTTTTTCAAAAATACACACACTTATCAATTATATGTATATCCTTTAAAATACATCTATAATTAATAATTAATTTTAACTAAAAAAATTACTTTACCCTTTAATATAAAAAAAAACTATACACATATATATATATTAAGTATATATATATATATAAATTATATCCTAAATTCATAAGAAAAAAAACATTTAAACTATTATAAAAATATAATAATATATATATATATATATATAATAACATATATTATAATATATATATAATATAATATATATATTATAATATATATTATAAAATATATATAATATAATATATATTATAATAAATAACATAATAAATAAAAATCAATAAAAATAAATAAAACAAAGTAAAGTTTTGAAAGCCCCGCCCGCGCTGGCAAGGCACGAGGCAGGTCTCCTGCTGCTTCCCCCGCCCGGCCCATGGAGGGAAGGTAGCCTTTCAAGCGCCTATGGGAGGCGGCCCGATGGCGCCCGGCCATTTTATACCCTACGAAATAGAAACGTGGGCCGGATGCATACACAGGGTTTCACAGACCCAAAAAAAATAAAATTTCATTTACCAGGTTAAAGTTAATAACCACCATGATATAATATATGATATATATATGCATATATATGTATATATATATATTAATATACATATATATGCATATAGATTTATATATACACACACAGTCATAGAAAATGACTGTAAAATCATTTTTTTTTTAATACCCAGATTGGGCAAACAAACCATTTTGAAAAAAAACAACAGACTTCCCAATGAAATTTCAAAACTTTAACACAATAACTACTAAATTTCACCCAAATGAAATAGGAATTTCCGAACAAAACAAGTTTTCAAACAACCCCATTTGAAAGTTCCAATTTTGTTTCAAATTTCACAATGATGGTTTGAGCATAGTTTCTGGTTTATTGTTTTCTAATTTTTTTTTTGCAAACTCTTCATTTTCAAGTTTGAATGGGATTCCAATCATGGTTTAAAATCTCAAGTTTGAAATATCCAAATCTACATTTGAGCCATTTCCAAACAAGATTTTTGAAATAAAATTTGCATATAGAAAGGAAAATAAGGAACCTTTTGTTTTCTCCAAGTCTTTGAAGAGTCCTTCAATGGAGATTGTGCTCTTTCAAATCTTCTCCTCCACCAAGCTTTTCCAAATCCTCTTCAACAATTTTTCTCCAAGATTTCTTCAAGTTTCCTCTTGCTCTCTCTCAAATTACCCAAATTCTAAAAAACAAGATAATTCAAAAAAAAGAAAGCATTTTCCTTATGGCCTCCAAAAAAAGGTCAAACCCCTAATTTAGCCACCCACCAAAAGTTATTGCAAATTTGGATATTTTTGGATATTTCTTTTTTTGAAATTAATAAAACTTCATTTTCCTTTTCAAATGCATATTACTCATTTAAATTCAAATTCCATTTACCCCACCATGCTAACTAAATTCATTTTATTTCACAAAATTGAATCCAACTATTACATTTAAAATGAATCATTTTTAAATTTTATTTTTCCTACATGAAGAAAGCAATACAACTTCTAATGTATATATATATATATATATAAATATATTTTTTGTCACTTTATTTAATAATGCTAACCCAATTGGACTAATTTACTTAATCCCCAATAAGTCTAATTCACGGTTAAATTATTCATCAATTGCATTAATCAACTAATAAATCAATGAGCAATTTATTATGAATTTTTTTTTTTTTTTTGCAATAAAATTAAATAAAGCAACACCATTTCACTAGGAAATTTAAATCATGCAAGCAAGAAGAGACAAGGTGACACAACAAATAGCTTATCCCAACAGACAACCCGACGACCCACTATGGCTAGGGTGATGTCACGACACAGAAACCCAAGCTACTATCTCCCAATCATTTCCGTTGAACAAGGGACATGCTCAGACCTGCGAAATCAGGTGGAGTCAATGTCCTGTACCTGCATCCTGCACACAACACGAGTGTCAAACATGCATACATATATATATATATAAACATCAAAACACACCGTGAAGAGGAAATCGCGGAACCACAAGGCACTCGCGTGCGAGTGATGTGATCCCGTCCCCTTCACCAATACAATATCGCTAACTGACATCTCTAATCATTAATTGCAAAATCAAAACATAAAGCATCAATAATTCACATTCATGATAATTTAATCCATAACATGAAATAATAACATCATCTGATAAAAGTACCATCACATCAAAACATAATGTTTGCATCGCTTAATAATTAGTGATCAAAAGTAACCAAGTTTATAACCAATGTGCCAACAAGGCAAAATATACATAACGAACACTGTTCGATCAAAATAACAAAATGAAGGGGTGTTACAGTCCTCATCGAAATTGTCTAGTTTCAGAAAGTAGTCCAACCATCCACAATTCATGAATTCAGCCAAAGAGAGTGCATTCTGCAATATCACCTCATGAACTGTAGGTTCATTCCTAATCAGTTGACCTCCCATTGTTTTTACTCACAATATGGCAAACACTTTTGCAAAATTTTCTTTCTTGCAATGCTTCTTTTGAAACCCAATTTCTTATGCTTCCTGCAACTCTTCTTCAGTGCTAACGCCAATGTCATGTGACTCTTGAATTTACCTTTTTGGTGACATTATGAATATGACTTAAGTTAGTAAAGAAAGCATAAATGAGGGGCATCGTCAAAGGAAATGGTGGCGGTTTATTGTCATATCATACATGTAGGTCATCATTTCAACTATATCATTTTAAATTTGCTGACATGTATGAAACGTGGACATGTGGGTTCACACTCCCCCCAAACCTAAATTAGAGCATGTGTCCACACAGGTTGGGATGCAATTATGATGTGACAAGGCAGAGTACAAATATGCGCTATGTGAAATATCAACATTAATATACAATAATTAAATAAATGCATTTAAGATAATTAAGATATAGCAAGTTGTTACACATGTAACTGAAAATTTGGAGTGCCATTTGCAAACAAATGTGGAATAAAGTACGGGTTACTTTAAAAGTACAATTGAGCAATTAAATGAAGTGGTGATGGAATGAAGTGATGGTGGAGTTATGGAAGAGAGAGAAAGGATGGAGATGGATGGGCAAATGGATGTATTGATGGATAAATGGATTCCCATAAAAAGTGGAAATATTTATTATGATGTCATTCATAACTTGAATAGCCAGAAGGATGGACACTAGGTCACTTCCTTTGGTTGCAGGAACTTCAGATGTTTGGTGTTAAATAAATTGTTGCATGAATTCTTGTTTGGAAGCCAGATTATGATATAACCTGAGACGATGACTGCTGACCAGGAGCTTGAATTTGACAAGGTCAATGGTTGTGAGTTGAACAACACCATTGGAGAAGACTTCTACAACTTCATATGGTCCCAACCACCTAGTTTGCAGTTTGCCTGCATTATATTGATACCTAAAATCATAAAGGAGTGCCCAGTTGCCTCGTTGGAACTGCTTTTCCTTTATGTATTTGTCACGCCATCTGATTCTTTAATTTTGCACTATCTTAGTATGATGAAGAGTTGACTTTCTCATTTCATCTAAGGAATTCAACTACATGATCCTGTCCTTCTGTGCGTTAGATATGTCTATCCTAAGGTCTAGTGCAGTTCTAAGAGTTTTATTCTCAAAGTCTATAAGCATCATGGCTTTTTTTCCATACAATAATTCAAAAGGAGTGAAACCAGTGGTTGTCTTCCAAGTGGTTCTATAAGCCTAGACAATTTCTGGCAACCTCTTTGCCTAATCTTTCTTGTGAAATTCCACTGTTTTGGTCAAAAAAGCCTCTATTTCTCTATTTATCACCTCAGACTATCCATTGGCTTGAGGGTGATAAGGGGTAAATTTCCTATGGCTTACACTATATTCATTGACCAATGTTGTGATAAGAGTTGAGGTAAATTGAGCCCCTTGATTTGTAACTATCTCCTTAGGAACCCCATAGTGTGTGAAGATTTCTTCATAGAGGAATTCTGCAACTTTATTGTCTCTGGCATGTTTCATAGCCTTGACCTCAACCCACTTAGTCACATAGTCAGTGCAAAATAAGATGTAAGATTTAACATTTGATGGTGGATCAATTGGACCTAAAAAATCAAGTTCCCATTTATCAAATGGTGTGATAAGTACCTGAGGGTATAGAGGCATCTCATCATATTTAGTTGGCTGACCCATTCTCTAATATCTATCACACTTCCTAGTGTACTTTCTTGCATCCTTATGAAGTGTGGTCCAGTAATATCTTGTATTAAGAATCTTCATTGTTGTTCGTTTAGCTACAAAGTTCCCTCCACAGGGTTCATTGTGACATGCATGTAGTATATCATATGTTTCATCCTTTCATACACATCTCCTCATTACATGTATAGAATAAACATCCTGCAATCCATGAGAAAGGAAAAGTTTTCTCAATAAGAATCCTTCTCTCTTTTGGAGAGAAATGAGGGGGAACTCTCCCTGTAACTAGATAATTGGCTATATCTACATACCAAGGTGTGTGCACACTGATGGACAATAAATGCTCATCAAGGAAGGAGTCATCAATGACTTGGGTGTCCTCTGATGTAGTCAATCTAGAGAGAAAGTCTTCTACAACATTTTTCTTTCTCGGTTTGTCAACAATGGTGATATCAAATTCCTGCATTAACAACAACCACCTTGCTAGCCTACCTGAAATCAAGGGCTTGTTCATAAGGTATCTGATGGCTACATGGTTTGTATGGAAAAATGTATGATATCTTGTTATGTAATGCTTGAACTTATTGAGAGCATAAATGACTACCAACATCTCCTTCTGTGTCACTGTGTAGTTAAACTTAGCTCCTTGTAGGTTTTTTTTGACAAAGTAGATTGCATTCTCAATTGCTTCCTTTTTTTTTCCCAAGACAACCCCTATAGCATAATTAGATGCATCTGTGTGAATATGGAAAGGGAGTTCCCAATTAGGGCCTTTGAGCACAAGAGCATGGGTTAAAGTGGTGCTGCCATCTTACTGAAATCTTTTATGAAGCGCCTATAACATCCTGCATGTCCCAAGAAACTTCTAACATATTTTTGCTTGACAGGAATAAGAAGATTGGTAATCACCTCAATCTTGGTTGGGTTCAATTGAATTCCTTTTTGATAGATATAATGGCAAAGGACTACTCCTTCCTGCATCATCATAAAGCATTTATCATTGTTCAAGGACAAATTATGGTCCTCACATCTCTGTAGAACTTTTCATAGGTTCTCTAATGCTTCTGCAAAATCAGCACCATAAGTAGTAAAATCATCCATGTAGATCTGCATACAATCATGTGATATGTCCGAGAGTATACTAATAAATACTCTTTGAATGGTTGCAGGTGCATTACATAACCCAAAGGGAATTACTGAATAGGAATAAGTCCCCCAAGGATAGGTAAAAGTTGTCTTCTCTTGATCCTTAGGGACAATCTGTATTTGATTATAACCACTAAATCCATCTAGGAAAGAAAAATATTGCTTACCTGCAAGTGAATCCAGTACTTGTTCTATAAAAGGAAGGGGAAAATGATCCTTTTTAGTGGCAAGTTTTAGTTATCTATATTCAACACAAGCTCTCCATTACCTCCATTTTTAGGCACAATTACCAATAGGGACACCCATTGGCTGTTTGAGATAGGGTAGATAAATCTTGCATCCAATAATTTATGTAGTTCCCCTTTTACAATCTCCCTCAATGTAGGGTTGGTTCTCCTTTGCGATTGTCTTATTGGTGTGCAATCATCTCTAATGTAGATCCTATGAGTACAGAGCTTGGGACCCAATCCTTTCATGTCATGGTAATCCCATGCAAATGCATGCTGATGCAATTGCAAGAGGTTTGTCATGGATAACTATTGATTTTGATTCAACTTGCTGTTAATATTCAGATGTTTCCCTTTTGAAACTTGTACTTGTGTGGTCAAGTCAATCATGGTTGTTTCACTGATGCTTGGAATTTTTAGTTCATGTGGTAACAATGTATGAAGCATATTTGTTGTTGTAGGAAGTTTAGGTGCAGGGGGAGCGGGAAGAAGTGTCTTTAATGGACTTGCAAAACTAGATTCATGAGTGGATGATTCTTCATGCACCTCACAATGGTTTTGAATTATATGGGATAATACTTCATCTTCTTCTTGGAGCTACATGAAAGGACTTCTACCTATCATCATGAGTTGTGCCACTAAATTGAATTCCTCGGTCTCTTCTCCAACATGTGGCCATATGGGGTTATCCATATCAGGTGATGGTTGAACAAGAGGGTAGATGACAAACTTCTTAGTGCTTCTCCCATTAGAAATAGTCATGTCGCCTAGCCGACATCCAATGTAAGCATCTGTTGTAGCTAACCATGACCTACCTAGAATAATGGGATACCCTCCTAATGTAGCTTTAGGGGAAAGGATCATGAAATCTGTTGGGTACTCCCAAGAGTCTAGAGTAACAACAAGGTCTTCTACTATAGAATTTGGTTTGACAATGGGACTATCAACAAGTTGCAAGATAGTAGGAGTAGGTCTCATATTTGCAACATTTAGTTGCTGCAGGATATCCTTAGTCATCACATTGATTGCTGCTCCCAAGTCTATTAGAGCATTCTTTACTTGGAATCCAGTTATAATGACTCCTACCATAGGGCTACCTGGGTCAATGTATTTAGGAACATTAACTTTTCCAAGCATGATATTTTCCAATTGTCCCACCACATGAACAGTAGTGGGGTATTTCTTTTTCCTCCCTTAATTTTTGAGACATGCTTCCTTGATTTCTTTACTATATATGGGGACTTATTTTATGGCCTGGAACAAAGGAAATTGAAAACTTGTAACTTTCAAGTTATGGGTTTTAGCTCAAGAATTTATTGTTTCTTTTTCCAATATGTGAATCACCTAATATAAACATGAAGTGAGCCCTTTGGCCTTTCAATGAGGGCTTGGATGAGCGTAACCTATTGGTTGCTTTGAGCAATCTAAAATCCACCACATGCATTTTATATTCACTTTTAAATCCTTTTGCAATGACACCATTTATATCGATATAACAAATTTGAAATAAAGGTAAATTTCATAAAGGATTTACATATATGATTACACTAGAAATCTCGTTGCACCTTAATGCTCTGTAAATTATTACTCCAAAGGAAGTCATCCTTACCACAAGACCTTCTACCATACATGCTCACTTCTTTTGGCATCTCGATAATCTTTGATGCACCATTATTAACCGAATTTTGTATATTGGGTGATCCCACAATACTAGTTTACAATTTTTGGCCAAATTGGACATTGAATTGATTTTTTTTTAACTAAATCTTTACTTTCGGGCACTTATAGCTACTAAACCATGAGGAATTTGAAGAGGATGCAAACTAGTAATTTATGACTTTTTTATACAGATTCTAAATATATATATTTTTAAAAAAATTAGAATCAGATTGCATTTCTTTTTCCATCTCCTTCGAAAACTAGTTTTTAACAATAAACATCATTTTTAAAGAGTGATGTTGACTGTGAACAACATAAATTTTTTTCTATGAAGGAAAAAATTCTAATTTTTTCGAATTTATCTTTGTAACTACGATATCGAGCACGTTCATTTGGTTTCATAATGTTTTATTGAATATTTTTTTCTTAATTAAGTTTTGAAGTCAAAGCAATTATAATTCAGACATAGATGGACTGTATTACAACATAACCTTTTTTGTATGTATTGATTTTTTTTTTACTGGATCAAGGACATCAATACCTAGCATGAACATATTTTTTAGAAGTTTTTTTTATAATCTACTATTTTTCCACATGTGTAGAATAGAGAGCTTGATTTTAGGTGAAATACCTATGTTTAATTAAACTAAAAAAAACATAATAAAACCAAAATATATTAAAATTATATTCAATGGATATCTTATTCTAAGGACTACCATCATCTAGTTGGGTATGTGAATTTTCTTCCATTTTCATCCTCAACGCGAGCTTCAAAAGGAAAAAAATTGCAAAAAAATTGGTAGAAGAGGGGGAGAAGGTAAAAAGGGGGGGTTCGCTAGAACCCCCCTTGACCCTTTTGAGTGAAGGGGGTTCATTCGAAGGGGGGTTCGAGAAAACCTCCCTTTTTCTTGACTTTCCCTTTGATTTAAAGTTAAAAAACGTGCAGAAAATGGCCACATCACAAAAAGGGGGGTTAGAGTGAACGGGCCCTTCGTGCTAACCCCCCAAAACTTGAAAATTTCCTCATGGGAGCATTTTTGCAATTTTCCATCCTCAACGAAATTGTAAATTAGTTTTGTGGGATCACCCTTGTTAAAGGAGACTTTGCTAAGTTGTCACCAACATTATCGACAATAACACTAGAATGAACATAATTTTTCTTTTCTCTTTATTTCTACTCATCAATTTACTACCATTTTTTCTCCACTAATCACTATGACATTTAGGATTCTAGGTTGTCTATGCTAGCCAAAATATTTGTCCTTCTTGGTTTGAGGGAATAGTCTAAGAAACTAGGAAAAATGAAATCAATGTAAAGGTCTTCAATTTGTGCACCACAATAATGCGAGGGTAATATTTCTTCTTTCTTATCTCCCATGATGGACTCCAAAATTTATTTTTGATGAACAAGTACTTGCATTTCTAACAATATTATTCCAAGCTCACCATCAAAAGCTTTAATATCATATAAATCAAGCTCCTTTCCAAGGAATTTTTTTATAAATATTGGTTGAAAGAGGCAAGTCCAAAAGCATGCCATCTTGAATATTCTTAGCCATTAGACGTCCTAGAAGACATAAATTTTGTACCTTATAAATTTTTATTAGACCAAATTAATTTGCACGGGGTAGATATGGATGGTGAAATAATCAATTAGATGCTTGAACAAAATATTCATTTCAAATAGTATCCCTAGTTCTAGTGGAAAACAAATGTGTTCGATCTCATTATAATACTTTACTTCAAGTAGTATCCATTGGCCATATAATAGCATCCTAGAAGACAAAAATTCTCAATCACCTTATAAATTTTGCTTACACCAAATTAATTTGCATGGGGTAGATATGGATGAGGAAATAATCGATTAGATGCTTGAACAAAATATCCATTGAAAACAATATCCCTAGTTCTAGTGGAAGACACATGTGTTCTCTCATTATAGTACTTCAAGTAGTATCCTTTGATCACATAATAGCATTCTAGAAGAAAAAAATTCTTGACCACCTTATAAATTTTTCTTACACCAAATTAATTTACATGGGGTAGATATGGATGAGGAAATAATCCATTAGATGCTTGAATACAATATCCATTTCAAATAGTATCCCAATTCTAATGGAAGACAAAAGTGTCCTCATTATAAATCACTCCAAGATGCTAAATTAAAGTTGACACTATGGATATAAGTAATCTCATTTGGTTGGTGCAAAAATTATTGTATATGTGGAACATGCTACAATAAATGAAATTTTTAATCAATAAAAAGTGACTAGCATAAGATGAAGGTTGGTCAACAAGATACAATAATTTACTATTAAAATATAGAATACTAAATTGTTTAGAGGACAAGTTATAGCTAGGGTAATGGTTTAATCTAACTTGGAAGTATACGAGGAAAACCATATAGAAAGAGAGATTAGAAAAGGTGTAGGTGGGTACAATCCCCTTGGTATACATAAATGATTTATTATTTACACCACATGTATTTTCCTAAAAGAATGAAAGAGAATCAAAAGAGCCCAAAATTTTAAGGCATTGAATTATATCCTAATTGATGAAAACATCATGTGGAGGGATAGGTAACTTTCCAATTTTAGATATCGATATGAAGAAGAAGCTAGAACAATATTATTTGAGATGCACAATGGTGCATGTGGTGAGAATTGCATGACTAAAAATATAGCTTGAAAAATACTTGAAGCTAGTTATTAGTAGTCATCCCTATATTTTGATGTGCACAACCTAAGGATAAATTGTGGTACTTGCTAAAATTTCTCAAAAAAACTTAAGGGATCCAAGGCTTTAGGTCTTTAAGGTCATTAACTATGGAACACCATTTTAATAGTGGGGTATTTATTTGATTAGAAAAATCACTAAGAAGTCTACCAGAGGCTTCAAATAGATCCTTGTAGCTATAGAATACTTTACAAAATGGATTGAATAAATCCATACCAAGGAGACTGTTGACGCCAAAATTTAATGAGATAACATAGTCTTATGGGAAACTCAGTTTAAGGGGGACTTTTTGCACTAAAATGAGTAACCTCCAGATTTTTAGAGAAGCCGACTTCTTCTATAATGGGGTTTGGAAAGGGAAAAGGAAGTGGATATAATAAAGTAAAGTCTAACCTAAGGCGATGTGCCAAGATTTGATGATGGGGACGATAAATCATAGATTTAAGGGCCTGAATGGTGTTGTTGTGTTCCAAAACATCAGAGACTTAAGATTATAGCATAGACAATTCATTTATTGACATAAAATAATGTTGCATACATTCTTACTACTAAGAAGAGTCATTAGACATGATTTAGGTAAGCAAATTTGCATCCAACATATAGAAGTTCTTCAAATGAAGTATCAAGACAATTATAAAGCATAGTTCACAGTTTAATCAAAAGCATGAAAAAATAGAAAGGCCGAACAATTGGCACAGTCTGAGAGTTTTTCAATTTAAATAAAACAGTAATAGAGGCTTGGTGTCTTTTTGCAAAACCAGCGTGTTTTTCTCCAGTTCCAGACCCTTTCTCATCAACAGAGAAAATATATATAATAGGAAAACCTCCCATCGCTTCGGAGAGCAGTAATAGAAAATATCTCGCAATCTTCTGCAATGATGCCTAAATCAGAATATTCCCTAGGCCGTTACAACAGGCTTGAGCTGGAACACAACATCCAGTCATCCAGGGCACAGGTGCATCCTCTGCAATGATGGCGGTGGTCCTAGCCAGGCTCGATCAGACAAGTGTCATCCTTTGCTGCGAATGATTACGACAAGTAGCAACCAATAACATTATTTGGTTCATTTGGTTCATCGCCTGCATAACAGATCCGCACTCAGGCACGTGGCAACATTTCGCTGCCCGTATGAACCCTTCTCCCATTGCTGTAGAGGATTTGAAAAAATGCAACACATGTCGAATGGGCTGAGAACCTTATCATAGTGGAGGGAATGCTCCATCAGCCGGGCGTAAAAGACGCGTGGCAGCATTTCGCTGCCTGCGATTGCTATTTCATCCCCTTGTTGAAAGATTTGCGAACGGTTGCCACGTAGCAAGAGTCCACTGTGGCTAGAAACTGTGGGGCCTACCAGCACCTTTTAGGAATGAAAGCTTCGTGGAAGTATTTCGCAGCTCGACGAGGCATCAAGGAAACAAGAAACAAAATCCTCCCGTAGCCGTGACACGTGGAAGCATAGCAGAGTTTCCCAAGATCCGAAGGGAATGCTAATACTTGATGTTGCGAAGAGTAGACTCGTGAAGCGGTAGATCAAAACCTTCAAAAAGGCCGGTGCACAAAAAATAAACCTGAAGGGAGCTAGCTAAATATTTATTTAACAGCTTTTGGTGACTATCAGGGGCGTTTCGACTAAGGAACGAAGAACCCAAAATTTCTCTGGTTCTGCAGACCAGAGCCTTATCCATTGGGCTAATGGAGTTAGAGATTGGAAAGAGTTGCCTGCAAAGGCGACCATTCATCCTCAGACGGCTTCACTATGTTGCGCAAATTCTCCTATGCTCCACGTAGATCAGTAGTTTCTTTGTGAGGCAACACATCGGGTAAACTGACCCCTGCTTGTATACGAAATAGCAGCTGTGAGAGCGGATGAATGACTGCCTCAATGTTGGCTGCCGTGGGAGGATGGCTGAACTCCTTGAAAGCCTCCGGGTCATTTTCCTTCTCTTTAGTAATTTTTGCAATCTGCGCAGTCATGGCAATAGAGCCATCCTCAAGGAATGGGGATGACAGTCCCATCCTGTCTAACTTGGAGAAACATCCCCGTATGCTATCCAGTGTCTTACTCAGAATAGCCACGGCTGCCTTAGTGCGCTGGAAGGCAGAGTGGAAATGGATGAATTTGTTTGTCGTTTGAGCAACAACGTCCTGATCTTCAATACCTGCTCCGACCAGGATCTCATCAGAGACCGAGTATAGCTTGGTGAGCAGATCCCTTGCCTCAGGAACCCTCTCCAAGATGAACCGTGGGAATTGTTCAATCGTATCATGGGCCTCTTGGCTGAGCTTTGATGTCTTGTCGATAAATCAGAGGGTAGGCTGCAGTGTTAGGCAAAATGTTTTAATTTTCTCCCAGTGAGAAATGTATAATTACCTAACCAGCGAAATGATAATAGGCTATGTAGGAGGAGGCAGGAGAGAGGCTTTAAGCGAAGTAATCTCCACGTCTCTTGAAATAATGGCCTCAGCCAATTCTGCCTTTTTCCTTTTCTCAGACACCAACTGCTCCACATAGTTGCTCATTTCTTTATTCCAATTCTTCTCGACTCGGGAGTGATTTGTTGAGTGCTCATCTAGAGAAGTCTTTGTCTCTTAGAGCTCTTCCTCTATTTGAGCCTTTAGACCTTTAAATTTGACGTCTTTCTCTTGTATTCTTTGCTCAAATTGAGCCTGTTGGCGTTTCAGCTCTTCCTTTTTCTGTGCCATCCCTTGACTATGCTCAAGGCAGAGGCGCTCCAACTCTTCATCTTTCAGTTATAGATTTTGCTCCGCCTTCTGGTTCTTGCTTTGTATCTCTTTTATTATGCCAGGATCAACAACCCGAGTCTTCACAATTTTTCCTTGAAGCTTGTTCCTGTCATCCTTTGCTGTCAACGCCCTTTTAGTCATGTGGGCAATATCCGCCTCTAAGGATTTCTCTTTCCTCTCTAGAAAACTAACTCTTTCCCTAGCTGCCTTGAACTGCTCATCCTTCTTCTTTGGCTGGCGACCAGTTTTGAAGAAGTCAGAAGTGACTACCCGTTGCATTTCCTCGATGATTTCAACTTTATCCTACGGTCGGGCTACCTTCATGTCGAGTCCGACTGCATATATCTCATAGTCTTTTAGTTGCATTTCTCCCTAAGGCTTGCTTACCCTCGGGTACATGGTTGCAAACTTCAATTCTTGCCGGGCCTCATCGTAAAGAGCCTGTACTCTTGGCTCGGAGGAAACACTGTAATCGTTTTCCTTGTGTTTCCTTATTCTATTCGCGTGTGCCTCCTTTCCACAATCTATTTGTGCTGTGAATTCGGCTGGCGATGAAACTAGTCCACCTGCGAAAGGAGCACCAGAAGGCAGGGCATAGGGATAGGTAACTTTCATAGGTGCGGGCATTTGTTTCTTCTAGAGAATGACAGTTTGTGGAGAAAAGTGAGGCACATTCCATAGTTTGGTTTGAGAACCAATAGTAGGGCTAGTTATTTGCAATGACTGGACTGGGGAATCAGTCGTAAGGCTGATTGGCTGGGACTGTGGAATGCTTAACGGGGTGTTAGACTACGACAATGGAAGATGATCTACAATCATAGTGGAAAAAGAATGGGCACTCACAGGGGGAATGCCTTCCGAAAGCGAGGCGATGAAGGACTGAGCAACAGCAGTAGGCGTAAGCATACACAGAGGAGTAATTATGAGAGGGGGGCCTGTGAAAACTAGGCGAATCCAACCAAATATCTCAGACTAAAAGCAGAAGGTAGAGGGCTAGGACCTATAGCAGGGATCGCTAGTGAGGCAGGGGAAAATACCAAGGAATGAGATGCAAGAGAAGGAGTGAATTGTACCTATTGACTGGTTGTTGGCATCTCTAGTTCTTGACTAGCTGCGAGTACTCCTCCTCCAACGGGTTCTTGCGAACCCTCTCCGATAATACGCTGCCATTTCGTAGGTGGAATCTCACCAGCTTCGGCAATCATCTTCGTCTGTTGAAGTGATAGCCTGGTTGGTTTAGCAGCCCAAGTGAGTGTATGCAAGCCCTTTGATATATTAAAACGTACGTTCATGGCCACATAGGCGGGCTGTCTAGAGACTTTCTCCTTTTGCACAGAGGAAGCCGATGTCGCCGCTTCCTCCTCCTGCTCCTCAGATTCCTCCTTCTCTTCGCTCCTATTAATACTAGAGCTCGGGCTGGGATGGCTTTCCTTCCACCACCTTTCAAATTCTTGGTCATCCTTTAGTTTGTTGTAAGGAGCATCCAAATGTGCAATTTCCTGGCGATACTTCCAGAAAGATTTTATTTTCTCCTCACTCCATTCCTCATCCTTCTTTAACCTGTTGTACATGCCGCGCTCCATGGGGACATTATCTTGAGCCACAACCACAGGAAAGTAGAACTTGTGCCATGAGACTCTAGTGTCTGGTGTAGAGATATGCACCAATTCAACAAAATCCTCATCTTTGTCTGCTTGTGGGTTACGCCGCTTCTCCCAGTATGGTCAGGGAACATGGGTAACCCTCATATGTGGCTCTGGCAAGTCGTCGAAAGGGTTGTATTCCCACTTATTATTTACCAGTACCAACCCTAGATATGCCAGCTTGTCCTCTAACAACTGGTCTGATTACTTTTTTAGTAGAGTTACCAACTTTAAATTCTTCGGACAAGGGAAGAATCCCTTCTTCTTGACCTTTTCACTGCTACAAAAGGTAAAATCAATGATACATACCTGTCAGAACATTTCCAGCATGTGCACTCTAGCTTTGACACAGGCTGGGAGCATGAAAGGTTTGTCAGTAAAACCCCACATCTGGAGGATCGTAAAATCTTTTCCTAAGAACTAGTCACAAGTAGGGGTGAAACTCTGTATAAATTCGGCCTGCTCCTTATCGAGCCAGATAATATTACCCTCTCTGATCAAATAATGCAAGATCGAGGCTATGAAATAGTCCGCAAATGCATAATAATTGTATGATGCGGAAAGAAAAGGCGTTCACGTGGACACCGACTTCCTTTTATTTTGCTCATCAAAAATTGATAGCGGAAAATATCGGGCGAAGAAATTTGGGTTCTGATGTAGAAACATGTGGACCAGGAAAGAAAGAAACCTAAATTTTTTCTCCGCCTGGTAATTCTTAACTTGTCGTATCATTTCTTCTACCATAAACTCAGCAAAATCATACCAGAAGAGTTCATGCTGCTTGTGAAACTGAAATGCCGGTCCGAGTTGAAAGGTCTCTATCTTTTCATCAGAGTCTCGGCCACACACAAAGGCTAACATGTACATGTCATCCTGGAGATCATCGCGAAATGCACTGCGCGACAACGAAATACTTGGTGGTTTAGCGGCTGGGATGCCTTTCTTATTAGTCTCCTCCAACAAGAACTCCGAGTTCTTTCTCATCTTCTTCTAGAATTTCTTTCCCTTGTTGGGGCGAAAGGTCTCGATATTTTCCTTCCTCTTACTCAGGTCAGGGATACATAACATATGCCAGATGGCCTCTAGAGTGATATGCACCTTTAAGTTGTGGCCTTCAATGTAGTGGGTATCAGGATTATAACGCTAGATAGCAGCATCAACCACCTCTGGGCAATAGTGCACCAGTGAAACCATGTATTGAGGGAGACCACTGTACCAAACTCTATTCGTCGTAGATTGGTCTGCCTTTGGTGCTAATAAACTTGCACAAGCTGCCTCTTTGAGGGACTTAGGGTTTTTCGTGAGCCTTGAGTCGTAGATATTATCTCATTTTTCTTCAACCTTTTTCTAGTCTCTGCAATTCTTTGGTCTATTTAGTTCTTCTATGTAGGCCCTCCTTAACCTGCTGGGTATACCAGGCGTAGCGTACGCCACATCCTCATATACATATACCTCTACTGAAGAACGCATAGCCATAAATAGTTCCTGGCTAATTTCCTTTTGTATTGGCTGAGATGAAGATTCTGACATTTTTCTTTCTCTAAAGATTTTTGCAAGTTCCTAGTTAGCTGCGACTATGCTCGGCTCCAAATACACAGAAAGAAAACAACTCTACACTTTTATCTTTGGCGTTTGTGAAAAGACTTTGAAATATTAAGCCTTTTCATGCAATACTAACAACCTTTCTCAAGGTGGTAGGCGAAAGCATGCTTTTTGCATTTAATTTGACATGTACTGTTAATTTTGCAAATCGTGCAAAATGAACTTCTTGCCATTTTGAGGTGACCAGAGTTCATCATTGTGTTTGGTGATTGTGTGATACGCTACGATCCCCTTGGAACTTGAGCCGGCAATTTGCATGCTAACCCTACATTAGCATGCACTGGCAATTAATATCCTGGCCGGAATCATTACGCCAAGCAAATGATCACAACCTGAAAAGATATGAATATCGCCTTGGGCTCTGGGATGCACTTGAGAGATGACACAATAGCCTACGGCCATACGTCTCACTACCAACGAGCGCCACCTTTTTAAAGCTAATTAATTAGCTCCATTTAATCAAGCACGCATTGAGCTGTGCTATCACAGATGTAACTGACCCAAAAATGTGAGCAAACATAGGCACACCTTTCAAAATAGCAACTAGCTTAAAATCACGTTTCTTCGAAGCGGATTAGCATGCGTCTTGTCATTTTTCTATAAATAGGCCATTAGGTGGTGAGAAAAAGATACTTAGCATTTGAGTAGTGATAAGTCAGTAGCAGAGTCTTAAGTAAGCCTTCTCATAGGTTAGGTGGTAGATAAATTCTGGCATTAGCTTAGAAGCCTAGGAATAGTGTCAGAGCCATGGAAACTCCAGTTCGCCTGACCTCGTATAAGTCGCAGACGACATTCCTAGGGGAGGTTTCAACTAGGAGATTGAAAAGGATGACCAAGAATAAGCATTCTCTGGTCTTGGTAGCCATAAAGTGGGTTTTAAGCAGATACTGCATAGAGTATGAGGACAAGTATTGGGTGAACACCGACATATGCTCCCACTTCGTAGCATCCATGCTAGACATTAGCATTCCTTGACCACTTATCCTGAAGCTGGTTAAAGAAATCTTCCCCAAAAAACACTTGAATGGTCTCAGTGAGGTTGTTGCTCATGCTGCCTATGGGATAGGTCTGCCGTCAGCCAGCGACTTGCGTCGCTTTATAGAGGAAAAAACTATTGTCGTTTGGCTGCTGTTCCTCAGTGAATTCCACCTACAGACTCGCGACCAACACCAACAGAGGGTTACTCAAGCCCTACATTTCCTGTTCTGTCGCTACAACGTGATACCTTTCTATGACGTAGATTGGTATACTGACTTCAGGAACCTGGTGTTTCCCCCGCCAATGGCGGTTGTACCGAATGATGCTGCCAGTGTTGCCGAAGAAGAAGTGGACACTGCAGTTAATGCGTCAATTGCCGCTAGCCATGCCTTTGGATGAAAAATCCCTACCTGCTCAACAAATGTCTCCCTGCCTGCTGCTCAAAATACCTGCCCATAGCTGTAGATAAGCCTGACAAAAAAAAAAGGCTATCGTATATATAATAGCTCAATATGCTTGTAAATTTTGAAATATGGCTTCCCAACCATTTTTGTAATGAAAAGAACATATATGAATAGATATCTATCTTTTAAAGAAAATCCATGCTCTTTCCTTCATTCTGTATTTAAGTTTTTCTGGTCTCGCAACTTTCATTTGCTATTTCTCCGCACATGAGTGTGTTCTATGTAAAGAAATTTTGGTGTTCCACCCACCAATAATAATGGGTTAATTCCACAGAAGTACAAACTAATTCAGAAAAAGACCGGCCAAAGAAACATAAATAAAATAAAAGCGCTATTTACATATGTACAAAATAGAGCTTAATGTCTAATGGAACAACTTAAGATGAATCCTATTGATCAGGATTTCTAACGGTTCCTGTTCCATATTCTCCAGCTCAAAAGTATTATGTTCTTTGCACCGAATGATTTTAAAGGGAACCTCCCATAGGCTATCAAATTTACCGTGCTGACCTGGCTTTGCAACCCTGCTATCATACTTTAGCAGTAAGTCTCCACATTTTAGACCTTGGTCGGAAGCCTTCTTGTCAAACCATCGTTTGACCACCTGTTGACGATTTGTCATTGCTATTAGGGAATTCTTCCTTTTTTCCTGTACTTCCAACAGTTCGGCGAGCTGAACCTCCATGGCTTCATTTTGTTTTATCTCAAGAGATTTCAACAACTGTATTGTTGGAATCTCCATGGAGATAGGTAATATCGCCTCTTTCCCGTATACCAACTCGTAAGGCGAAGTCTTAACGACTTGCTTAGGAGTTATGCGGTTTTCCCAGAGCACTGGTCGGAGGTTTTTATGCCATTCCCTCTGGTGTTTTGAGCCAATCCTTTTAAAGAGTCGAACTAAGCTTTTGTTCGTTGACTCTGTTAGACCATTTCCATGTGGGTAATAGTTTGATGATGTTTTAAGGAATATGCCATTCTTTAATGCAAAGTGACATACCTTTGCACCTAGGAATGCTCTGGCGTTGTCTGAAATGATAGTTTTCAGAGGGTCGAACCTTGTCACCAATTTTTTGAGGAAATCTACAATTTTTGTTTCTGTTGCACCTTTGAGGGGAACAACCTTCGTCCACCTTGTGAAGTAATCCATAGCGATCAGAATCCACTTGTGTCCGGCACTAGAGACCGGGTTGATCATTTCGATGAAATCCAGGCCCCATTGTGTAAATGGTTCATCTGCCACTATAGGTTTGAGGGGCATTGCAGAATTCTTCCTTCTGTCAGTGAAGAACTGGCATTTTTTACAAGCCCTCACCAAAGAGTGGGAGTCATTGAAAAGTGTGGGCCAGTAATAGCCAACACGCATGATTTTAATTGCGGTGGTTTTGGAAAAGAAATGTCCACCTAAACGCTATTGTGGAACGCGTCGAGGATCCTCTTCGCTTGCTCTGAAGTAACGCATAACAGGATAACACCATTGAAATTCCTTTTGAAAAGGACTCCTCCTATTTGCGTATATCCATAATTCTGCAGCCGATAATACCTCCTTTTTGGGATGAGAGACCTGGCGGATACTTTCCGATTTGCATGAACTTCATTCTATCAGTCAACCAACCACCTTCTGATTCTAATTCATTTATCAAGACGAGCTTTGGCTGCTCCTCTATGACAGGTACCTCCTCGTCCTGTGCCATGTACTCACACAGTCCTCTTCCTTTAATAGTCTTAGTAGGCTTGACTTCAATTTCATATTCAAGGATCTTAGTGATTCAATTAGCCCTTTTTTTCGTGATCTCCCCCTCCATGATATATTCACGCACACTGGAATGTGCGACATACACCAGCACCTTGTTGTAGAAAATTAGATGGCAAAACTTTTTAAGTCCCTTTACTATTGCAAAGACTTGTCTTTCGACAAAATTATAATTCACCTCATATTCCTTTAGGGTCTGGGAATAGAATGCCACTGGATGTTCCCCTTTTCTTCATTATCCTTTTGGGTTAGAACAATAACAATACTGGACTTGCTACTGAAAGCATACATTATAAAATCTTTGGATTGATCCAGATTAACCAGCATCGGAGCTATGGAAATAGCTTCCTTGAACCTTTCAAAAGCTTCCTGAGCTTCGGTTGTCCACTTGAAGGTTTGATCTTTCTTGAACATTAGGGTGATCGGCCTAATCATTCCCGCGAAATCAGAAATAAACTTGCTAACAAAATTTACTTTTCCCAGAAAAGACTGAACGCCTTTCTTATTTACCAGAAGAGGAAGTTATTTGATAGCCTTTACTCGTTTGGGATCAATTGAAACACCTTCTCTAGACACAACATACCCCAACAACTTACCCTGCGGCACCCCGAATACACATTTCATTGGATTTAGGGAAACTCCGAACTCTTGGCACTTTTGAAAAACTAATTCCAAATGGTCAAAATGATCATCCTTAGATTTAGAGAACACAGTAAGGTCATCCAAATAGATTAGAATAAACTTATTGATTAGTTCGCTAAATGCGATGTCCATCGCCCGCTGGAATGTTGCCCCTGCATTGGATAAACCAAAAGAAATTTTAGCATATGCAAATGTTCCCCACTTTGTGGTGAACGTATTCTTGTGCTGATCCTCTTCTTTAACACGGATCTGATTGTAGCCGGAGAAACCATCCAACAGAGAAAACATTTATGATCCTGCGACAGTTTGTAGGATTGACTCCATAGAAGGCAACAGATAGTGGTCTTTTAGAGATGCTCTGTTTAGCTCTCGGAAGTCCAAACACAAGTGGATATCTCCATTCTTCTTTCAGACTGGGACTAGATTCGATACCAAAGTACTATGTTTGATTGGGAAGACAATGCGTGACTTAATGATCTTAGTTAGCTCCTGTGCCATTAGGGCCTCAATTTTAGGGTTCACCAGCCTCTATTTCTATCAGACTGGTTTTGCACCTTCTATTAGCTCAATAGTGTGCTGAATGATGCCAGGATCGTAACTCTCCAGATCATCATAGGACCAGGCCACTACTCCATATTTTTTGTAGAAACTGATGAGCCTTTCCTTATCATGATGCAAGACATTTTTTCTAACTCGGAGATTCCTACCATTAGAGACCCGAAGGTCCTCATAATCACTTTTTTCTGCCACAAACTTCCACTTATCATTTCTGCATCATTACAATCGATTTTTTTTTCAAGAGTAATCAATCCTTTTGGAAGTTTATTAGATTTGAGCTACATAATTTATCCTTCATAAGCCTCGAAAATCTTTGGTTGAAGTTGATCGATGAACTCCCCTGAGTGCTGGATAAATGAGGCAATGTGTTCATCACTTTCAAAGACTTGCCAACTCTGATCATTATTGGGGATCGCTGGTCGAACTAGTACTCGTACTGAATGTTCGTTATGAAGTAGGTTAGAAACAAGATCAAACTGAGCACCAATCACAACCATGCAATCTGCATCACTATTTTGTCTTCGAGGAATGGTCTGGATGTTGAAAGCTTAAAAACCATCAATCAGGTCCCAGACTTGGTGCCGATAGGATTTCATGCAGACATTCTTTGCTGTAGAAATTCTCTGGACCTAGTTAACTACCAGTTCAGAATCTCCGAACATAATTAATTGCTTAATTCCCATTCGTTCTGCAAGGCTTAAGCCTTGGACTAACCCTTCATATTCAGCCTCATTGTTTGAACAGGCAAAATGAAAGCAGAAAGACCATAACCATTTTTTATTTTGCGGGGATATTAGATATACCCCTGCTCCATCACCTACTTTGCTTCTCGCTTCGTCAAAGTACAATGTCCATAGCTCATTTTCCTGGATGCCCTCGGATTCTTTGGCGACCCTTAGAAACACCTTGTCTTCATCATAAATTACATATGTGCCCAATCCTGTAGCATGATAATTGCCGAAAGGATCATTGTTTATGTGTTCACTCAACATAGCATCTTCTTTATCATTCCGATCTCTGCTCACCTTCTCTTCCTCTAGCAGTTCAACGCAATACATTTCTTGCTTGGTGATAGAGGTATGCGCTGCTTCAAAATTGATCAAGGCCTCATTCGCCATATGTTCAGAATGTAGAGCCTTCGATTCTATCTTCATTTTTGCGCTGTGTTTGGTCCTAAGTATCAGATGTGACCAATCCAAGGATAGGTATCCACCCACCTTTGAAGTAAACTCTTGGGATAGACAGAGACCAAACATAGGAGGAACATCTATGATCACTGGTTCCTGCAGGACTGTGATACTAGGGCAGGAAAATAGAGTTAGAGGAAGCACTTTGATGACACCTATGGTCTCAACTTTATTTCCATCAAGCTGCATCACCCCTCTTTTCATAGGTTCGTAGCTGAGTCCCAAAGCTTCGGCTATCTGTTTAGGCATAACCATTGTACTAGTGCCAAAATCAATCATAGCGTTGTGCAATAACCTCTTTCCTATAATGAGATTCAAGAAGAAGGGTTGAGGTTTTGACCTACTTCTGTCCTCGGTAGGGGATTCCTTTGTATTGTTTGTAAGAACCTTGGATGGCAATATCTGATAAACAACCTCTGCACTGGCAAACGACTTTGTTGATGTTGGGTTGATCTCTTCTTTAAGCGCCTTTTGTAATAGTGTCTTTTGTTCTGGGATAGCTAGAATGTCCCATAGAGACACATTAGCAGATGATTTGTTCAATTGTTCTACCACATTAAAAGGTGGCAAACTCAGAGATTTCTGCTCCTTGGTTTTTGCTATAATAATTTCCTTCCGTGGTTAAGAAGGTGAAATGACGGTTGAGGCACTGGGAATCTGATCAGAAACACTTTTGAGTTGTGGGTTGTCCAGATGCGAAACAACTGACTAACTGGTGAACCTCCTCTTTGAGCGTGTGTTATAATCAGACTGTACTTGTGGTGTTTTGGATATGAATACGTCATTAGCAAACACCGTCTCTTCTTCCTCCATCCAGGAGAAAAGTGCATGATTAGGAGCAATATTTGATTCTTGTTCTAAAGACATTCCTTGCATCTGTGCAGTAAGGACCGCACTCTCCATTTGTGGTGAGGCATATACATAGCCTCCATTTTCTGTTGTTGTGCCTTGGCTGTGTTGCTCCGCCACCTTCTGTTGTAGGTTGCCACACAGACAGTTTTGGGTCATATGCGCATCGCTACAGGGGAAACACCATGGATTGATATCGTCAATAAGATTGTTCTGCCCTGCAATTAATTCCCTACTCGAACTCGGCAACACGCTCATCAACGGAGTAGGCACCGACACCATTTGGTTTGCCGTCGGGGCTGGTGGATTAGTGCGAGGCGCACCCTGGTATTGATTTTGCTGATAAGAAGACCGCCCACCTTGATAGTTTTGATACGCAGGCTTCAAAGGCGTTGCTTGGTTCCGCTTAAGAGTGGTTATATCATTTTCCATGGTTCGCAACATCTCTTTGAGGTCGCTTATTTCATCCTTGGAAAAACCTGATGTAGAAGCCACATTTTGTGAGCCTAATGCATGTGTACATTGACTGGGCAGTTGCGGGCGCACTAGTTGACGCGACCTCTTGCGCGGGGATTGATATTTCAGGAAATATCAGCATAATAGGTCGAGGAGGCAATTTTCCGCAATCTATCAAATGATTCTCAGCTTTGATAGCGGTACCATAAGCATCTGGTAGAGTAGCTCCTCCCAAAGACTTGATCATCATAGAAATGTCGGAATTGATGGACTTCAGATAAAATATAAATGCCAACTCGGGAGTCGGGCGGATGGTAACAGGGATCCTTTTCCAATTTGTGTGAAATCAGGCATTGAAGTCCGTCAGAGCCTCCTGGGGGGCTCGTTTTATGACAGATAGTTGATAATACAATGAAGAACGATCTCCGTCATTCGAGAACCTCTCATAGAATGGATCCCTGAGTTCATCCCAAGTGCGAATTTAATTAGGAGTCAGTGTTTGGTACCAATCCAGAGCCTTGCCTTTAAAAGATGCGGCGAGGAGCCTCAAGGCTACATTATGCGTTGTAATACTATGTACTAGACATACATCCACTACATCCTACAAATGTTCTGCGGGTGTCCTTGAGTTTTGTCCGATAAACTTTGGTATAGCTTTCATGGCTAAATCCGGGATAGCGCCCCACATAGCGGGCGCTACTGGGGCTACCAGGGGACTTCCGACATCCCATGCTACATAGTTTCTGTTGGTGGCTGACAACATGATGAGAGGAAAGGGCGGCGAAGATGGGATGGTTACCAACTGATTTGTGACCTGGACTATCCCTAGCGGAGGTACTAGTAAACTAGGGTTACCTGCAGTTTGGGATCTAGTTACAGGCCGATGGCTCATACACCCTTCTATAATGCAATTTCATTAAGCTTGGTCCCACCGGGCGTGCCAGAAAAAGAACAAACTATTGACGCCAAAATTTGACGAGATAACAGTCTTATGAGAAACTCAGTTTAAGGGGGGACCTTTTGCGCTAAACTAAGTAACCTCCAAATTTTTAGAGAAGCTGACTTCTTCTATAATGGGGTTTGGAAAGGGAAAAGGAAGCGGATGTAATAAAGTAAAGTCTAACCTAAGGCGATGTGCCAAGATTTGATGATGGGCACGATAAATCATAGATTTAAGGGCCTGAATGGTGTTGTTGTGTTCCAAAACATCAGAGACTTAAGATTATAGCATAGATAATTCATTTATTGACATAAAATAACGTTGCATACATTCTTACTACCAAGAAGAGTCATTAGACATGATCTTGGTAAGCAAACTTGCATCCAACATATATAGAAGTTCTTCAAATGTAGTATCAAGACAATTATAAAGCATAGTTCACAGTTTAATCAAAAGCATGAAAAAATAGAAAGGCCAAACAATTGGCACAGTCTGAGAGTTTTTGTAATTTAAATAAAACAATAATAGAGGCCTGGTATCTTTTTGTAAAACCAGCGTGTTTTTCTCTAGTTCCAGACCCTTTCTCATCAACAGAGAAAGTATATATAACAAGAAAACCTCCCACCGCTTCACAAAGCAGTAACAAAAAAGATCTCGCAATCTTCTACAATGATGCCTGAATCAGAATATTCCCCAGGCTATTACAACAGGCTCGAGCCGGAACACAACATCCAGTCATCCAGGGCACAGGTGCATCCTCTGCAATGATGGCGGTGGTCCCAACTAGGCTCGATCAGACAAGTGTCATCCTTCACTGTGAATGATTATGACAAGTAGCAACCAATAGCATTATTTGGTTCATCCGGTTCATCGCCTGCATAATAGATCCGTGCTTAGGCACGTGGCAGCCTTTCGCTGCCCATATGAACCCTTCTCCCATCGCTACAGAGGATTTGCAAAAATGCAACACGTGTTGAATGGGCTGAGAACCTTATCACAGTGGAGGGAACACTCCATCAGCCAGGCGTAAAAGACATGTGGCAGCATTTCGCTGCCCACGGTTGCTATTTCATCCCCGCGTTGAAAGATTTGTGAACAGTTGCCACGTAGCAAGAGTCCACTGTGGCTAGAAACTGTGGGGCCTGCCAACACCTTTTAGGAAGAAGGCTTCGTGGAAGCATTTCGCAGCCCGACGAGGCCTCAAGGAAACAAGAAACAAAAGCCTCCTGCAGCTGCGACATGTGGAAGCACATCGGAGTTTCCCAGGATCCGAAGGGAATGCTGATACTCAATGTTGCAAAGAGTAGACACGTGGAGCGGCAGATCAAAACCTTCAAAAAGGTCAGTGCACAAAAAATAAACCCGAAGGGAGCTGGTTAAATATTTATTTAACAGAGACTACATGCAAGATTATGATAATTTTTATTCTTGATCACATGATAATAAGGTTTGACATTTCAAACAAGATCATAGTTAATTATGTAATGTGATTTAGATGATTTTATTTTACTAACCTTTAAAATGAGAATGGAATCACTATGTTCCATTTTCCCCCTTATAATCTATAGGGGAACAGATCTAATCTAATTCATTTGGAAAAATCTTGATGAATATTATTAAAAGGTTGTTGGACCAAAATGTAAAGTGCATGAGATTCCAAACTAATATTGGTTTTATGGATGATAGGGTGACACCAAAAACTTCTACTATTAAATTACCTTTTGAATTGGTGTATCTAGCTAATGCAAGGCTACACATAAATAATTTATTACCACACAAGTTTATGCAAAAATACTATGAATATTTTGATGATACAATGACGAATATTATAACTAGCATATTGAACTCGATTAGAGAAAAAGTTGCTCAAATGTTTAAATTAAATAAGTAGAAACATGTAAAATATGTTTGATAAAAGGGACAGTGCTAGAGAATTTAAAATTAGTGACTTGGTCCTAAAATAGAATCCTAGAGCACAAGACTAAGGAAAACATGGAAAGTTTAATTTCATGTCGTTGAGTCCATACATCATAGAGAATTTATATGTTAAATATTTTTCTTAATCAAGATCTTGAGGCTAATTTTCAACAAATGCAAGTGCATGAATAATTCCTAAAATACTTTTTATCAGGATTTAGCCTATTTTTGTTTCCATGCATAATTTTCTTACATCTATGTTGTGTTCTTTTTGCAAGCATGACTATTTTTGACTCATGATGAAGATTTTTTATGTTGTTTCTATGTTTTTTCAATCTTGACATGTCTTGGTCAAGATGAAGTGTAGTTTTTCTAGTACTATTTTGGTCTACCACCTAAAGATAACTTGGGATCTCACTATGCCTACAAGAAGCACACATCCCTAACTAGATTAAGTGTTAGAGCCCAACTTTGCAGATATCAAAATTATGGCCCCTATGTTGCAATGGTTTTGTGTTAGCCCACCTTTTATAATAGATCTAAGATAGTGTGAGTTGTCTTTCGTGAGTCAAAAATTTTCTTAATGTATTTCACTATTGTATCCTTTATGTGCTCAATGTGTATCCAAAGTTGCAAGTTTAGTCTAGAAATATCTATGTTGGGTGTTTTTGGGTCATTTCCTAAAGTTAATAAAAGTTATCAAACCTTCAAACTTTAGAGGTTGTCCATCTTGGTACATCATTCCATCCATCTCTACCTTTCCCTTTGTCATTATTGGGAAGTTAGAACTCATCCTCTTGGCATACTTTCTACCTGATCTTAACATCCCACTCCTTTGCCTTGTAAAATTATTTTGAATAAATATTTTAGACTATCAAACACTCCCATGTTAACATTTCATCCATCAAATCCCAACCCAATGAAGCCTTAAAAAATGTTAATAATTTTTTTTTGGGCTTGTGATCCCCCAATATCATTTCCATATCATCCATAAATATTGATTCCTAACTCATTATTTTTCACTAAGTACTCTATCAAAATTAGAGTTGTGGCTCTCCTTCTACCTAAGCACTTGTTCCTTGTTATGCTTGACTAGATTGAACCTTGCCAATTCCTTTATACATTTTCTCAAATTCAAACTTTCACTCGTATCATTACCTTGGTACTCTTACTTGTGCATCTCTAAAATTTTCCACTGGAAAGTTTCCCTTATACTTTATCAATCATGGAGCCCTTTTGGTTCAATTTATTTATCAAGGCTACATAAGACAATAAATGGTTTTTTTCTCTTCACGTGATAATCATTTTGGTTATAGGTGGCTTTGGGAGATATGGGGTTCAAAAATCATCTCCAACATGGTATTATAGCACTAGACCTACAAGTTCCTATCCATTTTTTGAGAGATCCAACCTTCAGGAAAAAATTGGCTCATCCTAAAGCAAAATTAGCATTATTTTTGTGTCTAAAATAGTCAAAAACCTAAGATCACTTGTTCAAATATAAAAATAGGAGTACTTAAAAAAATTAAGAGGCCAACGAATCACACATAGAAATCCATATGACTTTATAGATTCATATAATCATATGCAATTGTACTTCCCTAGGCACCATTAAACCTACACATTTATTTATTTGCATTTGAACTAGTATGGGTTTCAAAAAAAACATTTTTTAAATTTTTTTATAGAATTAAAAATAAATAAATAGAGATAGATTTATTTTAGTACCCACGACTCATATATGTATTGGTGCTATTTTTTACAATTACAACTTCTTAGAAAAAAATCAATATATACTGGTGTGTTGGTAAATAGATTTGTCATTGTATATTTCAAATTGACTCACCCAATGTGAAGTGACAAATGTCCCAACAGTTGTATAAGTCATTACTGTGGTAACAACTTTCCTCCATGTTTGAGAGGGGAAATCCCTTGTATGATGGGGGGTATTTATATTTTTTGTGTACCTATAACTTGAAAGTACATAAAGGAAAAAAGAGAAAACTAAAGGAATTAAATAATAGAAATCCCAACAGTATACATATGAATACTATCTGAGATTTCAAAACGAACAACAAATTACCGAATTGTCTTTACCATAAAATATGTCTTTGATATGAAATGATGATGAAAGACAGATAACAAACCTCAACACAAGAGGAGATAAGTTACTTCAACACATTCAAACCAAGATACCAAGAAATGATTGTGCTTCATCAATTGCATAGATTATTTTAACAAATGATCAATGGTTTCCACAATTACACAAAGGGATTGCCAATTTAACATACGAGAAATCAACAATAATAATTTAGAAACACATTTGTACAAACCAAATGCATTCTCAATTATCTATTTGAAATTATACAATTCCAAAAAATCTTAGGTACAAAGTGTCAAGCCAAAATTCTTCATACAATTGCTCAAAAAAATTCTTCTTAAAATTTCCCCCTCTAAAAATGTTTTGCTTTAAACATTTGAAATAACCTTCTATTTATAGGCTTTCCCTAATAACTAATTAGTAACCACCTAGTAACTACCTCAACTACCTTTTTGAAATACAATGGTTTTGAAAAAAATAACCCTATTTGGTTGTGTTTTACATCACTTTTCCAAAACTAAGATTCATTTTCTAACTTTCAATTAAAATAAGTAACATAAGTCACTTTTACAAAAAGGAAATTGAAAACTTGTAACTTTCAAGTTATGGGTTTTAGCTCAAGAATTTATTGTGTCTTCTTCCAATATGTGAATCACCTAATATGAACATGAAGTGAGCCCTTTGGCCTTTCAGTGAGGGCTTGGATGAGTGTAACCTATTGGTTGCTTTGAGTAATCTAAAATCCACCATGTACACTTTATCTTCACCTTTAAATGCTTTTGCAATGACACCATTTATATCGATATAACAAATTTGAAGTAAAGGGAAATTTCATAAAGGATTTACATATATGATTACACTAGAAATCTCTTTGTACCTTAATGCTTTGTAAATTATTACTCCAAAGGAAGTCATCCTAACCACAAGACCTTCTACCATACATGCTCACTTCTTTTGGCATCTCGATAATTTTTGATGCACCATTATTAACCATATTTTGTACATTAGGTGACCCCACAATACTGGTTTACAATTTTTGGCCAAACTAGACATTGAATTGAATTTTTTAACTAAATCTTCACTTTCGGGCACCTGTAGCTACTAAACCATGAGGAATTTGAAGATGATGCAAACAAGTAATTTGTGACATTTTTTTCTACAGATTCTAAATATATATTTTTTAAAATTTTATAATTAGATTGCATTTATTTTTCCATCTCCTTCGAAAACTATTTTTTAACAGTAAATGCCATTTTTAAAGAGTGATGTTCACTATAAAGAACATAACTTATTTTCTATGAAAGATAAAATTCTAATTTTTTCAAATTCAGATTTGTAACTATGATATCTAGCACGTTCATTTGGTTTCATAATTTTTTATTGAATATTTTTTTCTTAATTAAGTTTTGATGTCAAACCAATTATAATTCAGACATAAGCGAACTGCATACAACATAACTTTTTTTATATTTATCGAAATTCATTTTTTTTACTAGATCAAGGACATCAATACCTTGCACAAACATATTTTTGAATTTGTTTTTGATAATCTACTGTTTTTCCACATGTGTAGAATAGAGAGCTTGATTTTTGGTGAAAAACCTTGTTGGAAAAACAAGGACTAGCAACTGAGAGGGGGGGGGGCTGAATCAGTTGTCACCGAATACTTAAACTTTTCAAACTTAACTTATTTCAGATATGATGAAAGAACAATAAACCATAGACAATCAACACATCAAAAACACAAAGAACACCAAGATTTTTTACATGGAAACCCTATTAGGGGAAAAACCACGGTGGATGTTAGTCGACAATATTATACCCTGTTAAAAATATAATGAAAAATAATGGGAATGCACATGCATTCAGGAACACTTCCTAGAGCTCACTGCTCAAATACAAAAGGGCTCACTTCCCAACAATACAAAGCAATTTGGATTAGATTCGTAGTGTATGAAGTGAGAAAATAGCCTCTACACAAGCCTGATTACAGTTCTAGTTAAGCACATAAAACCTTCTTCACACTTCGCTCAAACTTCTTCACACTTTTCTCTACAATCGAATGAATAGATCACTATTCACACACTTGCACTTCCTCTGGATCTTCCTCACTTTACACACACTAACTTCGCACAAACAACCACTCTTATATATCCACAACATGAAATTACATCAACAACTTCGTCGACCAAAAGTATAAAACAAGTTTACACTATCGGCCCAAATTTACAAATAAATTTTCAATCCAAATCAAACACCGTCGGCTAATATTATGATGCGACCCAAAACAATATCCTTGAGCACGCCAAACATTCAAATTTTAATCTTCAAGGATCCGCAACACGTTACAACCACTATGTTGGCCAAGAACATGAAAAATCGAACATACATGAGAAAAATCTTTGTCCACGAGCACACTGACCAACACAGACGTACAATGAAGATAGAGAATGATCTAGAAGCATCCACAAACAACAAGAAATAATAGAGAAGTATCCACAACAACTAAGATTACAAGAATTACATAAACTTCAATTAGGAACACTGACAGAGACCACAAAAACACTGTTAGAACACAAATGTCCATAACATGATCAAATCTTCACGCAAACCTATGAAACTTCTGGTAGATGAACTAGATATTCTCATCAATAAACCCTTTATCCCACAACAACTGATCTTAAACGTACAAAACAAAATGCCTTCATGACCTTCACTGTTCCACTAGTAACTTGCAACTCTTTAACAATTTTCTCAATATCCTCGACATATACAACCTTCAATACAACAATGCTAATAGTGTTGACATCAATGACAACCACATATCAACAACACAACCACAACATCCAACAATCTACCCCTTTGGCATTGATGGAAACACATGATGTGAAAAATACCATCAACACAACTACACTTACTCCCCCTTTGGTTCTGACTCAATTTATCCTCAACACATTTACATGAATCTTCTCCCACATAACTCTTCTCCCCAAATAAGCAACAGTTTTTCACATGACTCTTCTCCCACTTTGACATCAATGGAAAAGATAAACATTATCTTCCCATATACAAGCTCTGAACCAGCATCAACATCAACATATGCACTCAAAGTAAGATCATCATCCTTAGGATACCACAACCCAAAATCAGTTGTTCCTTTTAGATATATGAAGATTCTCTTTACAACAATCACATGTGGTTCTTTTGGATCGGCCTGAAATCTAGCAACCATACATACAAAATTCATAATGCCCGGTCTGGTCTGAGTTAAATAGAGCAATCCACCAATCATTGACCTGTATCTTGTTTGATTTGCCTTAGGAGAATCATCATTCTGTGTTAACTTGCATCCAGTTACCATGGGAGTACCAACTGGCTTTGAGTCTTCCATGCCAAACTTTTTCAACAAATCTCTCACATATTTGGACTGAGATATGAAAATTCCCTTATCTAACTGAGTAACTTGCAATCCCAGAAGGAACTTCATCTCTCCAATCATACTCATTTCAAATTCATTCTTCATTTCATCAACAAAATTCATACATAGATTATCATTTCCTCCAAAAATAATATCAACAAAGACTTCAATTGTCAAATCTTTGTCATGATCCAACTTGAAATACAAGTTGCTATCAACAGTACCTTTATTGAATCCAAGCTTTAATAAGTATTTATCCAATCTAGCATACCAGGCTCTAGGGGCTTGCTTGAGTCCATACAAAGCTTTCTTCAATTCACAAACTATGTCTTCCTTGTCAGTTAGTTGAAATCCATCTGGCTATTCAACATATACCTCTTCTTCTAGCTCACCATTTAGAAAAGCTGACTTTACATCCATTTGATAGACTTTATAGTTCTTATATGCAACATAAGCAAGAAATAATCTAACTTCAATTCTGGAAACAGGGGCAAAAGTTTCCTCAAAATCAATACCTTCCATCTGTGAATATCCTTTACATACCAACCTTGCTTTATTCTGGACCACTTCACCTTGTTCATTAAGCTTATTTCGAAAGACCCATTTAGTACCAATCACATTTTTATCTTTAGGTTTGGGAACAAGTATCCATGTATAATTATTTTCAATTTTCATCAGTTCTTCCTTCATAGCTTCCATCCAGTGTTCATCATTGCAAGCTTCATTGATATATTTATTCTAAATCTCTGAAATTAGGCAATACTCTTCTGCAATCTTTCTTCTAGTTTGCACACCTTTATTCTTGTCTCCTATAATTTGATTTTCAGAATGATTTAACTTTACATACCTCAGTATTTTAGGATTCTCTCGAACTTCTGGTTCTTCTATTCCTTCTTCTGCACTTGCACTTGTCTCTCCTTCTTGAATTTCTTGATTTACTAGAACAAATGGAAGTTGTTTTACCAGAACATATGGAACAATTTGAAGTTGATTTTGTCTGAGCATTTTTCCTTTTGTTTGTGCTGTCTTGCTAGTCACCTGAATCATATCCATAGTATCTGGATGATCTAGCAGAGTCCTCATCAACTCTGACATTTTCATTTTCAACCATTTTTCTCAATCTTTTATTATAGCACCGATAGGCCTTGCTTTTAGTAGAGTAACCTAGAAATATTCCTTCATCGCTTCTTGCATCAAACTTTCCTATTTCCTCATCTCTCTTAATATAACACTTGCTTCCAAAGATCTTGAAATATTTATCAGTAGGCTTTTAACCAAACCATAGTTCAAAAGGAGTCTTACCAGAATTACCATTGACATTTACCTGGTTTAAATTGTACACAAAAGTGCTTGCAACTTCACTCCAATAGATGTGAGGCACATTTCCTTATATCATCATTGTTCTAGCAACATCCAAAATTGTTCTGATCTTCCTCTTTGCAACTCCATTTTCTTGAGGGGTTTGAGGAGCAGATAACTGTCTTTTGATTCCATGCTCTTCACAGAAAGAATTGAAGTCCCTGGAGGTGAACTCACCACCTCTATTTGACCTTAAGAATTTGAGTTTCAGACCTTTCTCATTCTCTGCCATAGCTTTGAAACTTTTGAACTTCTCTAATGCTTCACATTTTTCTCTTAAGAAAGCAACCCATATCTTTCTAGAGTAATCATCAATAAGCAACATAAAATACCTTTCTCCATGAAGACTTTCGACTCTGGAGGGACCACATAGATCAGTATGCACCAGTTCCAGTAATCCATTTGAATGATGTTGTTTGCTCTAAAAAGAAACTCTAGTTTGTTTTCCCATCTAAAATTCCTTGCAAATTGTGATAGCAGGCTTTACTAGCTTAGGTAGATCTCTTACTGCTTGAGTGAACTTACTTTGACAATGTTATCAAATTTCACATGAACCAACCTCCTATGCCATAACCACCTTTCATCTACTTGAGCAATTAAACAACTTTCACTAGCAGCATTCAGGTGAAAAATATTACCTTTTGTCTTTTTACTTGAAGCAATTACATTTCCAAAATTTCCAAGTATCCTGCATCTTCCACCTTTGAACTAAAGATCATAACCCTTGTCCACCATTTGTCCAACACTCAATAGGTTGTGCTTCAAGCCTTCAACATAAAGGACATCATTAGTGTTATGCTTACCACCAAGAGAAATAGATCCTTTGCCACAAATCACACCAGCATTGTTATCTCTGAATCTTACAACCCCACCGTCATACTTCTCTAGAGTTACAAATTTTCTTTTGTCACCAGTCATATGATGTGAGCATCCACTATCAATAACCCACTCATCCTTTTCTTCAATTCGAGCCGCAAGAGCTTTCTCAACTTTAGTAGATTCGGTAGTCACCAGACCATTTTCCTTGATAGCAAGGAACACCCATTCATCTTCATTTCCATTATCTTTATCAGACTCTTCATTAGTCACACCTTCTTTAGCATAGTAACATTTCTTTTGAAATCTAGATTTGTTAGGCTTAGACCTAGGAACTCTTTCAGGACATCTTGATGCAAAATGACCTATTTTATTGCAAGAGAAACATTTAATAGGCAACATTCCTTTATACTTACCTTGTCCTCTGCCTTCTTTCTTCACAATCAGTGCTTCCAACTCTTCCACCTCTCTTTCTTCATCTTCAAGCTGTTTCATTTCTTCCTCATACTTGAATGAATTTCTGGAGTACTCTCTCGGATCATATCTTTGCTTGTTTCTTTTGAATACAAAATCCCTAAATACAGATTCAGTCTTGGGAACAGATTCACCAAATTCACTCAACTCAAAAGTAGCAAGTTTACCAATCAGTGTATCTCTTGACATTTTTGCCACTGATCTTAATTCTTCAATAGCATGAGAATTTTGTTTGTAAGAGGGAAGCAATGATCTGAGCACTTTAGCCACAATTTCTTCCTCTTCCAGGGTACCACTGACACATCTAATACCCATCACTAGTTCATTTACTCTCTGCATAAAAGAAGAAATATTTTCATCTTCACCCATCTTCAAGTTTTCATACTTTCCTTTCAAACTCTGTAGCTTATCCATCTTCATATGTACATCTCCTTCATACAAAGTATCCAACTTTGTCCAAATCTCATGAGCTATCTTCAGACCTAACACATTTGTCATTTCCAAATCTGCCAGTGCACTCAACAAAGCTTCAATAGCCGTAACATTATTCTCAACCTCTTTAATCTCATCAGTAGTGGAAGGACCATTTTGAGGAATAACATATGGATTCTTTGTAATCTTCTAGAAGGGTTCACCAATACACCTCAAATGACACTCCATCCTAGCTTTCCACAGTGAGTAGTTGGTTCCATCGAATCTAGGACTATCCTTCTTGTATGATGCCATCTTGGATCACCTCAAGCTTTTAAACTTCTTCAAAGGAACCTGCTCTAATACCAATTGTTAGAAAAACAAGGACAAATAATTGAGAGGGGGGTGAATCAGTTGTCACAGAATACTTAAACTTTTCAAACTTAACTTAACTTTATCTCAGATCTGATGAAAGAACAATAAACCATAGACAATCAACACATCAGAAACATAGAGAACACCAAGAATTTTTATGTGGAAACCTTGTTAGGGGAAAAACCACGGTGGATGTTAGTCCACAATATTATATCCTATTAAAAGTATAATGAAAAATAATGGGAATGCACATGCATTTAGGCACACTGCCTAGAGCTCACTGATCAAATACAAAAGGGATCACTGCCCAACAATACAAAGCAATTCAGATTAGATCCGCAGGGTATGAACTGAGAAAATAGCTTCTACACAAGTCTGGTTACAGTTCCAGTTAAGCACATAAAACCTTCTTCACACTTTGCTCAAACTTCTTCACACTCTGCTCTATAATCAAATGAATAGATCACTATTCACACACTTGCACTTCCTCTGGCTCTTCCTCGCTTCACACAAACAACCACTCTTATATATCTACAACATGAAATTATGTATCAACAACTTCGTCGGCCAAAAGTATAAAACAAGTTTACAATGTCAGCCCAAATTTACAAATAAATTTTCAATCCGAATCAAACACCGTCAGCTAATATTATGATGCGACCCAAAATAATATCCTTGAGTGTGCCAAACATCCAAATTTTAATCTTCAAGGATCCGCAACATGATACAACCACTATATCGGCCAAGAACATGAAAACCCTAACATACATGAGAAAAATCTTCGACCACGAGCACACTGATCAACAAAAACATACAATGAAGATAGAAAATGATCTACAAGCATCCACAAACAACAAGAACTAACAGAGAAGCATCCACAAACAACAAGAACTAATAGAGAAGCATCCATAACAACTAAGATTACCAGAATTACATAAACTTCAATCAGGAACACTGACAGAGACCACAAAAACACTGTCAGAACACGATCAAATCTTCACGCGGACCTCTAAAACTTCTGGTAGATGAACTAGATACTCTCAACAATAAACCCTTTAGTCCACAACAATTGATCTTCAACGTACAAAACAAAACACCTTCATGACCTTCACTGTTCAACTGGCAACCTGCAACTCTTCCTTTAACAATTTTCTCAATATCCTCGACATATACAACCTTCAATACAACAATGCTAATAGTGTTGACATCAATGACAACCACATATCAGCAACAAAACCACAACATCCAACAAAACCTATGTTTAATTAAACTAAAAAAAAACATAATAGAACCAAAATATATTAAAATTATATTCAATGGATAGCTCATTTCAAGGACTACCATCATCCAGTTGGGTTTGTGAAGTTTCCTCCATTTTCATCCTCAACCTGAGCTTTGAAAGGCAAAATTTTGCAAAAAAATTGGTAGAAGGAGGGGAGAAGGGAAAAAAAGGGGGGTTCACTCGAACCCCCCTTGACCCTTTTGAGCGAAGGGGGTTCGAGTGAACCCCCCTTTGTCTTGACTTTTCCTTTGATTTCATTTTTAAAAACGTGCAAAAAATGGTCACATCACAAAAAGGGGGTTCGCTCGAAGGGGGGTTAGAGTGAACACCCCCTTCGTGTGAACCCCCCAAAATTTGAAATTTTCTTCATGGGAGCATTTTTGCAAATTTCCTTCCTCAACGGAATTGTAAACTAGTTTTGTGGGATCACCCTTGTTAAAGGAGTCTTGGCTAAGTTGTCACCAATGGTATTGACAGTACCACTAGAATGAACATAATTTTTCTTTTCTCTTTATTTCTGCTCATCAATGTACTTCCATTTGTTCTAGACACTAATCAATATGACATTTAGGATTCTAGGTTACATCTATGGTAGCCAAAATATTTATCCTTGGTTTGAGGGAATAGTCCAAAAAACTAGGAAAAATGAAATCAATGTAAGGTCTTCAATTTGTGCATCACGATAATGTGAAGGTAATATTTCTTCTTTCTTATCTCCCATAATGGACTCCAAGATTTATTTTCGATGAACAAGTACTTGCATTTCTAACATTATTATTCCAAGTTCACCATCAAAAGCTTTAATATCATATAAATCAAGCTTCTTTCCAAGGAAAATTTTATAAATATTGGTTGAAAGAGGCAAGTCCAAAAGCATGCCATCTTGAATATTCTTAAAGCCATTAGACGTCCTAGAAGACAAAAATTTTCTACCTTATAAATTTTTATTACACCAAATTAATTTGCATGGGGTAGATATGGATGATGAAATAACTGATTAGATGCTTGAACAAAATATTCATTTCAAACAGTATCCCTAGTTCTAGTGGAAGACAAATGTGTTCGAGCTCATTATAGTACTTTACTTCAAGTAGTATCCTTTGACCACATAATAGTATCCTAGAAGACAAAAATTCTCAATCACCTTATAAATTTGCTTACACCAAATTAATTTGCATGGGATAGATATGAATGGGAAAATAATCCATTAGATGCTTGAACAAAATATCCATTTCAAACAATATCCCAGTTCTAGTGGAAGACAAACGTGTTCTCCCATTATATACTTTACTTCAAGTAGTATCCTTTGACCACATAATAGCATCCTAGAAGACAAAAATTCTCAATCACCTTATAAATTTTTCTTGTGCCAAATTAATTTACATGGGGTAGATGTGGACGAGGAACTAATCCATTATCTATGCTTCAACAAAATATCCATTTCAAATAGTATCTCAATTTTAGTGGAAGACAAATTTGTTCTCATTATAGTACTTTACTTCAAGTAGTATCCTTTGACCACATAATAGCATCCTAGAAGACCAAAATTCTCAATCACTTTATAAATTTTTCTTACACCAAATTAATTTGGATGGGATAAATATGAACGAAAAAATAATCCATTAGATGTTTGAACAAAATATCCCTTTCAAACAGTATCCCAATTCTAGTGGAAGACAAAAGTGTTCTCATTATACTACTTTACGTCAAGTAGTATCCTTTGACCACATAATGGCATCCCAAAAGACAAAAATTCTCAATCACATTATAAATTTTGCTTACACCAAATTAATTTGGATGGAATAAATATGAACGAGGAAATAATCCATTAGATACTTAAACAAACTATCCCAACTATCCCTTTCAAACAGTATCCCAATTCTAATGGAAAAAAAATGTGTTCCCTCATTATAGTACTTTACTTCAATGACCACATAATAGCTCCTCACTTTTGCAGTTGACTCCTCTATACTTTTTTTTTGTGAAATAAGAACCTTTTTCCGTTGTATCCCACTAACATGGAATCCTTGATCAACTAGTGACACCAAGGTGCTCTGCCCATACTTCACAAACCCACTAATCATACTCATACTAATGCTTTGTTTGTATCATGCATTTCTTATATATTTTGCACTGAACGTCCATAATCAAAATAAATCTTACTGTTTGAAATCGTCATTTTTAAACCCCTTCCCAGATATTCCTTTGATTTTAGACGTCTTCTATAAGAATATAATGATATCATAGTAGAGGGTTCTCAATCACAGATGGAAGTTCAACTGAGAGACAAACTATCACAATGACGTTCAGGGTCATTATGCCTGAACATTTAAATTGAACATCGAATGACAATTGTTTTTTGTATCTTTGCAATTGCCTCTGTATCACAATTCAAAATAACCTGTATTTTATTCTAGAGCAGATGGATGAACATTATGATCATGATTTGAACGCTTGGCCCCTTTCTATATCATGAAGCAAAGATTTGGATAGTCAACTTTTCTATCAGATCAATATTTCCTCATGAAATCTTGTCACATTGTTAATAATAGCATTGTGATCAAAACCCATAAAATCAATTTCTTTTTAATCAAACAAAGCCTTAGATTTAATTATTTTCGTAACTTAATGGTGAAAAATTAAAGTGTTAATATCTTGCAAACTGGGAGGTGGGTTGATCTAAAAATTGGCCATATTTGATGTAATACCATCAATATTACCTCTACAAAATGGGTTTGCATAAACCTTCATAAAATTTAAAATTTAATTGTTTTTATTCTTCTCTCCAATCCACATAGTCAATTTCAGGTACAATACATTATAACTTTTCGATCTAGCACTAAACATAGAGTTTGGCATCGAAAATTTGTTTCAATCACTTGGAATATGATGCTTTGACACGAGTTTGATGAATTATGATGGGAGAACACAACTCAACTAACTTAGGATAAGGTTTTCAAATGATGACCTCTATTATGCATGTATCTACTGACCTAGAAGCACTTGCAAAATATGAATTTCAAATAAGCCTAAAAAGCTTTAAAATTGGGCTAGTTGAAAATGGGGGTAACAAGGTGAAAAGCGAAAAACCCCCATGATGGCTTTTTGGAAATCAAACAAATAATTGAGAATAGTCTTTGAAATTCTAACCAATGTCCAAATGCCCACAAGCGAAATATTCCACGAATATACTTACAATTCAATTTTTCGGCCTATGTTAAGAATATTCTAATAGTATCACATTGTATAGTGAATATATGATCATTTAGAGCATATTTTGATAAATAGGGGAATGTACTAATGACAATGTTGTTGACATTATTATGATGTCAACATGACATCACCAAAATACTCTGGAGGCCCCCGCCAGACCCTAGTTTTGCCATTAAAGATCTATTTTTTAATTTTTGGCATAACTTGGGTATATGAAGTTATAATTTTTCAAATAAAATATAATTGACAAGTTGGTTCCACATACTTTCTAGTGGTACAAGTCTCATCATCATTTTTTTTTGGGTACATTTTGTCACCTGTTGAATTCATATCATCATTTTCTACTTTTGATCTCATAGCATTTTATATATATCTCTAATTTTTGCAAGTCTTAGAATGTTGGAAAGGTATTTTAGATTAGTTTAAATATATCCATGCATTTTTTCCATAATCTTCTCTAGGTATTTTTATTCAATTTGTCACTATTTCACATTTTGGTCAATTACTTGGACATCTTGGCACCTGGAAATGTTTCATTTGCATGGGATGAATTCATTTAATCTTCTTTACATACATTGAGGTTATTGGTTTATAATTTTATCATTTGAGGAAATATTATGGTTTTTTCTATTTATCCTTCTATGGTAATCTTGGAAAAGGATAATTATGAGTCTTGGAAAAATGGCATCCTAACACATGTTAAGTGGCTTAATATTTTTCCTTATCTTTATGACTCATACCTAAACTAGACACACTGGGGAGTAGATCAACATGGATTAACACCATTGATCATGTTGTAGGATTTATTTATTCTAGTGTTGATCATGAAACTATGTGTGTTATATCAGACATTGATTGTCCCCATGCACTTTGGGCTAGAATTTGGGAGATCTATGAAGACCCTCATATCTCTCCATTCCTAAAGGATCCTACTACAAATGATCTCATTACCCTTGTTTTTTGTCTCCTAGATTAGTTTTTAGAGACACATTTTTATTTGGATTCCCAATTCATATATCATACGTGAATGGCTTCTCCAATCACCATTGAATTTGTTTCTTCCTAAGGGGATATTTTGTTTACATTTGTGGATCATGTTTTATCTTTAGCTTTCATACTTTACACATGAGCCACTTCTTTATATGGGATTCATATTATCATATTCTCTCTCATATTCAGGGGACATCTATTGTACTTATGTGCCAAAATTATTCCTTTGATGGTCATATCAAGTCATCCTTCTTTCCTTCTTTCACTAGCATGCATTTATTTTATTTTATCTCTTTTGGAGAGGATTTTTTCTTATGAGGTTTTATCCCTTTCTTTGTTTATGAGATATTTATTTGTTTGTACATGGGTACCTTATTACACCTTGTAGCTAGGACCCATCCATGTATTCATTATTAGGTTTTTAGCTTCTCCCTAAGTTGTAATTAAGGAGGATGTTAGAGTAAAATAGGAATATCATCTAATTAATTAGTAATGATAATTAATTAATTAGGTCCCCTTTTTACTTTATTACACTTAAGCTAGACTTATGAATGCTTTTCTAATTTTTAGTTACGTGTTTTTTGTCTCTTAGCATAGGATGGGGATGCATGTCATGGTCTAATCTAATCCTCACCTAAGGTTTCATCTAGGGTTTCTTTTTTCTTTTTTCTTATCATAGGATTCATTATTAATCATTTTAATAATATAATCGATATGTATTAATCTAATTGTTCATTCAATACAAAATCTCAATCATGTATCCGTTTTGTATCAATTCATTTCTTAAAGTTGCATATCAATAGCTTTTTCTCTCTTCATGTGATAGGTGTTTTGGTTTCAGGTGATTTTAGGGAGTTGTGGGGTTCAACAATCAACTCCAAAAATGAGTACGAACACTCTCGATGAGTATAGAATGGTTGTATCTTCTATTTCATGATTGCATTGCCTACTTGTAAATCTATAAAAGGGTTTTTTTTTTTCATGTAATGGGGTTGGTCTTTTTTTTCATATTTTTGAGCAAGCTCATCTAGGTTGAGCTATAAAATATTTTTTTACCATTTTATGTGAATGTAAATCAATTTTGATTTTGTATGAAATATATGGTCACTTTATAAATTGTTTCCAAAAAATTAATGAGTCACTACTTCTATTTTATTTGTGAATTCTATTTCCATTATTATTTAATATTTTTAGAGGATTCACGGAGTCCTTAAGTTTACATTTATTGTTATTCGTATTTTTGTATTAGTTTGCATCTAAAAAGAGTTTTAATTTTTTTACTTTGTGTAATACTATGCCAAGGTAAAAATATGTTAGGACTAATATGTGAAACTTTTAAATTAATGGACTATTAATTAGATATGTATTTATGGGATATAAGATAATTAGAGGGTTTAATCTCCACAAGATAGAGCCAATTATATTTAACTCATTTAAAATTTAATATAATTCACTAAGATGCATTCTTACTACATTAGCCCAACAAACAATTGATATATTTTTTGAAATATAATACAAGACAATTAAGATACAACACTATCAAGTTTCATTGCACATAAATGTGAAACTAATGTGTCACGACACACAATGACACTATAAAAGACATCACTATTACTCCAAGAAAGGTGGCACAAGTGAAATATGTACAACATATGGATAGGATGAGGAAAAAATCTACCTAAAATCTATCCCACACATACTTGATAACCATTACAACACCTAGGGAAAACCCAACCATAATGCAATATTGCTAGTGGATGTCATATCCCTACTAAATGGACAGCCATAATTTAAAAACACAACACATGTGCTTACTGACACCAAAAGTGTTGTCTCCAAACAAGGAATGTCCTAACACAAGGCTATTAATCCATAAGATACTACAACCCTAGGAGGTACAAGCCCTCCTACACTAGGAATGATGATGGGTTTCTTCCATACAAATGCAAGCTTCCTGATGAAAAAGAAGCTAGAACTTTGAAATTGAGACTTTTTTATGAGATAACATGGAAAGAATCCCATGACCAAGGGAAATGAATTTTGTATACAAATTTTTCTTGGAAGAATCTTGCAAGTACTCGTGCTATTTGATGAATGGAAGGTTAATGGTGTGATAGATGAGTACAACACACTAGAAAGACACTATCATGAATCCATAGGTGTCCCAAGAATGTGATAGAGTCTTGGAAAAGTGTTGGAGTCCTAGATTTGTGTTATAGTCTAATTTTTGTGTTGGTTTCCTATTCCTACACTATAGTATTGTCATGCTCAAATTTTGAATTGAACATTACCGCACATTTTTTTTACTATATTAGGTATAAAATTTGTGTCACACTATGACAAAAAAGCACTAATAATAATAATTCTTATGCTTAACTATGGGTAACAATACTTAATTATTTACCACAATGCAATACTCATGAGTTACAAATTAAGTTGATTAATGATGAAATCTCAATTGCTTATGCTAGGGATGTCAATTACCTAAGACAATTATCTATGAATACTTTAAATCTAATTATCGCATACCAATTCTCAAAATGGGTGGAAGGATTTTAAAGAAACAATGTCATTTTTAACTTTAGGTCTTATACGATCTATATTTTAAAGTTAATATAAATATGTAATTAACAATATGTTGTAGGAAACATTGAATAATATAAATTGATCTAATAATTTTAGTCCATTGTATTATTACCTAGAAAAGGAGTGTATCTCATTATCGAGGGTGATTTAGAACTTTATTACTAAAATAATTGGCATTCACATGTAGATATTGAAAGTATCCACCAAATCCATATAAGTGACCAGCTAATTAAGATGATCCTTAAAGGAGCTTTCATAATTCCATCTTAGATGTAGTATTCCCTAACTATCCTTGTGTGCACACCTCAATTGATCTAACAATATCTCATCTATAGTATTGTAAGAGAAAAATATGGAACCTTCTAACAACCAAATATCTCTTTTTGATTCTCTATCATAAAATTCCAACTATTACACTCATAATTACTGGTTGATTCATCTATTTTATTTATATATACATATATATAATTTTTATTACATGAAATTATTGAAGAGAATTGATACAACATGTATAATGTTGTATTCTTGCATTAAATTAAACAATACTATATTATGATTTCATCAAGGTCTTGTATCTTGATATCTTATGTACAAATGAAGATATGTGAGCTTCAGTAAAATATTGATGTTACTTAACAAAAACCTTAATATTTTTCACTCATTCATGGTGCATTATTCTTTCTCCTTACCATTTTTAGATTCCTGTGATATTGGACATAATGTCAACATATTATGAAACCTTAGAAGGATAACTATAAAACATAGTGAGTAGTACAAAATTGAGATTTAAATATAGTGTTTATTAATTCATTATTAATAAAGAACTATCTAGGATTTATTACCAATAGTTAATCCTAAGGTTTACTCAAGGGAATCCACTTAAGATGATTAATGTTTTCCCAAAAATCTCACTGCAATAGGGGCATCACTATTATTATTTTTATGTAGGTGGAAAACTTAACTTTATAGATGTCTTGACGATCTTGAGTTCCTCCTATTGCATGAATGAAAGATAATTAAATTTACGCTTACAATAATTATATTAATCAATTAATAACTTTCTTGATTTATGCTTTAATGTTGGCATATATGTTTTCAAGGTGAGAAAGTAACAATATATCTTAGATATGAATAGTGGTACTTAAATGTGAAATTGAGATTATGTTTATCTCTTTTTACATACATCTATATATTTCATACTTTTCCATTCTTAATTTGAAATGTATATATCTTATAATGCTCACTATGTTAGATTAATACAAATATTCCTTGCATTAAAGGTAAAGAAAAATAAAAATAAATGAAGCTACGTTAAAATTAAGATTTATACTAATTTTCTCTAAAGTAAGATACTCAATGATTTCAATTCTATCTCCTCTTTCATAATTTCATTTTCTTTGCATAAATTATCAACCAATATTTATTTAACCCTACATTTTATTTGTTATTATATATTTATATATGATTATTCCTAGCCCTCGTTAACCTAAAACTCTTAGGCTTTCCCTTATAGGTTTGCACAAACCATTATAACTATTATAATATTAGTATTTATAAAAAAGGAAAACATCATAAGCTATAATCTTTAAATATTGTAATTTTCATGAAATTTTATCCCACCTTATCCTTCTTAAACAACTACTTCCTTAAAAGGATCTTTCATGCCTAACTAGTCAACCCAAAAGAGGGGTTCCTCCTAACACTTACACCTATCCACATTCCCACTGTAGATCATGCCACTTGGAAAAATCAACAAAATGTGGAGGTTTAATGCCCTAACTAGTTGAGTGGAAACCCTAAATCTCCTTTCTTTATTTCCTAAGTACATCTATTTGTTTTCATTTTAGCAATTGGATTGTAGGGAGAAGGGAACAACAACCATGTTCAAATTTAGCATGCATTTTTATGAGGTAATGGATTAGAGTTGGAGGCATAATAAAATATAGACTTTAGGCGGCCATAATGAGAAGAGATTGGGATAGTAGTGCATGAATTTCTAAACTATATAGGCCACGACTAAACAAGAGATGCACAACATAAGAAGTGACAAGGTTTGGTGTAAATTAGTCATATAATTGGTCATAGGTCTTGTGTGTTGAACTATTCATGAGCTCTAGTTTAACTCATGCTATTCGAATATGAATGAACTAATACACCTTTTCATCTACTTCATTTTTTTGATGAATAGGCGTTTATATCTATTAGTTAAAGATAAAATTACACATATTCACAAAAAAAAGTTTGATAAAAACTTTGGTATTGAATAGCCTTGTTAGTATAGGTATATTGAACAAACTTGTTATTGGGGTTAGGTGCAAGTTGGGTAGGTAGTTGTGGTGCTCTTGGTGGCTAAGATGTTGGGTTTTATGGATTGGGCATGATGGTCTATTGTTGTGGTTGTGAAGGAAACAAGGGCTTTTGGTAGTTCATATTTTGGTTCTGCCATTGCTGGCCCTTTTTCCATTGTGACTACCATTAATTTTGTTGTGCTGGCCATTAGGGGTTGTAATTAGATCCTTGAAATTTTTTATGCGTCCATACATTTGGTTGATGTTGGTTCTAGTTTTGCTGAGGGTTTTTCCATTTGTGAGGGTTTTTCCATTGGTTTTGGGTGTTTTCCCAAGGCTAGGGGTTCCAATTAGAGAAATTTTGATTACCAATTGGAAATGGTGTATTGAAATTTAAAGGGTCTTGTGGCATACCTTGTCTTGGTTGCCATGGCCTTCTTTGTGCAATGTATAACAGTTTTCCATCTTCACTCTCCAATGGTTGAAATCTGGTTTCTCTGGTTTTTCCTTTGTAATACTTGCCACCCTTTTACACTTGCAATTGGATTTTCTTAGTCTATAATTGGGGAAGTATTCATTAAGTATTTCCTCAACCTCTTCTTACTTTTTCTTTACACGTAGAGTGTCCAGTTGAGTAGCTAGATGACTTATAATATCTTCTTTCATGTTGGATAGTAGGTTACTCAATTCTACTTTGGAAAATCCATTGGATTTCTTGCCAATGGTAGATGTTCTTTCCCCCTTGTCCTTTTGGTAAAGGTCCTTGAACAATTTCTACAAACCTTGAAAATTTCTTCAAAGGTTAACTGAGACACATCCCCTGAACCAATAACGTTAAGGGAATCCATGCAATCATCATTGACTACTCTTAAAAATACCAGCTTCAGGGACTCTTCTAAGAGTCTATTATGTGGGTTTTCTTTAAGAAAAAGTGGAATCTTTCTACATAATCCTCCAAAGGTTCATCCTCTTTCTGAGACATTCTAAAAATGACATCCCTTCTTCTATCAATCCCTCTACAATAGTCTTAGTATTTTTCCAAGAACTTTGTTTTCATAGTGATACAATTTGGAACAACATATTTGCTTAGCCCCATAAACCATCTCATGACAACATCCTTCAAAGTTGTAGGAAATAGTTTGAGCCTATGGACATTAGTTGTATAGTCATTGTTCCTACACAAGACATAAAAATAAAAAAAAGAGTCTTTGGATCCTTAGTTACCAAGCCATAGAAGATAGAAAAAGCTGAAGGATGTATATTCTTTAGGATAGTGGCTCTCTCTTGGTTGGTAATGGGAAATTCAAAAGTCACATGTTTCGGTAGATCATCCATTGTTGCATCAGCTATGGTTTGGAAGGTCTCCTTTGTGTTTGTAGTAGATGTTGGTGAAAGGGAGAGTTCTTCGTCAAGAATACCCTCACTTTGATCATTGTGGTCACCAATATCAGCTCTAGGTTGTCAATTTGAGGGGAGAAATATTCCCAAAGCGTCTCTTTGCCTCCACATACAATAGGTGTGAATTTTTATAACAACAGATCCTACACAATGTTAGTGAAATATTTTGGTATTTGAAGGAATAAAACCTAATTGTCCTAATACTAAAAGAAAACTTTTAAACTATGAAAGCTTGAAATAATAGAAATGAATCTTTGAAAGTAGTATCATCCTCAACAACAGTGCAAAAAATGTAGAGTCCCTACTAATGTTCAGTAGAATTGATGTCATACACACAATTTAGAGGGAAACCTAATTGAACAGTCCACTAAACCCTTGGAAAAACCTGAGTCATTAAATTATCAACCAGGGCTAACGTAGGCTTGTGATGATGCTGGCACTGTATGTGCTTCTAGAGATTCAAGACTACCTATATCATCCTAGTATAGGTATTTGCGCATTCTAAGAAATCATAAACTACATATTAGTAAATGAAGTAATGCTAACACTATTGTTACGGGTACCTACAGTGAGAGACTATAACTAGTTCACTGTCAAGAAATGAATCCTAGAATTAATCAACACTATTAATTAAACCTACACTATGGAGTACAACAGATTGAAGAAAATTGAATCATGAATGTAAGACAATATTTATTCATGAATTCATTCATAATTGTAACATAAGGAATCTAATTAAGACAACATGCATTCATGGAATAACTACTACAATAGAAATAAATGTACATAAAGTAAAGCGGGGAACAATTACCTTGAGTGACCCTTGCTCAAGTTACTGTCTCCATAGGTTTAATCCAAATCTAGTTTCTCAAATTAATGTAATCATGACAATAATGAAAACCATTCATTGCATAACTCAGAATATCACAATCTAAGATTCTACTAAAATATCTTATTCATAAGAGCATGGATGTTGTCTATTGTAAAAACAAGACCTTTAACTGGAAGTATCTTATTGCTATATCTGATGTTGAATAATCAACCAACTTAACTAATGCCTTGACCACCAAACCATACATATAGGCACGGGGGAGTTTATTAAAATAAGGACTCTAAACTGAAATCATAAATTGCCACTCCCTACATAACAGAGTGTGATAAAGTCTAGTCAACTAAACCATAACTGAAAAAGGAGGAAGAGTCCAAATAGAACCGTAACTTTGCTGCAACAAGAACTGGAATGTGGACTATTGAAGCAATCTTGTTATACTCCCAACTGTAATAGAGTTCTTCTCCTTTAGTTTCTTTATTAAATGTCATGATGATGCACAATCATCCTTAATAAGTTCCTCTGTTTCTATATTTGCTATGCTCAGCTTATTTTGGAACCTCTCTTGCATCACTATTTGGAAACTCCTTTGGCTACAGCCTGTGCCTCCTAGTTATTCTGGGCTATATTATACCTCCTCTAGATCCTTGGTTACAAAGAGTTTGTTCATACAACAACTACACAATACTAATAACCATAGCTTAAGCATAAATAATCATTGGAATTCATACATATCCACACACTAATTATACAATAACTATCACATTATAACCATATTTCCATATACTTCAAATATGGTTCAGGTTTGCATAATGAGCATAAAAGGTAGTAAAGTTTAGGAATATATATAAAACAAGTGTCTGGAAATGTCTATGAGTTATGTATAAAAATATCAGAAAACTAACTAATAACTAGACTCATCATCTAGGACCTAAATCCTATAGGCTAAACCCTCAACCCTCAACCTTAATATACCATATACCCTCTTGAACCTAAACCCTATCCCTCAACCTTGGGCCCTAAGGCCTATATAATAAACCTCAACCATATATACTCAACCCTAAACCTTATATCATATACCCTCAACCCTAAACCATATCCCTCAACCCTAGGCCCTAAAGCCTATAGGATGAACCCTTGATCCTCCATACACTCAATCCTAAATCTTATACCCTCAACCCTATACCATATATATTGTACCCTCAACCCTAAACCATACACTCAATCATAGGTCATAAAGCCTATACACTCTACCCTAAACCCTATACCTTCAATCCTCAAGGTGCCTATACCTTTTATAGTTTGGTCATTAGGTTCCTATCCTTGTGTTCATATGTCGCCAAGCTGGTGCCTACAACAAAATTTGTTAGCCCCATAAAATTCCAAGTATCTTGACTATCCCTTATCATAAGAACCCTATGATCTATCCATCTATCTTTAGTCTTCACAAGATATATCATTCCTCACATTAGACTACATCAAACCATATGCTATCCTTATGGAAAAGGATATTTGAGATCTCTTATTATTTTTGGGGTGCTTTCAAATTTTTATTTTTGAACTTCCTACCCTACCTACTTGAGGTTGCCACAATCCATCATATCATGGTGTGCTTTGATTGGTAGTAATAGGGGCATATGTTTTCCTTTGGTGATCATGTTTTCTTGGTTGTCTCATGTTGTACCAACCAAGATTCATTTAGATCTTATGTTACACTAGGGAATCCTCTTGTGATTGTGGTTTTCCAACATCAGTCCCTCCAAATCCCTTCGTGACATTGTAAGATGTTGGAACAACCTATGTGTTTGTTGTGTCAATCCTATGCATGTGATACACAATCACCTTGGTTCCTCATACCCTGGTGCATAGTATCACATGCATTATCAATTTAAGTGCTCTCTACATTGCATTTCAATTATTTCATTCCAAATACACCTAATCCCATCCCATCCCTTATTTCTTGTCACCATCATTTTTCTCTTTCCTAATCATAGATTTTATGTGCACATTCATTCTCTATTTCTTTCATATGTGTCTACACTCAATGTATTAAGATGGTTGCCTGGTCTTCATCTCCATCCAACTCATCTCATCATTGCATTTTCATCTTAAGTGTTTAGATTTGTTATTCTAAACATCTTATCATCATTGCATTTTTGTCTTAAGTGTTTATATTTGTTATTTGAAGCATCTTATCATCATTGCATTTTTATCTTAAGTGTTTAGATTTTTTATTCTAAGCATTTTATCATCATTTCATTTTCATCTTAAGTGTTTAGATTTGTTATTATAAGAATCTTATCATCATTTCCTTTTTATCTTAAGTGTTTATATTTGTTATTTTAAGCATATTATCATCTCACATATATTTATTACATTTCATATCCATAACATACATATACATTATTCATTAGATACATTCTAAACTCATTTTAAACCATATATATATCTACATTAACATTGACCTACATATGTCATAAATTACATACACCTTGAAAACATAACTATTAGTACATTAATATCATAATCATCACTAGCATAATCCATTCTTGTTCATCATCATAAAACATCATAAAATATACATGCATAAAAACTACCATAGCCTCACTATATATCATCAAATAATACATCAAAATGGACCCCAAGGTCCCATCACATAATACATCCAAATGGACCTTAGGGTCTCATCATAATACATCTCCTCAATAGAGCATAAAATAATGTGTCTTAGGGCATATATCCTGTCACTTGCTAGAAATGGTTGGCCTTGTCTCCTACTAATGGTCTTGGTGATGCCCTTGAGGTGGCCCCATAGTAACTGATCTCCTCAACCTCCTTGATCTATCTAATCTAGATGTCCCAACCCTCGAGTGGTCTATATATCTTTACAAAACACGTACATGATTTTAACTTAATAAAATACGTACATGTTTTTCTTAGTTTTGGGCTTACAACAAATTTAACTTACCAAAACCCTATTCACTTAACCCTAATACCTATACACTTAACCCTAAACTATATACCCATAACCCTAAACCCTATCCCTCAACATTACACCTTACACTTAGCCCTAGGTCGTAAAGCCTATACACTCTACCCTAGACCTTATACCTTTAACCCTCAAGGTTCCTATACCTGTGTCGCCAAAAAGTGTATACTTTGCTTGATATGAGAATAATTGATGATAAATTGAACTTAATGAGGCCTTGATTTAGTGTTGTGAGGTGTTTTGCACATCCATACTAGGTCTTGAACCCTTGCAAATTGAATAAAATACATTTATTGATGTCTTGCAAGAGTGTTGTAAGGTGTTGTAACACATCTTCACACTTTTCTAGGACCATAATGTTATAATTCACCTGAATAACCTTACCAAGACCTATTTCAAAGTGTTGTAAAGTGTTGTAATAAACTTTCACACTTTCCTAGGCTCGTCATCAATATTTACACCTTTCTTATGCTTTAAATGGCCCCTTTATGCACTTACAAGCCTTAATTAAGTGTCTTATTGAAGAAGAACCCGATAAACAACATTTAATACATCTTAATCTCCACCATCCAATCAAAATTTCTGAGATGGACTAAGTCGCCACCTTGGGAAACTTAGTCCCATTTGGCTCAAAAATCAAAATAAATTCAAATTTCTTTTGGGTTTTTATTCTTTAAGACCTAAGGTCGGCCTGCGATGAGGTATTTTCAGGAATTTAGGCATAATTGTGTATAAATAAGGGTTTTTCCCCTCATTTTTCAATCTTCTAACTCATCTTAATTCATAACTCATCATCATTCATCACTCATCATGTTCTCAAGTCAAGAAAGCTAGGGTTTCTAGATCTAGCTCACATTGACCTTGCATTAGGATTTGCATGGATTTGCATACTAGGTTTCAAGTTTTGCATCCATAAAAAAGTACATTTAGGTTGCATTTTTGACATCTAAAATCATTAATGTTTTTGTAAATTTTCAATTTCATCTTAGATTTGCATCATACCACATCTAAAACATCAAAATCCATTAAAAATTTCTCAAAACTTTGCAAAAAACCCTAAGTAGGACTAATTCACCAGTCTGGGCGACTTAGTCCCAGTCCATATTTTTTAGTGTCTGATACAGCATCAAAAACCTCATTTTTGTGCTTCCTAAGCCTCCTAGTATCATATACTATAAGTATGGAAACTTTTGTGAACATTTTTTTATGCATTTAGGTCAAAAACATCAATTTAGGGTAGTCATTTTTGAAATCATTTCAATTACGAGCATTTTTGCATCTTAAATAATTGAAAATATCTAAAATTTTGCATTTGCATCTTAGGCATTATATAGTACATAGACCGTTAAAACCCATCAAAAAAATTTGAAAAATCTCAAAAAAATCCCTACTAGGACTAAGTCGCCACCTTGGGAAAATTAGTCCATGTTCACCCCTGAAACAACCTTCTACAAAGTTGAAAACCCTATTTTTAAGCTTCTATTTGGTGCCATTACCTATCCGTATCAATTGGCTAAGCTTTTGTAACATGAATTTCATAAAATCTAGCCTAAAATAGCTCATTTCATGCATTGTTTCATTTCACATTTACATCTCCCACATTTCATTTTTCAGATTATTGCATACTGTAATAAGCAACTTACTTTGTTTTACATCTGAAAATTACATATAAATAATTGCATTGCACTTTATTTCTTTTTGCATAACATGTTCTTTAGATGTGCCTTCGATTTGATTTTATAAGCATAACATCCCCTCTTATGAGTTTTCTTTTGATTACAACAATGAGGAACATGTTAGTCATAACCACATCATTACATTACCCATTGGTGCGAATGGAAGTGTAGAAAATCATCACACACATACTTGTTCTTCTCCCGATACATCTCCTATTAGCGATGATGGTATCTTGGTGAAGGAAGTTACAAGTCTTGAGGGTCTTGATTGTCGATCTCCTTATTCTCCTTTGGAAGATGTTAGACAACAAGAACATGAGATCATAGAAAAATTCTTAAACATCACCTTACATAGTCTCCATAACCATGAATATCATACTTGTCCATCTCCCAATATCCCTCCTCAATGTAAAGAGGATAGGTTGGTGTTAGAAGATATCCCTATTACAAATAATGAAACCCTTGATCCTCCCTTCCCTAATGCTCCTCCCATTTGGAATAATCTTTTTGATAACCATATTGGTTCTTCACTTGATGCCTCCCCCACTTGTGATGAAGCTACTATACAAACCTCAAACTTGGATGAACATATTGCAAGCTCTCCTAGTAGGGTAGATAATATGGTACAAGAGAATGAGACCTTAGAAACAACCGACAATCAAATAGAGTCTTCTTCTAATCTCCCTACTATCAATCATCAAACACATTCAACCATTAATAACTCCCTTCCTTGCAATGAAGTTAGTTTGGATGAACCAAGCCTTAATTGTAAAGAACATGAGGTTTGTTGTTCTCCTAAACACTTTCCTTCTAGGGAGAATATCATCATACAAGGAAAAGATAAATTGATAATAATATTATTCCCTTGAAAAGAGATGAAGAGCCTATGTTAGACTCTCATTCACCAAGGGATGTTAATATTATTCAAACTCAACTCATCCTTTATCCCCCTTCACGCAAACAAAGTACGCACAAACCTGAATTCACCATCTACCCATCTCAAACTAATGTGTTGCATCAACCAAGTCATAATACCGTTGCTCATACATATTGTAGACACCTAAATTTGGACACTTGCGTTTGTCCAAATTTATCCCTTTTCGTCTGAATATCCACTTATTTGCATTAATTAAGTAATATTGCTATTATTTAATTAATACCCTTAATTCTTCTAAATCCTTAAGGTATTTAGTTAATAATTAAATACCATACCCTTTATTCCCCTTTTCCTCAAAATAATTAAATAAATAATACATTTATTTAATCCCTCACATGTCACATCCTCCATCACTTTTTCTTAATCCTAACCCACCTCCTAATCCCATTATTAGGGATGTGCACATGTCTAATCCATGATTAGGATGTGTCACATCCTCCAACTTTTGCAAGTTGGCTCCTAATCTTCATTAGCCACTAACTGTTTTCTAATCACTGATTAACTATTCTAATTAGTACCTTGGTCAACTCTCTCATCTCCCAAGGAATATTAAATTCCTTTTATTATCCCTATGCCCTTCCTAATGGAATTTTAAATTCCATTTTATCCTTCCAAGGAATCTCCTCTTTCCCATGTGATCATTGAAAAGTCACATCAGTCACATGGGGTCAAGAACCTTCTATTATAAGGACCTTGTCTTATCCACAAGGTACTTTTTAGCTTCCTTCATAAGAACCTTGTCTTATACCCAAGGTGCTTCTCATGTAAATTTAAAATTCACATTTATTATCCCAACCATTTCTCTCTTCCCCATGATGATGTGTGAGGAATTATGAAATTCCTCACATGTCAACATCTTTCCCACATGGGGATAAGAAGTTCCTTTTTGAGGAAATATTCTCCCCTTTCCAAGGTACTTGCAAGTACCTCCACCTCATTTGTACCCTCTCCACCTCACCATGTCCTTTTTCCATCTAATTTCCACATGGCAAGATGTGAGGGCTTGTGAGTCCTCAACTCACCACAACCCTTCATCTTTCCCATGGTGGAAAAATCTAAACCATTCAATTCTCTAGAGAATTCTCCCCTAAATATAGAGGATTTCTCTTTCATTTTCTCATAACAACATTATGCATTATCACATTTAAGCCTTCAACAACTTCATCTCTCAAGCAACTTGAATCACTTGCATCCATCCTCCATTGTTGAAGCTCCAAGCTTTCATTGTATCCATTTTGTTTACTTTCTCAAATACCCACATTCATCATTTGAATCTCCATTCAATTCTCATCGTTTTGCATTCACTCTTAGCACTCTTTCCATCGAGGAGCACACATTATCGACAATCAAAGGGCCAACCAAAGATCAATTTGAGCAAAGGTAAAATCTCTTCTTGTTTATCTTTTTTTTTTTTGAGTTAATGTAGCCCTATCTTGAGGTGTTAAGTGTTGTTTGTTGTCTTTTTTCATTTTGTTTTGTGTCATTTAGATAGGCTAACAACTCTTGATCACATTTCTGGAACGCCTGGTGGGACCCACAAATGAGTCCCTTGCTTTCACGTTTTTCTATTGTTTCACGTTTTGCAGGTTCAGGTTGCAGAGAGGCGACTCTGACCAAGACAGAGGTGACCCCACCGATAGTTGGGTGAACCTAACCTACAGAGGGGCAAACCTACCCTATAGAGGGGCGAACCTGCCCTCAACAGGGGTGATTCTTCCTTGCAAAATGGCCCATTTGTGACTCAGACAACATCTAACTTCAGTTTTCTAGTTGGGCGAACCTGCTCCAGGGAGGGGGGAACCTGCCCTATAGAGGGGCGAACCTGCCCAGACAGAGTTGTTTGTGAGGTAAAACAGTGCTTTAAACTTCGTTTCCAACTTCTGTTTCTCATCGTTTTGAGGTAGTAACCCCCTAACGATGTCTATTGGTGAGTGTGTGCATGTTTTTCCTAACATTTTTGTAGCTTGTATCACGCTTGTCAAAGAACAAAGATCAAACTACTAACACTTTTCTTGCAGAATGATCATTTTGACATTATTAGTGTGCTTTGTTTATCTTTTTTCTTATTAATTTAGGCACATAGATCTAATTAGGGGGGAGTCAACTTATTGATTGTCATGTTTGCAAGTTCTTTATGTCACCCAAGGGGCACTATCTCATTCACGCTTTCCCCTTGCACTTTGTGTGAACCTAGGGAGTAGCCGAGAATAGTTAGTGTTCTCTTCTTAGTGGGACCTGCTTGGGGATTTCATCACCCCAAGGGATGATCCCAACCATGCGTACCAACGGGGTATACAAAGGGAGGAGAGTGAAAGTTGTACCTCAATCCAGTCACATTGTGTCTGGTGGAGCATCGAAGCTAGGGTGATACCTAGATAAACATGAAGAGTTGGTCTGAGCCTTCAATACCTCGCTAGGGTTCCCGACTCACGCCTATGACGGGCTAGTGTTCACGGTTGTGCCTCACGTACCGAGCGTATATTGAGGACTCCCTAGTTTCTTTGTTTAGCCTAGTTAGAGGACTATGTTGGCCATACCCTTCATACTAATCGTAGGATCGTGTTGTCTGAACTATCTTTTTTGTGTGAAACTAGTGAATTCATGTTTAGTCAAGTCAGCCTTATCTTCTACTTGTTGTTTGTTATATTTTTGGTCCTTTCCATAGCTATTTTCACTTAAGTCAAGTCTAGGTCTGTTGCAGAGGGGCAAACCTGCCCCCTGTCTCAGTCATTTTTTAGCTTGTTTTTGTCAAAATTATCTAAATTTTCACTAAATAGGTGAACCTGCCCCAGAGAGGGGTGAACCTACCCTCAACAGGGGTGACCCTACCTTGAACAGGGGTGACTCTGCCCTCTGTCAGTCAAACAACCATCAAAACAACTAGTTTCATGGGTTAGGCGAACCTACCCTATACTTGGGCAAACCTGCCCTATAATTGGGTGAAATTGCCCTATAATTGGGTGAACTTGCCCTATACTTGGGCAAACTTTCCCCTACTTGGGCGAACCTACCCCTCAAACAACCATTTTCACCTTCTATTTAGTCATTCTGAGCACCCGTTTTGCCCATTCCAAACACTTGTTTCCTCAGTCCGATCATCCATCTCCTCATTTCGAGCATCCATCTCCTCATTCTGAGCATTCATTCCCTATTCTGAGCATTCATCCGCTCAACCTGAGCATCTGTCTCCTTGATCCGAGCACCCATTTACCTGCTCTGAGCATCTGTTTCTCACCTATCTTTCATTGAATAGGCGACATTGACCTCAACTTGGGCGAACCTGCCCTTAAGTTGGGCCAACTTGCCCTATCTTGGGCGAACGTGCCCCATACTTGGGCGAACCTACCCCAACTTGGGTGAACCTTCCCCCAAATAACTAATTTCACCTTCCGTTTAGTCATTCCGAGCATCCGTTTCGTCATTCCAAGCACTCGTTCATCCATTCTAAGCTTTGATTTCATTATTCTGAGCACTCCTTCATCCATTCTAAGCTTTCATCTCCCCATTCTAAGAGTCGTTCATCCCTTCTGAGCAATCGTCCCCTCGATCCGAGCATCCATCTCCTTGATCCGAGCACTCGTTTACCTGTTCCAAGCATCCGTTTCCCATCTATCTTTTCACTGAATAGGCGACGTTGACCTCAACTTGGGTGAACCTACCCTTAATTTGGGTGAAACTGCCCCATACTTGGGAAAACCTACCCCAACTTGGGTGAACCTACCCCCAAACAACTAATTTCACCTTCCGTTCAGTCATTTCGAGCGCCCGTTTCATCATTTTGAGCACTCATTCATCCATTTTGAGCTTTCGTCTCCCCATTTTGAGCACTCGTTCATCCATTCTGAGATTTCATTTCCTCATTCTGAGCACTTGTTCATCCATTTCGAGCTTTCGTCTCCTCATTCTGAGAGTCTGTCTCCCCTTTCGAGCGATTGTTTACTAGTTTTGACCAATCATTCATCCATTTTGAGCTTCTGTCTCCTCGTTCTGAGAGTCAGTCTCCCCTTTCGAGCATCTGCTCATCCATTCTGAGCTTTCATTTTCTCATTTCAAGAGTCTGTCTACCTGTTCCAAAAGTCTATTTCCCTGTTCCAAGGGTCTGAAAGCAGATAGACAAACCTGCCTAGTGGATAGGCGAACCTATCCAATAGATAGGCAAACCTACCCTGTGGATAAGAAAACTTGCCCAAGCAGATAGGTGAACCTGCCCAGTGGATAGGTGAACCTACCTAGCAGATAGGAAAACCTACCCAACAGATAGGCGAACCTGCGCAATAGATAGGCGAACCTGACCCATAGATAGGCGACCTTGCCCTCGAGATAGGCGAATTTTCCCAAAAGCAGACCTCCATCTGTCTTCCCGTCATCGTCATTTCTGTTCATCAACACTTTCTAAAATTCATCGTTCCATCAACCAAATCACATAGGTGCTTCTCAAAACATCATTGGAGTCCATATCCTTCATTAGTTCATTTATCCCAATCACCTAGACTTCGTTTCAGAGATTTTGATTTTGATGCAAAAACTTTCGAAGGCCATAACTTTTGACTTGGGTGTCTGATTGGGCTGAAAGTTTATGGGTGGTTGTGTTATGAGGTGGCATGTGGATTCCTGACCGAACTTTAGTCAATTGGCCCCCATTTTGGCACATTTTCAGGGCCTCAAACTTTGATCTTGACCCTCAAAATTGTAATTTAGTGTTTTTTTCTAGTTTTTGAAAAATCGCTTTCATTAATAACTCGGAATGCATGTCTCAAACTTAGGATGTTAGTTGGAAATTCATCCTACCTTAGTTTTAGGAAGTTTTTGGAAAAAATCTGGACTCTCAAAGATATGCCTGTGCAGTTACCTAAAATGGCAAAATTTGACAATTTTTGAAAATTGCCAAATCTAAAAAAATCTGATTGTCAACACCTTATATCCTCTAGTTAAAACCCCTAAACCTAGTGTAGAATCAATCCCATCACATCCTCCAATCATCCTAATATGAGCTTTAACCTAATCCCAATATGAGGTTAACTTAAACCCCAATCTGAGCTTTTTCAAATCTTAAGATCCATTCCTCCATCTTCTTCCAATCCATCCTATTTATCCTTTCATCACCTTTTCTTTCCTTTTAATTGTCTGTTCCCATCTCTTCAATCCCTATCTATCTAATATAACATCATGAATCCTTATCCTTCACCAATGCGACCAATAATAGTAGTCAAGGGGAATCCTAATTACGTTGACGACGATAATGAGAGTCTTGTGGATCAAGAAGAATATGACCTAGATCCCCTTGATGCTATCATTTCTAGTAAGCTTTCCCCAATTGATTTCCAAAATCCAATCACCCCTTTGAGCTATCCCATCACATCTTCACCCACACCTACTAGCAATCCTTATGCTACCTTTGACAAGGGATATCCAATATCTTCCCTATCTGCATATTCATCATACCCTTCATCCACATCATTTTCTTATCCAACTTCCACATCCTCTTATCCCAATCTATCATCCCAATCTAATCTACCATCCCAATACTCCTATTATAATCCCCCATCTATGTCCCCCTATCCTAATCCTCCTTGCCAATTTGTCTATCCTAATCCTACATCCACACCTTCTTATTCTAATCCAACATCCGCATCTTCCTATCCTTATCCTACATCCACACCTTCTTATCCTAATCCAACATCCACATCTTCCTATCCTTATCCTACATCCACAGCTTCTTATTCTAATCCAACATCCACATCTTCCTATCCTAATCCACCATCCACATCCTCCTATCTTAATCCACCATCTCAATCTTCCCATCCTAATATGCTATCCCAATACCTTTATTATAATCCACCACCCATATCCTCTTTTCCTAATACACCACCCATATCCTCTTGTCCTAATCCACCATCCATGTCCTCCTATCAAAATTCACCATCCCAATACCCCTACCTTAACCCTCCATCCAATCCTAATCCTCCACCTACTCCCAGTCCTACATCCAATCCCATTCCCCAATCTAATCCTAGTCCACCAATCCATAATCCTTCATCCACTCCTACCATGCCACCTAAGCCTAGGGTATGTACAATTCTCACTCCAGAAGTTCTCCAAGGACTTATGACAAAAAAAAAATCCCCAAATCCACATCTTGAAATTGTGGAACCATGTCCTCCCAATCCATCAAACACGATCACCAGTGATGAGACCCTTCTCCATCCCACATCTATCATTTTTGTTACCACTCCTAGCATCACTCAAACCATTGAAACTGTCAAACCCACTGAATCCACTAAACCCCCATCTCCTATTCCTAGATCCACCGAATCCGTCGAAGACACCCAGATCCAATCTACTTCTCCCACTCCTAGTATCACCGAAATCCATTCTCATGAACTTCATGAATCCCCCATCCTTCCATCTCCCCCACTTGAAGAGTCCCTCCAATACTCTGTCATCATGCCACCCACACAAGATGAGTCATGCCAAGAGCTTGATCCAAAGCATACCAACATATCCCCTCCTCCGCATGAAGATCTCACCATCCTATCTAGTCCATCTCAAGATCATAGTCCCCCATCCATTCCATCCCATGATCCCCTTGACACTCAAGATCCGATCACTCCATCTCATGAGCCCTTATCGCCTACTGCCACAAATCTAGATCCTATCCTATCACCTAATCCCTCTCCTGATCCCTTACCACTCACTCCTCCTGATCAAGATGCTGCTACCCCATCATCTCCATCTCATGATCCTCCATCGTTGCCTAAACCTACTATCCCCACATCACTTTTATATCCCCTTGGTACTCTCACATTCCTCCATGGTGGTCTCCTGGAAGAAGAAAAACAAAACATATATATACCACCAATCCTCCTCCACCTAATAATGGACTCACATCATTCTTCTAGAATAACACAAATCCTATCATGGATCAAATGCTCAAGAACATGAACTATCAAGGAAAAGGTTTAGGCCTTCATGAGCAAGGTATTTTAGAGCCCATCCAGGTCAAAGAACAATCCTATACACGAGATCTCAGATGTACTGCTCATGAATCACAATCCAAAAATGCTGGTACAACCTCTATACATCCTCAACAAGCCTCTTCCAAAAGAAATATATGATCTTCCCATCGCTCCACCAAATCATTTGCTTCCATCCCCCCTCCTCCATCATATCGGCTCCAAACAACCATCCATATTCCTTCTTCATTTGCTCCATCCATTTTGGGTCCTTACATCCCTCCATCCACCATCCCCCATCCTTCATCTACTCCATCCATTTTGGGTCCTTATGTCCCTCCATCCACCATCACACATCCTCTAACTACTAAGTCCATTTTGGGCCCTTATATCCCAAAATCACCCCCTCCATCTTGTCCTATTCATCCTTTTATCCCTCCATCACCTATCCATGTCACCCACCATAAACATCCTACTCTCATGTCCAATAATCAGGATCAACAAAGGCACGTACCTACACATCCTCCATCCACGCATAATCCCCAAGATCTTACCTCCATCACTCCACATCAACCATCTGCTCACTCCTATCCCATTGCTACTAAAATAACTTTGGATGCTAAAGTAAAACTACATAAATCTAAACATCCACATGAATCTAAAGCTCCTTGTGTCCCCTTAAAAATACATGTTGAAGAGAAGAAAAATCAAATCCAAAATCCAAATCCAACCCATTGGCCACAAAGGTCCACCAAAGCAAAGATCAAAACCATGTGGATGCCAAAGAAAAAAAGATGCAATGCCTTCAAATAAAAAATTTGTAATAACATCCAAAGTTGCTAATCCAAAAGCTAATCATACACCCCTTCCATCTCCTAAATCTATTTTGGGTCCTTATGTCCCAAATTTCACTATCCCATCTCCTCCATTATCCCCATATCATCCATCCACTAATCCTCCTATCATTTCACATCCACCACCATATGTGCCAATGTTGGTCCTGAACTCATCTCCCCATCACACACCTACCCCCTCATTCTATCCATACACCTTCTAGCATCCCATCCATTATCCCACATATCTCCCCCATCAAATCCCTCTAATTCATCCTCTTGCATAATCCATTTATCCTAAGAAGGTTGTACCAACATTCAATAGTCACTTCAAACATGGGCTCTTAATACCTCATATGGAACTTAATACTTGAGTCCTTCATCCATATCCTTATCGCATGTCTTCTAAATCCACTTATCCACATCCCTATCCTTATCCCTTTCCATCCACATTCTATCCAAAATCCAAAAAGTCGAAAAAGTAAAAAAAATAAAAAAAAATAAAAAGTAAAGAGAAATAATTCGTCCAATGGTGAAAACTTGGCAAAAAAGCGCCTTGGATAAGTGCCATGATGAAAACCTAGTAAACAGGTGTCACGAGTAAATTCCTCATCCAGTTTACTTCCACACTTGGGGGCAACTGCATCCCTTCTCATCCATCTCCTCCATCTAACCTATCTTACACATCCTGTCTGTCATATCCCATTTATCCCAATCCCTCCATCCTTCTTGTGATCTTGACATAGATAGGGGAAAACATATATACATGCTTTGGACATCTCTTGACATACATTCCCCTCTCCTATACACTATCCTAATCCTTATCCACATTCATCTACCTTCCTTGTCCACCCGTCATGCTACCATCAATCTCCCCTCCTTATCCATGCATCCTATCCATATCCATCTCACTCCCTTATTTTCCCATCCTTCTATCTTCCATCCCTCCTATATCTAGAGTGGGGGAATCTTCTTCTTTGTGACATAGTCCTTGGAGACATCATTCATTGATTCTATCATCCTTTTCCATCTCCCTATCCTTATCTCCCTATCCATCCATCATAGCATCCCTTCCATCTCCCCATCCTTATCTTCCAACCTATCCTTATCTCCTAACCAGTCCAAACAATCCCTTTCATCTCCCCATCCTTATCTTCCTACCTATCCTTATCTTCTTACCAATCCAAACAATCCCTTTCATCCCCCCATCCTTCTCTCCCTATCCATTCATCTCTATCCTCACCCAATCTCATAATCCCTTGTTATTAGTATCTGGCTATAGGATTCTCCCCATGCAATCCAATGCCATATATCTCATCATCATCACTCCTACTTCTTTTGCACATCTTTCCAATCTTCTATCACTTCTCATCACTCATCTCTCCATCATATTGTCCTCCCAATTCATTTTGATGATATGGATAACTATCCCATCCTTGAGCTTCACTACAATCATCATCATCCGATCCTATCCACCAGGTCTACCTTGTCTCATCGTATCGGTCCCATCATTTTATCCCCTTACCAGGGTCAGCTTGTCATCCTTTATTCATTGTTTGTCTTTGGTATTTTGTCAAACTATGTTGCCCCTGCACTTTCACGTAGGAAAGGTCAATCTTTTGATCCACCCCTGGGGATTTTGTCTATCCAGTCTTTGTCATCTGTCAAGGTCTCAATTGTCCTCTTCCAGCTTTTATCCATGGTCAGTCGTCAGCCTTTTATCAAACTACGAGGGCTCTGCACTTTCACGTAGGCAAGGCTAATATTTGATTGGCCCCCAATCCCCTAGGTCGTTAGGGTGTGTCTGTCTTATGTTTTGTGTCTTGTGTTGTTTCATCCAGTATGTCCTTATCTAGCTAGTTCTTCACAAACGAGATCCACTAGTATCATCAGATCCAATCAGTTCTAAGTATCTTGCGTCATATCGATCTTTTAGTTTAGTATCCATCTTTGGTCTCAACAAGATGCATCCTTCCTAACATACCTCATCAACCCCATCCATCCTCTTGATCCTATGGAAAAGGACGTTTGAAATTGATTGTGATCTTTTGGTGCTTTTGGCTTTTGTTTATCATTTGAGCTCCCTATCATCACTTGTAAAGGCCACCATGATCTATCATATTATGGTGTGTTTTGACTGGTTAACATAGGGGCATATCTTGATCTTTTGCTTTGTTGTTGTCTTCTTGGTTGTCCCACATAGTACCCACCAAGATCCCTATGATCTTGTATTACGCTGGGGCATCCTTTTGTGCTTGTGGTTATCCCAATGCCTGGCCCGACCAAGGTCTTCACGACTTTGGGGTGTTGGGATAGCCTTCTTGTCTATTGTGTTTGTTTCATGCATTAGACAATAATCCGCCTTGGTTACATATACCCTGGCACCTGGTTTCTTATGCTATAGCAAAAATTAGTGCTCTGAAAATGGAAAATTGCATTAGGATTGCATTTCATGATCAATTTTGTTGCATTTCATGATCTTTTCCTCCATCATTTTCATTCTTTTCAACCATCTCACATCTCCATCCAGTCCTCATCACATCCTTGGTCTTGTTCCCCTCCTTGCTACAAGCCTTGATCCAATCATCATCATCATCGTCATCATCATTAGGATGTATCCTTCCCTATCCTTTGGTGTTGTTTTGGGATGTATCCTTCCCTCATCAACAACACTTTCATCATCATCATCGGGATGTATCCTTCCCTATCCTTTTGTGTTGTCTTGGGATATAGCAGTCCCTCATCGAAAACACTCCATCCATCATCAACCCATTTTGGCTTGTAGCTTGACTGGGGCAACATCACATTTGTCCTGGAATTCATTTGTGCTTCCCAATCTCATATCACTTATCCTCCTCTCTTTATCCATCATTTTGCATCATCTTCCCCATCTACCCCTTTCATTGTCTCATCCATTTTGAGAGCACAACCGTGTTCTCTTGAACTCGCATGTCCTCTCGAGGGGGCATCCTCAATCCCTAATCTTCATCTTCACCCCCATCATCTTTTTTCCTAGTCACTACTTTAAATGACTGGGGCATCTTTTCCAATCTAACCATCTTCTTCGGGTTCTATGTTTTAATATTCTTTGAAATGATGCTACTTCACAACACCATCTCAAAGAGGGGAAAAATGTAGACACCTAAATTTGGACACTCGCGTTTGTCCAAATTTATCCCTTTTCATTTGAATATCCACTTATTTGGATTAATTAAGTAATATTGCTATTATTTAATTAATACCCTTAATTCTTCTAAATCCCTAAGGTACTTAGTTAATAATTAAATACCTTACCGTTTATTCCCCTTTTCCTCAAAAGAATTAAATAAATAATACATTTATTTAATCCCTCACATGTCACATCCTCCATCACTTTTTCTTAATCCTAACCCACCTCCTAATCCCATCATTAGGGATGTACACATGTCTAATCCATGATTAGGATGTGTCTCATCCTCCAACTTTTGCAAGTTGGATCCTAATCTTCATTAGCCACTAACTATCTTCTAATCACTAATTAGCTAGTCTAATCAGTACCTTGGTCAACTCTCTCATCTCCCAAGGAATATTAAATTCCTTTTATTATCCCCATTCCCTTCCTAACAGAATTTTAAATTCTATTTTATCCTTCCAAGGACTCTCCTCTTCCCCATGTGATCATTGAAAAGTTACATCAGTCACATGGGATCACAAAACTTTTATTATAAGGACCTTGTCTTATCCACATGGGGACAAGAAGTTCATTTTTGAGGAAATATTCTCCCCTTTCCAAGGTACTTGCAAGTACCTCCACCTCATTTGTACCCTCTCCACCTCACCATGTCCTTTTTTTCATCTCATTTCCACATGGCAAGATGTGAGGGCTTGTGAGTCCTCAACTCACCACATCCCTTCATCTTGCCCATGGTGGAAAAATCTCAACCGTTCAATTCTCTAGAGAATTCTCCCCTAAATATAGAGGATTTCTCTTTCATTTTCTCATAACAACATTATGCATTATCACATTCAAGCCTTCAACAACTTCATCTCTCAAGCAACTTGAATCACTTGCATCTATCCTCCATTGTTGAAGCTCCAAGCTTTCATTGTATCCATTTTGTTCACTTTCTCAAATACCCAAATTCATCATTTGAATCTCCATTAAATCCTCATCGTTTTGCATCCACTCTTAGCACTCTTGCCATCGAGGAGCACACATTATCAAAAATCAAAGGGCCAACCAAAGATCAACTTGAGCAAAGGTAAAATCTCTTCTTGTTTATCTTTTCTTTTGTTTGAGTTAACGTAGCCCTATCTTGAGGTGTTAGTGTTGTTTGTTGTCTTTTTGCATTCTATTTTTTGTTATTTAGATAGGCTAACAACTCTTGATCACACATATAACACTCGAAATAACCCACAACCGCTGCAACCAACCCCAACACCGTTACCTTTTCCTAATCCTATCCCCTATAGACCTTTCTTATGAGGTCTTCCTACTGGAAAGGAGTACAATCTTTTCGAACAACTAAAGAGTACACCTGCTAAGATATCATTGTGGGATCTTATTCAAACCTCCCCTCACTATCACAACATGATCCAAATTTCCTTGCAACAAGTTCCTATCCCTTCTAATGCACAACCAACTGACATCACAGCTATGATCCAAGGAATAAATGTTGACATTGTTTTCCACCAAAGTGAAATCCCCCCTTTGGAAGTACAAAAAAAAATGAAGCTTTCATGATCATTTCTCGATACAATCGGATAGGGATAAAGAAAACCCTTATTGAAAATGGATCAACCCTTAATGTGTGTAGCGTAAACCTTTTGGATAGGCTTCATGTGGATGAATAAAAAATTCAACCCAAATCTTTATCTATTAAGGGATTTGACAATGTTGAAAAGACACCACTTGGTGTGATCACTTTACCTATTACAGTTGGAGAAGTCACATTGAACACACAAATATAGGTTATGCCTCATGATCTTTCATATAACCTTCTTCTAGGAAGGCCATGGATTCATGCTATGAATGGTGTTCCTTCCACTCTTCATCGAAAAATGAAATACATCTACAACGGAAAAGCGTGCACATTGGACACTGATCATGAGCCTTATATTGTCTTGCAACTTGAGAAAACCAAAGAAAACCCCTTGAACACATTAGCACCAACCACACAAGTTGAACCCGCACAACAAAAAGACAAAAAACAACATATTGAACAAGCCACGAAGCTATTAGACGATGATTGGGGTTCCTTGGATTTTGAACATGACTTCATGGGCGAGTATAAGATCATACGCAAAAATTCAAATAGGGAAAATGACAATGTAGACGACCCTTCAAAAACATCCACCTCAACCACTTTATACAAAGAAGTAAACTAGACAACAACCACCCGATTCCAAAGCAATGAAAAAGCTTTATGGAAAAGGTTATGAGCTTATGAAACAACTTGGATATAGTGGAAAAGGATGTGGTGCTAATGAACAAGGTATCCACAACCCTATCGACCCTATCACATAGCAAACAACTCATGGTCTTGGCTATTGTCCTGTAATAGAGATTGCCAAATCTTCACTCACCATCAACAATCTCACAACACATACTCCTACATTATTCTTAACTGAACACCTTGACACTAGTGGTCTTGAACATCATCCAAACATGCAACACACAACTACACCTTCGCTTAGTGTCAATGTCATCTCACAAAATGCTCATGATTTGAAATCGTTAGATTTTATATCCTCCTATAATGGAGAAAATAAAATCTTGCAATCTACAAAGTATTGCGTAGATATGACAACCACTACTAAGCAAGAGGTATCTTTGGTACATACCACCAGACCACCTTCTACCATGGATCAAGAGGGTATCTTGTCGAGACTCCTCCAAGATCACTTGATCACCCTCCCTCCCAGAGCTCGAAAGAAATGCTCTTACAAGACTTCATTCTGCACCTATCATAGAGTTCATGGTCACTCCACTAATGAATGTAAAGCTTTGAGTCGTAAAATACAACATTTTCAAGAGTTTGGTAAGCTTCCCTATGTGGGGGAACCTAATTCCTCTACTTGATACTAATTTTCACTCTAGCATGCATCATTTCGGCTCACCCTTGTCCTACACTAAGTGGGGGCAAGGGGTTCGATAGCCTTGTCCTTGTATGTCACTTGTGGTTGCCTCCTTTGGTTAATTGTTAAACTTTCATGAATACATAAGAGCAAGCTTGGGATGTGGACGACATGCCTTAAGTTGGCTCACATATGACATACTACCCTTCTCATGATGTAGCTTCTCGAAAACATATGAATTGGCATAGGGATTTCTGAGTAAGCTCTCATGTCCTCTTCTTCTACTTTAAAATAATTGCTCACAGTATGGGTGCTCGCAACTGCTTTAAAGTGGGGGCATACATCACCGCTCACATTTCATTGTGCGATTTTCTTTTTCTTGTGATTCCCTCTCTTTGAAACATTAGGCACAATGTTCCTCAGGATGAGACCTTGCACTTGTCCTCTCTTGGAGACATTGGGCATGATGTTCCCTAAGATGAGACCTTGCATGTGTTGGAAAAAAGAGTAATGTTATCTATTTGTTGTCATTGATGTTAACATGTTGGTAGTATGTTGGTAGTTGGGTCCGATACTCTTATACCGGTGCTTATCCTCTCTGGTTGTTGATCCGGTATTTTTGGTTGCCCATCCAATATTCTAGTCCGAACTTCTCTGCAGTTGACAGTTTTAGGTTGCAGTTTTTGGAAACTACTAATGGATGATAAATGCATGCATAATCAGGTTATTTCATGTTCTCGTGCTCATACAATGAAGTGACATTATTCTATTGGTTGCATTGAAGATTATTCCTAGCCGACTTGTTAAGATAATTTTGATTTGATATGAAAACGTATGTGCGATCTATTTTTTGGTTTGAGTCGACATGATATAATGTGCTAAAGAATGTTTTGCATGTTTGGAAATATTTTGTGAACTTTTGGAGCCGACAGTTGATATCCTTTATAAATGAATTGCATCTAATTTTGGCCAACCTAATTAGTGCTTGCGATAGAGATCAGATATATATATATAAGTATATGGCGAACAATTTTTGTGATATAGACATAGGTGTGCGAATTTGTGTGTGTGAGAGTGTATGTGTGGAAGTGTAGTGAGTCTATATGAAAGTGACAAAAGAAATAGTGAAGAAGCAATGAATGTGAAGGTGTGATTAGAAAGGCAGCAGTTGTGAGCATATCTGGAACTGTATTAGCACATAATAGGTACATCTTTCCAGTTCATCTTGGGTTGTAAAGCCTTACTCTATTTTTTATAATTATTCTGTAGGCAGTGAGCCTCTTGTTGGATAGTGAGTCCCTTTTGTAGTTAGTGAGCCTTTGTACTTGGACAGTAAGTCCTTCTTTTGATAGTGAGCCTCTTTTAAAATACTATATAGTGTGAGTTAACCCTCACCATGGTTTTTCCCTTATTGAGTTTTCCATGTAAAAATATGGTGTTCATTGTGTTGATTTACTTTCTGTTATCTATGTTTCATGCTCATATTTAATAATAGCATAGTGTGGTTGAAGAATTGATAAGTGATAAAGTTTTAAGTTTGAATTTGTATGACAATTGATTCACGCCCCCCTCTCAGTTGTCCTACGACTGTTTAACAATTGGTATCAAAGCTTGTGGTTCCTTGTGTAAAGCTTAACCGCTTGAGGGGGATCTTGAAGGCTAGTTGAATGGATGATAAAGGAGAGCACCAGACTACTCTTGAAGATCTTGATAAAGTGGAAAGAGAAAATTGAGATTTGAAAGAGAATCTTGATGAAGCAAATGAATGTGTTTGAAAATTGAAGGAACAGTTGAAGAAATTTAAGGAAAGACATAGAGAAGTAAGTGAACAACTAAAACAAGAGATAATTGGACTGAAGGTGATAGTAGAAGAAAATAAGAGGATTGAAGAATGTCTGAATACAATGGTGCATAACAAGTCAGATGAATGCTCTAGGCTCGAGCAGGAGATAGTAAACTTAAGAGTGGAATTAGAGAAGGCTAAACTCTATGAAAATAATTTTAGATCCAACTCTGGTAAACTTGATGAACTGCTTGTAGGACAAAAACCATGCAAAGACAAAGGTGGATTAGGAGCTGATAATAATGAATGTTCTAAAGATGTGAAGAAGAATCAAGGTAAGAGGAAGCAGAGAAGGAATTTTGCAAGACGACCTCCTGTGAGACAGCCTAATGCACAAAGGTACCCCTTTTTTGATGGTGTTTGTTTTTCTTGTAAAAAATATGGTCATAGAGCAACTGAATGCAAGAGTAGGATAAATCAATTTTTTGGCTCTTTTTCCATAAAATGTTTTGAATGTGGGAAGTTTGGACATAAGGCTACAAAATGTAGATCTTAGATGAGTTTGATTAGTCGGGTAATGAGGAACAGGTTTAATTAAGGCAAAATGAATCAATTCTTTAATGGCTACTGCTATGCCTACAATAAATTCAGACACAGAGAAAATCAGTGTAGATCGAGGAATAATGGAGGACAGTCTAATCAGAAAGGTGTGATCTATTATAACTACAATAAACCTGGACATGTATCTAAATTTTGCAAGAATAAGAAAGGAAATAAGTCTGCTCTGAAAGAAAAGAGTGAACCGGTAAAGAAGATTGACAAAGAAGAGATGAAGCAAGCCATGGAGAAGACATGGAAGAAGAAAGAAGAAGAAGAAGAGAAATATGAGACTCCTGATGTGTCTGTACCCTCATCCGATACAAATGACTAATTCAAAATTTAGACCTAACATGGTCTTAGCGGGGGCATTATCAGAAGATCATAAAAACCCCTTGGAAGTATGGTGTGTCAGAGGCTGGCACATGGTCAAAATGTGAAGAATGTTTGTTCAGAGGTTTTGAAAGAAGAATTGGAGAAAAATATGTTGGTATGAAGATTTGCGGATTGTTTGAAGGTTTTCTGTGCTAAGTGAAGTATGTGGTTAGCAACTTTATGTGTTTTCCACATTTAATGCGCTTAGGGAAAACTCGATGGTGGATAAGTAAAACTTTGTGATGTTTTTGGTTAATTGTGCATCTGAAATCGTTGGAAGGTGCTCCAAGGAATTCTTGAGGCGTGCTCGAAGTGTTTCTGAAGGAAATTTGAAGATTGATTCAGGTAATCTGGAAACCCTCTCTCTGTTTGCAAAAGGAAAGAAGAAAATCGAAGAAGTATTGTTGAATTTCAAGAAAGACAAGCAATGGACAATGGTTCGTGTGGTGTTACCTCTCTGAAGCTGAAAAGGGTTGAAGTAGAAGAATACAATCATAGGAAAATGAAGGAAATTGAACTAGGGCTGAGCAAAGTTGAATTATAGAAAATATAAAAACCCTAGGGATGGATTTATGGAGTGAATTTCCGTGAGTTACAGATGAGGAAGTTATCTTGTTCTTGTTGAATTTTTTTAAGGATGGAAACATTGTTTTGGATGAACCCTACTTGATCTCGAAGGATGCAATTGAAGCAGTCATTGGATTATGCAGCATTGGAGAACTTCCTGGAAAGAAAACTATGAAGTATAAGGATGTGGTGAAGCTGATTGGCATTGGTAGAGGTCAGAGAGCACTGTTGATTGATACACTTGTTGATTCAGCCATTAGGTATGTTGCATACGGTATCTCATATAAAATTTATTTCAGAAATCGTGAAAGCTCAACTTCGGCTATTGTTGTACATATTTCCCACATGATGATTAAGGAGAACAAACAATATGATTTATGTAGCTTGTTGCTTGAGAATTTTCTTCAAAATGTTCGAATGTCATTGGTTGAGAATTATTCGTTTCATTTTAGATCCTTGCTGGTATGTCTGGTATTTTACTTTCTGAATTCTCTACCAGGAAAAGATAATGTGATGTGGGAATTTGGTATCCCTATTGGAAAAAAAATTACAGACATCTAGAGTCATTGGAAGATAATGAAAATATGTGCAAATCGTATTTCTCATCCTTGCGAGAAAACCCTTGCTCTGGTATTTCTGCATTAAGTCAATTCAAAGTGGGCTCTTCCTCTGGAAAAAGGAAAATGGAGGTTTTTATCAGTGATTCCCCTCTGGAATTGAAAAAGAGAAAGGAAATGACTAAAGACATCATTGATATTTCAGATGAGAAGGAGAAAGAATCTTTGACTGGTCTTGAATCCCCTGATCCTAATGATATCCAGTCTATGATAATTGAAGGAAAAATGAAGAAGATTGGTGAACTATGGAATGCTTCCTCGCCTATTGACAAACTGAAAATTGATGATACGCTAGTAGATTATCTACTTCAAAAGGTATTGAAGTATTTGTTGTTTTTGATTTCTTGCTAGAAAATATGACTGAGATTGTTGAAGAAAGGATGTTACTTGAAGGTCCGAAAGGACGTAAGATGGGAATCTTGGTTGAAAGGAGATGCAAAAATGCTATGCAGAGATTGTCTGGATTGATTGAGGAAACTAAGAAGTGTGTTAAAGAAATTTTAGATGTTTACAAGTATTGTCTTCGGTGGCCTGTTATTGTAGACAACTTCAGAAGTAGAATTGAAGCAATTGAAGTTGAGGTGAATGAGATTGGAAAGAATTTTGATATATTTGAAGATAAAGAAGGGAAGCAAAGGATAAGAGTTGGTGAATTACAGGCTGAACTAATCATTACAAAAAGATAGAGAGATGATGTGAAAAATACCTTATGGCTCCTTAAAGAAATTGCTGAAGTCTGGTTAGAGCATCTTTCCAGAATTCTTATTGATGCTGAAGATGTTGAGAAACAATTTTATGATGTAGATTGGTCACCCTCTTTTACTCTATTGGGATTATTAGAAAGAACATGCACAAAAATAGAGTCTTACGTTTTTAATTGGAAGAAGTTGTTTCCAATTCTCAAAGAAAGGTATAAGAAGGTGTTTCAGGTGAAGAGTGTCATCTTCACTTAATTTTTGTATGCTCTGGATTGTTGGAAGTTTTGAAGTTTTTAGAAAATATTTTGAAATTTTTATGTCACCATGTTTACACTCATTTTTGGCACCCTTTTCCATTGATGTCAAAGGGGGAGAGTGTTGGGATGGAGAGTGTTGGAGATAGTGGAGAGAGAATTTTTGTTCACATGTTGCCATCAATGACAAAGGGGGAGATTGTTGGAAAAATAAGTAAAGTTATATATTTGTTGTCATTGATGTCACCATGTTGGTAGTATGCTGGTAGTTGGGTCCGGTACTCTTATACCAATGCTTATCCTCTCCAGTTGCTGATTTGGTATTTTTGGTTGCCCATCTGGTATTCTAGTTCGTATTTCTCCGCAGTTGAAAATTTTAGGTTGCGGTTTTGGGAAAATACTAATGGATGATAACGGCATGCATGATCAGGTTATTTTGTGTTCTCGTGCTCATACAATGAAGTGACATTATTCTGTTGGTTGTATTGAAGACTATTCTTGGCCGACTTGTTAAGATAATTTTGATTTGATATGAAAACTTATGTGCGATCTATTTTTTGGTTTGAGCTGACACGATATAATGTGCTAAAGATTGTTTTGCATGTTTGGAAATATTTTGTGAACTTTTGGAGCTGACAGTTGATATCCTTTATAAATGAATTGCATCTAATTTTGGCCGACCTAATTATTGCTTGCGATGGAGATTGGATATATATATATATAAGTATATGGCGAACAATTTTTGTGATATAGACATAGGTGTGCAAATCTACGTGCGTGAGTGTATGTGTGGAAGTGCAGTGAGTCTATAGGAAAGTGACAAGAAATAGTGAAGAAGCAATGAATGTGAAGGTGCGATAAGAAAGGTAGCAGTTGTGAGCATATCTGGAACTGTATCAACACATAATAGGTGCATCTTTCCAGTTCATCTTGGGCTGTAAAGCCTTACTCTATTTTGTATAATCATTCTGTAGGTAGTGAGCCTCTTGTTGGACAATGAGTTCCTTTTGTAGGCAGTGAGCCTTTGTACTTGGACAACGAGTCCTTCTTTTGGCAATGAGCCTATTTTAAAATACTATATAGTGTGAGTTAACCCTCACTATGGTTTTTCCCTTATTGAGGTTTCCATATAAAAATCCGGTGTTCATTGTGCTGATTTACTTTTTGTTATCTATGTTTCATGCTCATATTTAATAATAGAATAGTGTGGTTGAAGACTTGATAAGTGATAAAGTTTTAAGTTTGAATATTTGTGACAATTGATTCACCCCCCCTCTTAGTTGTCCTGCGCCTGTTTAACAACATGAACAAAGAAAAATCCCTTTGAACAATCCTTACACTATTTTCCATTAACAATTTCTATGAGTGTCAAGCATACAAAGTTTTGCTTACTTCATAGAGCTCGAAAATCATTTTCCTTTATGGCGCCTTGTTAAAGTTATCAGGATGTATAACTTTGATATGGTTGAGCAGGAAGCCCATTTTGAGGCACGACTTTCCCCATAGCCACCGATGTGTTTGAGTGCATACCAACTAGCATATGTTTCTCACCCCGCAGATAACCAAAAGTTTTGTGGCCCCAGAGTGAGTATGGTTTTGGGATTTCCTCACCCGGCGAACAACCAAGAGTTCTGCTGCTCCAGAGTGAGTATGCATTTTCTTTCCAAAACAAACAAGCCTAGATATAATCCACAACATGTTGGACTAATGGTTGAAGCTTGATCCACCCCATTTTCATTTCCTTCTAGTTCTTGCCACTATATGATCATGGATCTTGTCTTGCTGCAAATCATTCATCTTGCATGTGTCCTTTCATACTTATGTTGGCTTGACTTACGATCTTGGATCCTAGGGGCTTGCACAACCTCCTTTGATCTTTGTCATTCTTTGTCATCCGCATTGGTATGATTGGACTCCCCTTGAATGTCTACTTTAGCAAGAGTTTGAAGCAAGTTCATCCTCTCACTAAAATGGGGGCTTAATGTGTCGCCAAAAAGTGTATACTTTGCTTGATATGAGAATAATTGATGATAAATTGAAAGGCCTTGATTTAGTGTTGTGAGGTGTTTTACACATCCACACTAGGTCTTGAACCCTTGTAAATTGAATAAAATACATTTATTGATGTCTTGTAAGAGTATTGTAAGGTGTTGTAACACATCTTCACACTTTTCTAGGACCATAATGTTATAATTCACCTAAATAACCTTACCAAGACCTCTTTCAAAGTGTTGTAAAGTCTTGTAATAAAATTTCACACTTTCCTAGGCTCATCATCAATATTTACACCTTTCTTATGCTTTAAATGGCCCCTTTATGCACTTACAGGCCTTAATTAAGTGTCTTGTTGAAGAAGAACCCGATAAACAACATTTAATACATCTTAATATCCAACATCCACTCAAAATTGCCTAGGTGGACTAAGTCTCCACCTTGGGTGACTTAGTCCCATTTGGCTCAAAAATCAAAATAAATTCAAATTTCTTTCGGGTTTTTATTCTTTAAGACCTAAGGTCGGCCTGTGATGAGGTATTTTTAGGAATTTAGGCAAAATTTTGTATAAATAAGGGTTTTTCCTCTCATTTTTCAATCTTCTAACTCATCTTAATTCATAACCCATCATCATTCATCACTCATCATGTTCTCAAGTCAAGCAAGTCATCAAGATAGCTCTCAAGGACATTCAAGGTTAGATTATTCATGTTTTGCTGCAAAAATTCAAGATCAAACATCATGGCAAGATACTAAATCCATTGTTTCATGCTTCACAGTATTTCTTCATTTTGGTTTAATTATCTAAAAGGGGTTTGACCAAGGCAAACCCCCATGCCCTAATAATCAATATTTTCTCCTTCTTGTCTTGTGTATTTGCAGATTTAGGAACTTTAAGGGTTTGAAGATCATTGAAGAAAAGGTTGAAGACTCATTGAAGACATTTCCTTGTTGACCAAACCAAAATATCAACAAAAAGTCACTTTTAGGCCTAAGAATCATAGTTTCAGAAGCGAACACTTGTGGGAAACTAGAGTGTAGACCTAGGGCTTCCGTTTCCACTTCTGAATTTTCAGAAATTCAGAAGTGGACTAAGTCACCACTAGTGGTGAATTAGTCCCACTGAACCTGTTTTTGGAATTTTTTATATATTTGGATACCCATTTGGTCGAAACAAGCTCCAGTACAGTTTCCTAGAATTTTTTCGAAAGTGGACTAAGTCGCCTAGCTTGGTACAAATGTCACGCTAGGCTTAAAAATCATAATTTCTAGAATTTCAGAGTTGCTTCAAGTCTACAACACACTTCCAAGTGCACACCTTTTGTCTTACAACTTTCTATTTGGTTTTATTTACATTTCTAGGTCAATTAGTTCATGTTTGCATATCACAATGTGTTTTCCAGCACTTCATAATTCTTAGGGTTTTGCATCATAAAGTCATCTCATTTTTAGATTAGTGCATTAAGTACATTTTATTTAGACATAATTGCATCATTTCATCTCTCCTTGCATCTCATCTTTGAATGGTAAACAACAAATTTTTAACCCTATCCCTTGCACTTTAGGTGAAACATCCTAGAAGGGTAAGTGGCCAATAGGGCTTATAAAATCTCTATTTACAATACCCTTAAACCTAAACCTTATCACTCAATATTATACTCTCAACTCTAAACCCTACACTCAACCCTAGGTCGTAAATCCTATACACTCTACCCTATACCTTATACCTTCGACCCTCAAACCTAAACCTTATCACTCAATCTTATACTCTCAACCCTAAACCCTATACCCTATATTGTCAAACATAAACCTTGCACCCTATGACCTAAACCCTAATACATAAACCTTATACCCTATATCTTAAGCCCTAAAACCCAACATTAATAATTTAAAACTAAAACCTACATAATTAAATTTAATCCCTAAAACCATAAACCATAGGCCCTACACCTTAAATAATGAACAATTTTTAGAGATATTAAAATGAGAGAGGGGAGAGAGAGACATGTGAGAAAGATAGAGAGAGGTGAGATAGAGAGAAGAGATACATAGAAAGAGAGATATGTGAGATAAAGATAAGAGAGATATACATAGGGAGGAAGGGAGAGGTAGATAAGGAGGGATGAGGGGAGAGGTAGGAAGGGGAGATAGATAGAAATATGAGATAAAGAGATCTAGATAGATAGTGGAGAGAGAGAGAGGTTGGGTAGAGAGAGGTCGATCTAGGGAGAGAGAGAAGTGAGATAGAGAATAATAAAGATGGGGAGGAGAGTAGAGAGGGGGAGATGTGAGACACAACCCTAAACTCTACACCCATAACCCCAAACCCTATACCATATACCTTGAGTTCCCTAAACTATATTCCTCAACCCTGAGAACTAAAGCCAATAGGTTAAACCCTTAACCATATACTCAACCCTATACCCTATACCCTAAATCCTAAACCCTAAACCCTATCCCTCAACCCTAGGCCTTAAAGCCTATAGGCTAAACCCTCAACCATTAATCCTATACCATATACCCTCTTGAACCTAAACCCTATCCCTCAACCTTGGACCCTAAGGCCTATATAATAAACCCTCAACCATATACACTCAACCCTAAATCTTATATCATTAACCCTCAACCTTAAACCATATCCCTCAACCCTAGGCCCTAAAGCCTATAGGTTGAACCCTCGACCATATACACTCAATCCTAAACTATATACCCTCAACCCTATACACTATATCATATACCCTCAACTATAAACCCTACAATCAGCCCTAGGTCATAAATCCTATACACTCTACCCTAAACCTTATACCTTCAACCCTCAAGGTTCCTATACCCTCAAACCTAAACCTTATAACTCAATTTTATACTCTCAACCCTAAACCCTAAACCCTATATCATCAATTGTAAACCCTACACCCTACAACATAAACCTTATACCCTATATGTTAAACCATAAAACCCAATATTAATAATTTAACACTAAAACCTACATAATTAAATTTAATCCCTAAACCCTCAAATCTCATCTCTCCATCATAAACCATAGGCCCTACACCCTAAATAATGAATAATTTAGAGATATTAAAGGGAGAGAGGAGAGAAAACATGGGAGAGAGATAAAGAGAGGTGAGATAGAGAGAAGAGAGGCAAAGAAAGAGAGAGATATGTGATATAGAGAGAAGATAGATCTACATAGGGAGGGAGAGGTAGATAAGGAGGGATGAGGGGATAGGTAAGGAAGGGGAGATAGATAGAAAGCTGAGATAGAGAGAGAGAGAGAGGTAGATCTAGTGGAGACATAGAGGTTAGATTGAGAGAGGTAGATCTAGGGGAGAGAGAGAAGTGAGATACAAAATAATAAAGATGGGGAGGAGAGTAGAGAGGGGGGAGATGTGAGATGATATATAAAGAGGTAGGTAAACCATCAACCCTCTATTATTGACCATAAACCCTACACCCTAAACCCTAAACACTAGGAGATGCATCTTGAACCCTATTTACTAAAACCTAAATATTTACATTAATAATTAATTCTAAAACCTATACCCTCAACCCTAAACAATATACTCTCAACCATCAACCCTAAATCCTCAACTCTAAATTCTTCATAGAAATGTGAACACATTAAAGAGAGATAGATGGAGGGGTGAGAGAGAGAGGGAGGGAGAGACAAAGAGAGGGAGAGAAAGAAATATGGAGAGAGATACAAAGAGGATTTTTATCTTCATAGGAACATGAGCACATTAACAAACATTCTCCTATGAAGATGAATTTATTGAGCATGGGGGAGAAATTTTATTCCTAGAAACATGAATGAATTATAACCTAGATAGAGATGTATTGAGAGAGATAGAGAGGTAGAGAGTTAGGGAGAAAGGGAGGGAGATTTTAGATAGGGAGAAAGAAGAATTAGATATATGTAGAGAGGGAGGGAGAAGAATTATATATAGGGAGAGAGGGAGGGAGAGATGTAGATAGGGAGAAAGAAGAATTAGAGATAGGGAGAGAGGGGGGAGAGATATAGATAGGGATAAATAAGAATTAGATATAGGGAGAGTTAGGTACATAGAGACAAAGAGATACATGGGAGAAAATGAGTAGAAAAGGAGGGAAATAGGGAGAGAGAGAGAGAGAGATGAAGATAAAGAGAGATTTGAGAAAAAGAGTACAAAGGGGAGGAGGGAGGGAGGGAAAGGTAGGGAGAGATACAAATATTTAGAGGGAGAGAGAGGGATAGAGAGATTTTGGGGGAGGGATGGAGGCACAAAGAGAGGAATATTGATATAGAGAGATGTAGAGAGAGTTAGAGACTGAGGTGGAGGGAGAGAGAGCTAGATAGTTAGATTCAAGAACATGATGCTTTTAAAGCAGGCCAAAACACAAGCGTGTTTTGGATTTTAAAAAGCACATACATGTTTTGGCTTGAATAAAACATGTACATGTTTTATCTTTTACAAAGCACATACATGTTTTGGCTTGCAAAAAACATGTGCATGTTTTGGCTTGTACTTAGTCTTGGATGACAAGCTTGAGGATTGGATGGTTCACTTTCCTCATTTTTTTTGCATAGATGGTTGTCGTTGCACCAAAAGATCAACCTGTCAATGCTCGATATAACCACCAGAGTTAATGAATCCATGGGAGGCAATTAAACCATGTCACAAACTTGAGCATTGTGTTGCACAACACAAGGGGACCAATGGAACACACCTTGCAACAATCCCCCCAGTGCAAGCGAGGGTTCAAACTCGTGACCCAGGCTCTGATACCAATTGTTGCATAGACAATTGTCGTTGCACCAAAAGATTGAGTTGTTAATGCCTAATACAACCGCTAGAGTTAATGAATCCACATGAGGTGGTTAAACCATGTCACAAACCTGAGCACTGTGTTGCACAACACAAGGAGGCCAAGGGCACACACCTTGCAACAATTTTCACATAATATTTTCCTCTATTCTCATTTTTCAACTTGCTCATCATTAGGTTTACACATTATAAATCAAATCTTAGTAAAATTACCACCATATTTTCACGTCTTCTAAGATTTGTAACTATATTTTTTAAAGATTTGAACTACATTAACATATTTATTTTTAATTTCTTTCACTAATGTTTTCATAGTTATCATAGACATATGCATTGACTTTTTTTTTATAGCTTTTGACTTGTCCAAATTTTTAAAAAATTATATAATATTGTTCTACACTTCGTTCTTTACATATTGGATTTATTTTTGTATTTTTTATTATTTTGGTGCAAGTTATGTGATGTACACACTTGGTGATGTTATTTTCAGGATGCATCTACTTTGAAAAATCATAAAAAAAAAAACTCAATAAAAAATTACAAAAAAATATACAACTTCTAGTACTCACTATTAACTATATTTCTACCAATGGGTTTATGAAAATACTAAATACAACTAAAAAAATTGAGGGGCTCATGTCAAACACTATGTTATGTTTTGCTGAAAAAATAGAAACACTTTTATGTGCATGAAGCATTTGATCATCTTAATCTTATCTATTTTTGAAAAAAAAATAGTATTTTAGAAACTAGACTCAGAGTACTATAATTCTTGTTCTTTTGGTATCTTCAAATTTTGAGTGCATGAATATCAAATTACTCCTCCAAGTTCAGTTTTAGTTGATTTAAAAAAAAGTGGCCACTTTTGACCCCCTTTTTGTGCACCAGCTTGGTGCACTTACCCCAATTAACTCAATTTATTTTTTGTTATTTTCAATTTTCCCCAACATATTTTCTTGTGTTCTTGGAGCATGATGATGAATTCTAGGTGTTTGTTGAGGTTGTTCTTCAAGAGGGGTTTCACCATCAGGTGAACTAGGATTTTCAAGATTTTGGGTGTATTGACAATTCCTAAAAATTAAATAATTTTTCATCAAAAAATATATTCAATCAGAACCTATTTAATACAAAATTGACACTAAAAAACTAAAAGAACTTACTCCTTTGACCTCCTTAATGTCTTGTTGGAATTTTGGAAAAGAATTAGTGAAGATTTGGCAAAAAATAAGGCTTCCTAGAACGGAAGCACTCTATGGAGGGTTTGAAGGTCAAGCGAAAACTCGTTTCAATAGAAATGAGAAAATGAAATTATTATTTTTGTTTTTATTACTTGACTTTGCAATAATGCAGGCACATTATAACACGCTCGTGTTATGGCTTTAATGGGGCCAAAAAGTGGGGTGGCCACTTTTTGGTCCCCCATCTTTGTGCACCCACCCTCCAATAAAAATATAATGATGGGATAATATCACACCATTGATGAGTGAGACTATTTGTAGTTATAATGACTCATCAATATGAAGGATATTTGAAATGGGGCTAGTTAAACAATGATGAAGGGTACATAAAAAAAACTTAAAGGAGCTTTGACTAGGAACAAGTCACAAGAAAAATATAAGAAAGGTAATATGGGATAACATAAATGATGCTTTATGGTTTAAGATATGGTTTAACACATCTATGGAAACATGTATAAAGACTCTCAAGGTCATAAATAAATCATTTAAAATGGTAGAGGGAAAATATTTCAAGATAATCCCGATAGAGATTATGAAATCCAAGATATAACCACATATTACACCTTTCAAAAAAGTGTCAATGGTATATGTCCATATGGCATCTAATGCATATAACAATAGAAGCATCTTAGATTTCTCCTTTACTCTAGTACTTAGTTCTATGCTTTTTCACCCATGTGATAGCAACCAATCAAATAAATGCTTTAGTAAATTTGTTTTGAAAACTTTATCCAATGGATCAAATAACATTGTCTTATTTTAGTGTTTAATTAATGCAGAAGTAGGATCCTTTTTAAACAAAACCTCCTCAAACTTACTAACAAACCACTGATAAACATCCATGTGCATGACCCACTAAAGATAAACTAAGAAACACTACATAGTTCATGAGAGGGTATCGACAACAAAATTAAAATGTTAGCCCAAATCTCATGCAAGCATTAAGACCTTTTGACTAAGCACTTAATTACTTTAGTGTATTAGCATATTAATCATAAGACTACTCATTTGACACACAAGATTCCCAATACCCTTATATAAACCTATGCTATTACTTAAAGCCTAATAAAATATTTATAATATATACACAAGACATAAAAACATTGCAAACCAAACTTAATAAAGCTTTACTGTATTAATTCTTTCATATCAAAATAGTAATCATAGCATTTATATATACTTTATCTCCTATGCCAACTCAATTATAAATAAATTGATTTAAATCTACTTAACATTAATCTATATTAAACTTCTTACATCTTAAAATCTTTCTATAAACACAAAATTTCTCCCAATTCTATTATTAATCTTATCCTAAACAATCCATATTTTTATCTTTTTAATCTCTAAAAAATTCTATCCAAACTTGCAGATTTCTTTATCCTTAAGATAATTAAGAAATAAATTAAGCTTAACAAAATCTTAAATCCAAATTCTCAAGTCTCTTTCTCTAATATATAAATTCTTTTATATATTACTATAAAAATAACACCATTAAAGAGAATTGATTGATTAATAAAATAAAATAAATTGGTATTTACATGATATTTTATGTCTTATACTTAAAGCAACATTGGTTGGCTACCTCAAAAGGGTATCAATGACTTTATTGTACATCTACTTTAAGGATTTGTCAATAAATTCTTTTTCAATTATTGAACCTATTTTTTAATATTTATTTAGAATAAATGATATTTGTCCAAGACGTCTCCTTTATGAGATGTAATTTGTAAGTGTATAAACATGCTTGAATTCTAAGAATAGAAAATTACCGAGACAAAAGTTAACCCTTGGAAGTGGTGCATAAACATCCAAAATAGAGCTTTGTATTTTAGAATAAATGTTTGCATGCCAAGAAAAGAACTTTTAAAGATAAATAAATTAATGAAGAATAAAAGACAAACTTAAACACATGAGGAAGAATATTAAAGTAAAAAGATAAGTATGATTTGGAAATAGAATAGTTAGAGACATAATTTAGAGTTAATGTGTGAATTAGGATAATTATAATAATTATGTATTTTTTAATTGTGTATTTATAAAAGAGTATAAAAAGAAAAATTGGATGAATATAGTTTGATGATAGAATAATTTTTATATAGAAATTAAGTATAAATATGATAAATTTAGTATAAAGTGTAAGCGTGATAATTTTGAATGCACAAATCAAAGTATGAATATGATACCATGTCCAAAATCTAAGCATAAATGTATGATAAGAAATGTGTACTTAAGATACTTATCTATGTATTATTAATGTGTATGTGAGATAAGAGATGCTTTCACTTTTAGCCCTCTAATTAGGACAATTATGAATGCATATACTCAATCAAAGCAAACAACATAATTAATGTATATGTGAGATAAGGGATGCTTTCACTTTTAGCTCCCTAATTAGGACAATTACGAATACATGTACCCTCTAAAAGCAAACAACAAATTGGCCCCCAAGTGACAATATCAAGTAAAAAGAATGAAAGAATAAAAATAGAACATAATAAGAAATAGAAAGAAATTCATATCCGATGAGAGCACAAGATATGACACCTTAATTGTTGCCTCCAATGAGGCCAGTGAAGTTTGATCCACTAATGCATCTTTATGAACAAATGTGCCATGTAGTGATGGCACTTTTGATGTAGTCTTTAGAGAAATCACCTTTTCTTTATTTTGAGATGTATCTTGAGATGCTTCATTTATAATAGTTACCTCACTTTGATTCTCATTATATACCTTTGTACTTGCATGCTAAGATATATTACTCCATTGATGTGTGCTTAGATTCATAGCTTCTCTTGCTCTTCATTATGTTTGTAATATGATGTGTTGTATGTAGATGTTGTGTTGTCTACTCAACCATTACATGTCTATGTGGATGCTATGTTGTATATGCAACCATTAGGTTGTTGGACTAATTGCTAGCATCTCCCTTCGGATTTGTGACATGGACTAACCACCTTTCGTGGATCCGTTTATCTCTGGCGTTTGTATTAGGCATTAATCGGTTGAACTTTTGGTGCAACAACAAACATGTTCCAACAAATGGTATCAGAGTCATGGTTGTGGGTTCAAATCCCCTCGAGTGACATTGAAGGGGGCATTGTTGGACCAATCGCCAGTGTCTCCCTTCAGATTCGTGACATGGACTAACCACCTTTTGTGGATCCATTTATCTTTGGCATTTGTATCAGGCGTTAACAATTCCATCTTTTGGCGCAATGAAAAATGTGTTCCAACATAGGTGCCTTATCACTACCTTTGGAAGAATCATCTTTGTCATGATGTAAGAGAGAGGGAGACTAATTTACAAATTTCTAAAACTTGGAATCTAGAGTTGGATTTAGGATGAATGAAAATTGAGATGACTATGTTTTATGAAACTATAAGTTATGCATGAACCTAGTTCAATTGCACACATATGACCTTGATCTCCACATCTATAATTTTGACCTAGAAAATGTGGCCTTGAACTTGGGGCTTTTAAAATTATTGTACCTATGATGAAGGTTTACATGTACTTGCACCTACAAACAAAAGACTTAGTGGTGTTGAAGATCACTAGTTGAATTTGTGTGGCTAATAAAAGGGAAGTTAGATTACTTTAGGGTCCTTGTGCCTTAGTCAAAACTCATTGATTGATTTAATGATTTTGATAAAATTTTGAAGACACATGAAGCAATGTATGCAAAAAATATGTAAATAAATTATTATAATGTTTCACTTGATGATAATGAGAGATTAGAACTTGAACAAAACATAGTGAATGAAAATGTGACCAAGTACAAGAACTAGGATTTTGATATTTGCTAATGTAACATGAATGGTTGATACACAATAGGTTTATGATAGAGATATCATCAACTTTAATTTAAGAGCATATAAGTCCACAAATAATCTAGCATCACCAAAAATAGATAAAGGTGTTTAAGAAAAAAAATGGCTTTGTGTGAGAATTTTTAGGGCATGTTCAAATGAGTCTAAATGTCTAAAAAAATATCCTTGTTCACTTTAGTAGGGAAAAAAAATATAGTAGCATATTTGCAGTATTCTATTTTATATTCAATAGCAACATGTCATTAGCAATAGCTTGTTATGACTTTGACAACACTATGTCTTTGGTAGTGGCCTATGATGACTTTGGGAATATTTGCATTTCTGGCAATGTGCCTATGTGTGACTTTAGTAGTAGGGTGATTAACTTCAACGATAGTTGGGTCTTCTATAGCAACTAGGGTGACTTCAATGACAAAAATATAAATAATAATGATAGTGATGGCATTGAATCCAATGGACATCTAATGTGTCTTTTTTCTAGATTGACTTGCTTTATGTGCCTTTCTTATCAATAATGGGTTGTGATTTTTGTGTGGTCTTTCTAGTTTGTGCTTGAACTAATAATTCGAATATGCAAAAGTTGGATCTAGTTGGGTAATATGATTGGAAATCATATTCCTTGGCAACTGATTGAACTCTTCATTCACCCATGCATTTTATTTCCCATCTTGACAATGTTTGGGCTACAATCACTATCCTTTGATGATTAGTATTAGGACTTCACTCAATTATTAAGCTTCTATGAGGTTACAATTATCATAATCATGTAGGTAAACATTTTTCTATTGGGGCTATATGTTGGAGGCCACATGTAGATTATTTGGAATTCCTAGCTAGCAAAGAAATTGATATAATTGTTACTTGGTAGATAATTGAAGGATATTCAATCAAGAAACTATGGAAAATGGTTAGCAATTATGGTAGTAGCTCCAAGGGAAACAACAACCATTAATCTTCCTATACAAAGGTAGAACAAATAGAGAAAATAGAGTGTAGGTAGAGTGAATGTAGAGTATTGAAAAAGGAAAAAAATATTACTTTCTTATCGAGAAAGACTCTTAGAAAGAAGAGGGACCAAGTTGAGGAAGGATTCAAAATCCATGAAAAATGGTTTAGAGTACAATCAGTAAAGGGGCTTGCAAGCAATGGTCTATTCACATAAATGAGGAAATGATTGTGAAGGGTTGAATCACATCTATATGTAAGACTTGGGGCAACATTATAATGTTAGGATTTGTTATAGTAATCCATAGTTGGTAGGACATGTAGGATTGTACGTGTGTAGTGAGTTAGACTTCTTATCAACCTTTGTAGCCTACATAAAGGTAGAGTTTATTCTAATGTAATGAAAATATGCATTATTTGGCTTCCACTTGTTGTGTGATCTATTTTGTTGTGACAGGTTTCTAGGTAGGGCTATCTTTCATTTGACCCCCTTGCCTAAACTACAAGATGTGTTAAGTATCCTATTGCATGATCAACAATTAGAGAAGGTGATTCCAAATGATTGTTGATGATCATTATGACCTAGGGATGATGTACTTTTATACATGTCCTAGGCACACAATTTGAACTTGTTTGTGTAGGATTTGGTAAATAATGACTGATTGGAATGTAGTTGGCTTAGGCCTAGGAATAATTTTGAATTAGACAAAGTACATCAAGATAGTACCTACAATCTTGAGCTCAACAAAGTAAATAATGATCAATGAACTAAAAATGTTCTAAGCATAGATAAAATGATGTTTTCGAGTCAAAGTACATAAAGTGATATTTCTGAGCACAAGTAAAATGATCTAGGGAGAAATTTCATGGCTAATCATGCCTATCATGATGGGTGACCTCCTATGAATTCTCATTGCTTCACCCCTACGAGTGTCACCTAGATGTGCAATGAGTGCTAAGTGAACCATTAATGCTCATGAGAGATGAGTTCATGTGAGCCACTACTCATGAAAAATTAATTGTCAATGAATTCGACTCAAAAGGTATGCAATTGAAAATACCAAATCAATCAAAATGATATGGTAAGATAGTATACTTAAAACACCCAAATAAATGTTGGTATTAGCATAATGTGATGGTTAAGTTGTGGTGTTGTTGTTCTTACCATCAAGGTTCAAACCCACTAAGGTGTTTTTGTTGAATGTCTATATTGAGAATGAGGTCTCTCATTTGTGACCTCACCGGTTCATAACTCGAGATAAAAAACGTTTACACCTTAAAAAAAATACCCAAATAAATAAATACAAAACAGAAAATTGAAAACACCAAAAATATACTTTTTTCTTATAATAAAATATTATTTATGAATCGATAAATAAAATAATTGCTAACTAATTTAAAAATTATTATTATATCAATATAATAATATACCACTTTGTATTATTTTATTCTTATCCTCTTGCACACACTTCCGTTCACAGAAATAGCTTAACATTGTTCAATTACACTGATTATGGTAAATTCCAAATCTACAATTATCATATCTTTTCCCTTTGATTGAGTGATAGAGAAATATTCTTTCATTCTGATTTGAAAGAAAACTATTCCAGAGGGCAAACTATCTTTATTAGGGCAATATCCTACAAATGGAGTGTTGCTTACAAACGAAGTAAGCACCCCACATAAACTACTTTCTCTTTGATGTTTAGTCCAGTCAAAAGAATGACGTAAAAGTGCATATATAATTGGATTTGAAGAGGGAATTTGATAAAGCAGGGTGCGTGAAACCAACATGACAATGATTCCAATTGGCAAAGAAATTAAAAAAGAAAAGACTCTTCTGTAGGAAGTGATGCCAGCATTGTGAACGCCCATAAAAAGATATTACAGGCTTTGATGATGTGGGGCATAATTATTCTTGAAAACGCTAAAGAGAATAGTTTTAGATTCCTTTCTCTGAGTTGTGGTTTTCTTTTCTTCAGACCCACTTTAACTTTCCCAAGAGATTTGGACATCTCTCTGATAGAAAGATTATGTGGTAATCTACCGTTTCCCTTTGCTTCTGATTTGTTTTTTCATCAAGCCTGCCACTTTAATGTTTCATGTGGTGGACCTTGTTAGTCCACCTCTTCAGAAGCTCTAAGCCAAGTTGTCCTGTTTGCAATGGGACCTCATATTAAAATGGTACCACTGTCCTATAATCCCACCGAATTGTTTGGCTTCTAGCTGTAGTGTCTAACTAATTTCAATCTTCTTTTTGAGGCTTAGCTTGTGGGACAAAGGAATGATTCCTTCTCCATCAAAAAAGGCCTTGGAGTAGATTTAGTAGCTATCTTGTGTATTAGGGAATCAAATCAATCAAAGTAAGTGGGTGGTTGTACCATGAAATGTAGCAAAGAATCTACAGAAAAGGCTGGAAGGCTGGTTTGTGGAGTTTGCTTTAGTTTAGAGTGGTATCCTTCAAATAGTTATGGAACTATGCAGATGAGAGTGGGTGCTGAAAATGAATAAATGCAGGATAAATTCTAGGGAGTGGATTTGTTCATAATTAGCATGTACCCAGCTAATAAGAAGAACATGAACATGGTGTCTGGTGGAGATGCTGCCTTGGTTCTTACAACTGATCCTAAGCCCAGGCTAAGATGGACCGTGGAGTTGCATGACAGATTTGTGGATGCTGTTGCTCAGCTCGGTGGCCCTGACAGTTAGAGCTCTTTCATCTTTAATTCCTCATATAAACTTTTTTTGGTTTGCTTTTCTATTGTTGCCATTGTTTAGATTTGTAACTGAGTTTTTTGGTGCAGAAGCCACACCAAAAACAATCATGAGAGTGATGGGTGTGAAAGGCCTTACTCTCTACCACCTGAAAAGTCACCTTCAGGTATACCCATAGACAAGTATACCAAAAAAATTTGTTTGTAGCCAGGTTCCGTTGATCCTAATGATCACTAATTCAAACTGGTTTTGTAACTGTTCAGAAATTTAGACTTGGAAAGCAGCCCCATAAAGATTTGAATGATCACAAGGATGGAGACAGAGGTGAGAAGGTTTCTTGCAGTTGTGTTTATGGTGATACCTTGTTGGGATTGGAAGTTGGTTCAGTTGCATAAATTTGCAAACGTTCTGTGTTTCGACAGGTTGCAGGCTTGGAGAAGGGCATGCAGCAAGTACTTCTTCATCTTCCAGAATGATGAGTCAAGATATGAATGAGTAAGTAGGATGGATTCATGGAGCACCAAGTTTATACATAGCCTTGGCAATCAAGTTGTGGCATAGAATAAATCCATACTGACAGCTTATCATCTCTGAAATTAGCAGGAGCTACCAAATAACCGAGGCACTGAGAATGCAAATGGAAGTGCAGAGAAGACTCCATGAGCAACTTGAGGTGAAGACTTGAAGCATATAGATTTTTATCGAATATATCTCATTCTGATTAATAGGCATGCATCCATCACTGCTAAATGGGATGAACAGTAACAAATTTGCCAACTTTGTCAATTCTAATTTCATGGATTTTATTGTTTGGTCCAGGTTCAGAGACATTTGCAGCTCCGAATTGAGGCCCAAGGAAAATACATGCAATCCATTCTGGAAAAGGCATGCCAGACTCTTGCTTGCCAGCAGGCCTCTACAAGCACAGATAATAGAAGGCAAGAGTTTGCAGAATTGGCATCCAAGGCGGGATGTTTCAGGTCCCCTCCACCTTGTGGTGCTGCCAATTTTCCATCTCTGTCAGAGATGCCTGTGCAGAGTCATATTCGCCACCAAGCCCAATTGGCAGACTGTTCTGTAGATAGCTCCTTGACATCAAACGACAATCTTGGGAAGATGTTTGAGGAGAACCTTCAAGTTGGAAGTCAGAAAAGGCCTAGGTCTTTCTATTCTGAGGGTGACTCATCAGTTTGGGATAATGATTTGAGAGTGGAGGATTTGAGATTGCAAGGACATGGCAACAATTCTCTAACCCACACAGAAATCTCCAGGGACAGCAAATGCCTTCCTCTTCTTCGGTATAAAATGAACTCCACTGGAATGGATTTGGAGCAAAAGAATTGTTATATAGAAGAAATTGGTAATAGCAGAAGAACAGGTAAAGAGCTGCATGTTTGGCCTAAAAACGAAGACATGCACCAAGAGAAAACCCACTAGGATGTCCTTTGTCTGGACTCGCCCAAGATGGCATTTCAACTTACTGAAGAACAAGAAAAGATGTATTTTTCAACGTATATTGTGGTCATGAAGAGTGTGATTGAATGGAGCAGATTTATTCTCCTCCTGTTGACAATGGACATACATAGTCATACAGTTCTATGTTTCTAGTGCTAAGTGTACGTATGTAAGCCACAACCGTATGCAACATAAGTTGAGATGGTTTTTGACCAGCATACTAACTGCACTCTTCCTTTTCAAGGCTTTGTAAGAATACATGCAACTTTTGAAAATGCTTGTTTAAATGGGTTAAACTGACTGGTGCTCTATTTTTTCTTTACCCCAAAACTGTTTACTTGAGTGCTGTTCCATTCTTTCTTTGCTTATGACCCCTTTCTCTTTTAACAGTCATCAGCTATGCTGATCTTTCAGTGAGCGTATAGAGTCCTTTACTGAGTAGATCAAAGACTATCTCAATTTTCTATTGGGATGAGAGCAAAAGGTCTTAGAGCAAGCAATGGGTTTGGCTAGATATGGTATCAGTTGCATGTTATCATCGTATTTGATTTCAGGCCATGCAAGAGAATAGTTGCATCTCTATAATCACCTGGTGTCTACAGCCTTTTCCATCAGTTTGCGTCAAGGATGAGCCTTGGTTTCTATTATTCTGGGACTCTCTTATAAACTGGAGAATACTAAAAAAAATTAATTCAAAATGTCAATGATAAAACATTGGTAAATCCTGAAATACATGAGTTTTCAATACAATGAGACCAATTTTTAGGAGTTTACAAGGTGGGTAATGTTTTGTTATTTCTTTATGGATTAGTTAGGATTTAAGTTTAAGATTTTTTATATAGATGTTGGTATGTTTTATTATTGGGCTACTGACTTTATTTGTGATTCAGGTTTTTTAAGTTTTTAATTATGATTCAGTCGTTTCTTTGAACAATATTTTGATAGAATATTATTTTTATGAACTGGTTGAAATATTCTACCACTGAACCACTTATCTATTATAATCAAAGTTTATTAATAAATTCTTTATAACAATCTAAATGTAATTCATTTTTCCAATAAAATTATATTACATTTATTCATATTAAATTTTTGAATGAAAATATGAAAAACAATACTCTATTACCATTTTCTTAGATTCATCTTTCCTTGGTATTTTTAAGCACAGGCTGTGCTTGAGACACGGAGGACTTGCCCTAATGAAGGATTGAGCCTGGTATTCTATGAAGATATTCTCTCTATTCCATGAAGTGGAATTTCTTTATATAGGCCTATGTTCTCTTCTTGTCTGTTGTCTTGTACGATGGAAACCAATATACACCGAGTCACAGACATCTGTTGCCATCTATATGTGGGGCTATAAATAACAAATAAAAAACACAGTCACCACATGAAAATGCTCTATTATTGAGCACCTCTTTTTTTTTCCTTTCTCTGATCAGGGTTGCGAAGATAAAGCTAGTTTAGTTTATATTGGATTAGCAGAAAGAAACACTTCAGACAAACTTTGGCATTGAAATTCAAAGTGGGGTAGTAATTGATGTAAAAAAATAATAATTATATTCTTAGAATGGATGTTGTTTGATGTACTTACAGATGGTGTATGACATAATCTTTATTTAGAATAGATATGATTGTTTCTGAATTGAACTGCTGAATTTAAAAACAATCTTATCTCATCTGTATGAATGGTGAAAAATTCATACCAGCTATCTGATTTAGAATACTTAAAATTCTGAATAACAAATAATATACCAACCCTTTACTTCAAATTATGTTAATTTTGACCCAACAAAATTGAAACCAATGAACATCCAAGTCAGAGACATCTGCTGCAATGTGGGGCTCATGAAAATTCTCTATTATTCAGCACTTCTTTTTGTTCCTTCTCAGATATTGTGAATTGCAGGGTTATTATGAGTATAAAGTTAGTTTATATTGGATTAATGGAAAGAAATATTCAAGGAAAACTTTGACATTGAAATTCAATGTGGGCACTAAATCTTTCCTGTTGCAGGAGGTTGTTCATGAGGTCTAGTCTCCACCACCCCCGTGGTACCGGAGGGCGTGTCGTGCCAGCGCCGCCGGTCACGTTAAAAAGTTTACCAGACACACTGCAGTTTATAGGGGATCGTGCTACCCGATTCCTGCAGTCCAAAAAAAAAATTCAATGTGGGCAGAAATTGATGCAATAAATTTAATTATAAATGTAAAAGACATTTTGTTTGATGCACTTGCAGGTATATGATATATAATTTTCGTTTAAAATAGATAAGATTATTTCTCAATTCAACAATTGAATTTGAAAATAAAATTATCTAATCTCTATGAATTGTGAAAAACTTATATCAACTATCTTATTCAGAAACAATTGAATTAAAAAATAATATATCAACCCTTTCCTTCATAACTTTGATCCAAACCAAGTTTGATCCAAGAAAAACAATGGACTTACAGAATTGACTTAAATTAAGTTGGACCCATCAATGACTTCATTGATAACAATATAATACAACAATTTAGATGCAATTCATTTTTCCAATAAAATTATACTACATTTATTCATATTTAAAATTTTGAATAAAAATATGAAAAACAATACTCATTATCTTTGTCCTCAAGTAGTTTTGGTAGTAAAAATATATTACCATTTTCTTAGATTCATCTTTCCTCAGTCTTTTTAAGCACAGGCTGTGCTTGAGATATGGAGGACTTGCCCCAAGAAAGGATTGAGCTTTGTATTCACTATGAAGATATCCTCTCCATTCCATGAAGTGGAATTTTTTTATATAGGCCTATGTTCTCTTCTTCTCTGGTGTCTTATACGATGGAAACAAATAAACACCCGAGTCACAGACATCTGTTGCCATCTATATGTGGGGCTATACTGATAAAATAAATAATAAATTAAAAACACAGTCACCATATGAAAATGCTCTATTATTCAGCACCTTTTTTTTTTCCTGCTCTGATATTGTGAATTGCAGATAAAGCTAGTTTATATTGGATTAGCAGAAAGAAGTAAACTTTGGCATTGAAATTCAATGTGGGGTAGCAATCGATGAAAAAAATATATAATTATATTTTTAAAAAGGATGTTTGATGCATTTACAGGTGGTGTATGATACAATTTTTATTTAGAATAGATATGATTGTTTCTGAATTGAACTGTTGAATCCAAAAACAATCTTATCTTATCTGCATGAATTGTGAAAAATTCATACCACTTATCTTATTTAGAATACTTAAAATTCTGAATAACAAATAATATACCAACCTTTTACTTCAAATTATGTTAATTTTGATCCAACAAAATTGAAACCAATGAACACCCAAGTCAGAGACATTTGCTGCCATGTGGGGCTCATGAAAATGCTCTATTATTCAGCACTTCTTTTTGTTCCTTCTCGGATATTGTGAATTGCAGGGTTATGAGTATAAAGTTAGTTTATGTCAGATTAACAGAAAAAAAATATTTCAGACAAACTTTGACATTGAAATTCAAATCGAGACAGACATTTGATGCAATAAATTTAATTATACATGTAGAAGGTATGCATGTTGTTTGATGCACTTGCACATATATGATATAATTTTCATTTAAAACAGATAAGATTGTTTATGAATTCAACAATTGAATTCAAAAACAAAATTATCTAATCTCTATGAATTGTGAAACATATATCAACTATCTTATTCAAGAAATAATATATCAACCCTTTCCTTCAAGTTATGATAACTTTGATCCAAACCAAATTTGATCTAAGAAAAACAATGGACATATAGAATTGACTTAAGTTAAATTGGACCCATCAATGGCTTCATTGATAACAAAAGGAGAATGATCCAAGAGGAGAATAATGACAAAAGCTGAATTGGACCCATCAATGGCTGCATGAGAGAAAGTTGCCACATGGGAGCAGCACATAACATGGGACAAGGAATGAGGTTTATGAGAAAGAGGGACCATCAATGATACTCTTAAGAGTTACACCACAACACAATTGGGCCACGACTCACGAGCAATTTGGAATTTGGAAACTTTTTCAAATAGGTGAGGTGATAAGCCAAGCATCTTTGACTGTGTGTGAGATATGTGATGGATATTTAGGGTGTTGTATGTATGTCCTTGGTCCAAATTCCTTACAAAATCTTGGACGGGTATTACTAAGGATAAGCTCAGAGGCAGCAGTATTCATTGTCGTCGCAAGTTCCACTCTTTATTGGAATGTTTTTGGCCTTTTATCTCCCACCATTCACACATAAAGAAGCTGCTTTTTCAAGTGATGACATGTGGACATGTGATCTTTGCAGCTTGGTTGGCTTGACGTCACTCCTGGCATAGCTTAAGTAACGGAACAGTAAAATTGGCAAATGACCAGGATTTTAAGCCCGTGACCTGGCTAGGACAAAATTTTACTCAATACTTGTCTAATACATTTATTAGTTCATGCCTCTAGGCCTTCAGGCACCACTCTTGGGGTGACTTGTCTTCAACTTCACTTAATTCTTGTATTGTTTATCTCATCACATTCTCTTCCCCCCCTCTCTCTTTTTTACATGGTGAAAATTGTATATTGCGTACATCTTTTGATTTTAGGTTTATATTGATTAGGTTATGTTAGATGTTAAAATAATACTCATCAGTTTGTCAAGTTTTTCTTTGATGGTTAAGGGCTTAGTTTGATTCTTCTTTTCAAGTTGATTCAACTTGACATCAGCTCTCTTGATATGTTTTTCAAGTGTCCTCAAATTGCTTTCAATATTGATGACAACAACATATGCTTCCCTAAAAGTTTGTGGATTCTTATCCCTAAGATAATATTGAATATTGGTATCAAATGTAGAATAGTACAAAACAAGACACATGGAGTCATTAGGCATTAAATGTGGTGGCACCTTCCTCATTGTCATTATAAACTTCTTGTTAAAATCCACCACTATTTTATTTATCCCATGGATAGCAAACTTGGGATAAAGTTTACCTTCATTTTGCAATATAAAGCCTCTCATGAATTCCTCTCATGTGTCGATGCTACTATTTGGAAGGATTTCATATTCATCAATGACATTAGTGGAACACTTGAGATGCTCTCTTCTTGTGATGCATTATTACCTTGGTATCATTCCTCTAATTTCATTTGGAATAGGGTTTGGATAATCAAGTATACTAAAGAAATCCAACTACCCATATTGTTCAATCCCAAGAGGTTGTCTGATTGGTGAAAATATTTGATCCGTCTTCCAAGATTAACCCTATTGTTTTGTGTAACATTATGTTGATTTGGAATATAATAGTTGTGATAGACATTCTAAGAATTTGATTTATATTCTATTGTTGAGGAACACTTTGATTCTAGTTTAATATTTATGCATTCCACATAATTTATGCTTGTTTCCTTTGAATTTCTTCCATCATTTCTTGCTTTGTCCGATGGAGTTGTTCAATTATACCAGTTTCATGAACATCCAACCTTCTTTCCCTATGGTCATACTCTAATTGAGTAGTTGCATCTACACCATGAAATGGAGTACCTATTGCTCAATTTCTTGGGAAGAGGTAAGAGAATCATGATGTGGTTTCACCCTTGTATTTCTTAAAGGTGGAGGCAATGGTAATTCCATGTTTTCTTTCTTAATATGCAAATCCTAGGATGCAAATCTACTTCTCATATCATCATTTTCTCAATCCTAGATTTTCCATAATTGTGCCTATGGGTTATTTGAGTGAATCTAACTTTATGTCATCCATGTCATCTGAAGCATATTGATTTGGACATTTTACTGCCTTATCTCAACTTGACATGTACCAATTATTTTAGTATCATAGGAATTATGTGTAGAAGTCAAACCTGGTTGTTTGGCTCTCCATTTATCTTGTTGTCTTCTCACATCAAGTGAAACTGGATCAAACTCCTTTTGGCTTTTTTATCGTTACATATTATTCATGTCTCTTCTCTTCTAGCTTCATAACAAATTTGCCACTCCAAAATTAAAAGGAGGTTTTAAATTTGGAACACCCCCACACATAAATACAAATTGTATAGTTGCACACTTTATTTTTGAGTTATCAACTTTCTTGATTAGTCAAATCCCTGACAACGGTGTCAAAAATGTTGGGTCCCAAAACAAGGTTCTCAAATCTTAGAGCTTTTCTGCACTTTCAAGGCTAGGGATTTTCTCCACTTTCAAGGCTAGGGATTTTCTCCATTTTCAAGGCCAAGGCTTTTTCTTCATGAAGGTGAATAGAGGCTTATCAAAAGGCTCATGATGGTTTAAAGTTAATATATGAGAGTAGGTAATCTCTCCTACTCTTTGATCTTACTTAAACCCAAGAGGGTATTCTTAGAGGTATGTCTAAATAAGCATTTAAATAAATAATTATACAACCCATAGTAGTCATACCTAGGCATAAACTTAACCACAATAAATTTCAATAAGTTAATTTTAACTAGCTACAATGATCTCTCTATAGCCTATTCAACTACTTTGCATATGTATCTTAGGATGTCAACAATAAAATAATCTCTTGAGATAATTTCTTTCAATTTTTTAACAACTAGTAGAGTACAAAGATGCTCAAAATGATTCATTGATAATATAACATTCTATTTCACTTAAAATCTATCCCTAGTTGTAATATTGAATCATAAACAACAATGCACTAACCTACTACTTCCTATACTATTTGTAAATGATTTTGATATTTTTTATGGATGTGGAAGGTAAAGGTTCCTACTAACCAATCCCTTATTGGGTAATAGGGTTATATTCAACTATGACAAGAAAAGCAATGCAAATAACAACAAAGGTTTTATACCAAATAAATACTTCTACTTAATAATCCTTCTATGAACCCCTTGATATTCATCCACACCAAGAGACCATTACATTACTAAGAGTACAATAGATTCAAATGCTACAATATTTTTAAATACCTATTATAGCTATATTAGCAAATTTGGTGGAAGAAAGTTTATAAAAAGAGGTCCTATCACACCTGTTACTCCATAAATAATCCAAAATATCAACAACCAACCAAGGAGACAATTTTTTACTTGCATTTCTATAACAACTATCTTTTAGCAACTTAGATAGAAACTCCAATGGAGGATAAACTATTAGGTATTGAAACCTTAGACTATTTTGCACTATGTACAACAAAAACCCAAAATACCAACCCTTTGAATGAATGAAGAATTTTCTTATATATATGGGCAACCTAGGAAATTAGGTTCTGAAGGAGAAGATATGTGGATTTAATTTTGCAAAAAAAGAGTCATTCACTAGCTATCATCATCATAGCTGCCATGGATCAAAATTATCTTTCTGGGATCTACAAATATGTCAAGTAGTGAATAGATCATTCCCTTTCCATTCACCATTCCTCTTAGCATTAATGGTGTGTGAAATCTTGTGTAGTGATGAAGAAATTGTATGAAAAATCTACTAGAAGAGTAGCTTGGAGATGATGTGTTAGTTGTTAGCATCTACAATAATAAATATGGTACATGGGTTGAGCATTGAATTTCTTCTTTGGATATGTGCAAACATGCACGTATAGAATAATTGTTGGGTATAATCTAATTAAATATAGTAGCTTTAGGGCCAAGTTAAGTCATTAATGGAGCTTTGGGTCATCTAAGAGGATAGGTGGGAGTTGTAGTGAGAAATGGTGAGAATTTTGGATAGTCGAGGATTGGAGGAGATTCATAGATCACATGCCAAGATCAAAACATTAGGGAGTCGATGTAGACCAAGAAGTTGTGCTAGAATGGATGAGGAAAGGGAGAAGGTCAATAGGGAAAAATTGAGAAAGGAAATACTTTCAAGAAGTCGGGATCAGGGCCAAGGTTAGGAAAGGGCTTAACCTAGTATCGAGTTAAGGGGAGATTGAAAGTTTGTCTCCAAAAAATTCATTTAGAGAAAAACAATGGAATTTTAGACTTTTAGGATTAAATAAAAAGGGGTGTTTGAATAAGGAATGGCCAAAATTTTGACTTCAAAACACTTATAAATTTTGTGATTCAAGAGAATGGGTTTTGGAGAAGGGAGACACATTTGCAATGAGTACCAAGGGATGAATGGAAAAGCATGTTTAAAATTTTGATCCCAATACAAAAGACTTGGACTTGTAAATATTTTTTGGGATTAAGGATTAGGAATAATTTGTACCACATACCAAATGGAAGGGTATTGGAGTATAGGGAAGTTCAATACTTTGATGAAAGACTTAGTAGGAAAAGGTAGGATTTTGGACTTTTGGGGAAGGGCATGTCAAGGGAACAAGTCCAAAGGGGGAGATGGGATGCAACACATCAAAAATTTGAAACACCTAGATGAATTTTGATAAGGACTTTAGTTGAGTTTTAGACCTTCACGATAGGGTAAATCTAGCAAATACGTAAGAGGAAATCCAAAACTTTAAAAGGTCAATAGCCTCAATACTTAGGAAATATTCACAACATTTCTATGCAAGTATTTGAGAACAATAGGAGAGCCATACAAGTATGGACATTCTCGAAAGTCCAAAACTCCAAAAAACATATAAAACATAAGGGATGACATTGAAAATGGCCTAAAGTTATACTTTTCATGGATTTTTGTAGCCTTTAAAATTAATAAGACCTATTTAGGATGTCTTAGATTGATTATAAAAAATGGGTCAAATATGACTATGACACACAAAAGGGAAGGGACTCAAACAAAAATTGACTTGACATATTTGAGTCCCAACAAGTTGTTATAAATATAAGGATAACTATACAAGTGGTACATTTAAGTGTGAAAAATAACATCAAATCTAATCTTTCCTTAATTTCATTTGCAAATTTTTAAGAATCAATTTTGACCTTCACTCCATTCATTCATTTTACTAAGAATAGATATTTAGTCATGGAACAATACTAGCTCAGTTTATGTGTAAAAAAAGGTTCCCAACACTTTAAAATTTTCAATTCAAATTTGGGCCTTATTGTATCCCTACAACTATTCAATATGAGCTAATTTGAGTACAAAATTTTAACTTGTGTGCTAAGGTATTGTATTTAAGGATAATCCTAATGATTTTTAACACATGAAGGAATCAGTTAGTCTCTCATTCCAACTTTACACCATCTATTAAGCAACAGTTGGAAAGCATTAATATTGCATCTACTTATGTCAATATATCTAAGCATTCAATATATATTTTCCTATTATCTCCAATATTTTATTCTATACCATTAACTTAGTAATAGTGGTTTGATCAATGAAGAATCTCCATGATAGAATCAATGCAATCCTAAATAATTGTCAATAAGTGCATTGGAATTAAATCCTATTTTAGTAAGATAAATTTTGTTCACAAGTCATCACTAGCTTTACTGAAATAGTTCAACCATTGAATGTAATGCTAAAAAAGGAAGCCAAGATAGAATGGACACTTGAATCTAGAGATTCTTTTGAGGATATTAAGAAAGCAATTGTTGATGCTCCTATTTTAGCTAATCCAAATTATACAAAGTCATTCTATATTTTTATTTTACCTCAAACACACTTGTACGACCATCCTTACTCAAAAGAATGAGCTTAAAGAAGAGAAGCATATATCATTTATGACTGCACACTTTAAAGATGATGAGTTGAGATACTTGAATATGGAGAAGCAAACTCTTGTTATGGTTAAAGATGTGAAGAAATTCAAGTAATAAATTTTAAGAAGTCCAATAATTGTAGTAGTACCTAATTCAACAATTAAAATTCTCTTGATGCAAAGCGACTAGGGGAAAGAAGAGTGAAATGGATTACAATTCTTCAATAATTTGATTTGGATATTACCTCCATGAAAATAGTGAGAGGTCCGGAATTAACATATAAAATAATAGAGATCGATCATCATCTGATAAGCCATCAATATGTAGCATAGGCAATATCAAAAGATTATTGGTATATAGATGTATTCCAATATCTGATAAGTAATAAGTTCCCCTCAAATATGAAAGCTTCACAAAGGAGATATTTGAGATTAAAGAGATAGAATTATATGGTCAAAGGAGGTGTGCTTTTCAGAAAGAACCATGAGGGCATTTATTTGAGGTGTTTGAACCATTCTAAAGAAAAAATTTGAAATAATTCCATGAAAAGTTTGGAACAACTAATGGGTCATATTTGGCCACTACACATTAGATTTTAAGAGCTAGTTATTATTGGCCTACCATCTTTAAAGATACCTTGCATCATATGAAATATTGTCATACTTGCCAAACTACTTACACCAAAGGGAGAAATGTCACTCAACCATCACAGTTTGGTTATGGAGATGTATCCTTTTGCACAATGGGGATTAGATTTCATTGGATAGATTAACCCACCTTCATCTTCTAGATGTAGGTGTGTTTTGACTATAACATATTATTGCACCAAATGGACTAAAGAAACTTGTAGTAAGTTGTGCACAATAGAGATTGTGATTACATTTCTAGAGGCTAATATTATTACAAGGTTTGGAGTACCATGTTCTTTGATATGTAATAATGACCCAACATTCTCATCTTTGAAGTTTTCTAATTGGGCTTTTGAATATGGTATTTTTTTTTTTAAATAATCACTCTCCATAAGGTAATTAACTAGTAGAGTCAACTAATAAAAACTTGTCTAACATTGATGAGCCACAAGAATGTCTGAATTCCTTGCTATAGTTGCATGTTTTTATCTTATTTTTGCTAAACTCCAAAAGACATTACCAAACCTTTTTTATATACTTTAATCATTTCAAAGAATTTGAAGTTGATATATGTTATATTAATGAATGTGTGTGTGAATTTTGAATGTCTATGAGTTTAGTAGTATTTCATGTTTAATCATTTTAACAATGAAAATACCTTAAAAAAAAAGGACTAACCCTTGCAACAAAGAATTTGTCAATTTGCAACAAAAGGCTTCTTGACCCGCAATAGAAGGATGATAGATCAACACAAAGAGAGGTGTTAATTTGACACAACTCGAGCATACTTTTAGAATAAGATGAAGTTGATTATTCTAGGATAGGATCATGGATGACCAAGTGTCACTCCATCCTTTTAATAAGTTATGGAAGAGAAAGGACTCTATTCCAATAAGGAATAGTAGTTATAATCAGAGTTGCTCTATTAGGGCATGTTTATAGTTTATAATGGTTATCTTAAATAGTGTAGAGTCTTTATTTGACTTCTACACTATTTTTCTTGTCAGCTGGTTATTATTTTTTGTTAAAAGAGATTTAGTCATCTTCCAAGTTTTATGGGAGATTTCCCATCTTTTAGTTTGTTTAAAGTTTATAAATAAATAGACTCTCTTAGACACTATATTGCATGGTACCCTGTCAAGAAGGAACAACGATATTCTTCACATGTATTAGATTAAATTTAAGATTTTATTATGTTCTGCTCATAACTCTATGTATGATTGGAATTGTAATGTCGTAAAATTCCACCCCTTGCAATTTCACATACATTCTTGTATCCACTTTAGGGTCCACTTCCCTAACATTTTGTGTAGGCTCATCTTATCCCTTGCATAAGCCTTGATGGGGGTCAAATTGTTCCAATAAATTTACCCTTTGTATTCCTTTTTCCTTTATATTTCCTATCATATTGTCTTCATTTGTCAAAGGAAGTATAGTATTTGATGAAATGCAATAGGAAAATAAAATGAGTAAGAAAGTGCCAATATCGGATGAAACGCTAACTAATTTATAGCTGACTTGGCAAGAAATAATCGGGAAAACTGCATAGGTGGTTAAGGATGTGGATGGGAGGAATCAAGCTATTTTTGTCTATACTTATTTTGAAGTGAATGCTTGTTAAAAATGTTTTATATTTTTGGCCAGTGGTCGAACGATAGTTTTTATCATACTTGTATATTTTGTTGTTTATCAAACTTAATGGTTTGTTGGTCGTAGGCCATAAACAAACCATGTGAACTTATCGGTACTTGCTTCAGTATAAATATATATCAACCTAGAGACTTCAAGGATAACCATTAATATAATATTGTCCTGCTATTCAAAAATGATTTGAAATATGTTGTATGCGCATATGTTTGAGCTGAATTAGAAGAGCACGTTAGTACCTCTATCATCAATTAGCCAAGGAGGCAGGGCCCACTCCTCGCGTCAATTGATGATCTATTTGCAATTTCAAGTGTGGTAATTTAATGTGTGATTTGATTTCAAATTTATTTCCTTTCTGAATATAAGTCAATTATTTGCAATCTCATGGAATTCGGTCTGTTGTACATAGATATTGATTTTTCAGAATCGTGATTGGTTTCTTTATTTACTCATATAGTTGTTAAATCATTCTGGGAATAAATATTTGATTCTCGCAGGTTCGAATTCATTGTTGGTAGCATATTATTTCGACAGAACACTTTATTATTCTACTATCACACTTTATGTTATAATTTACTATAATCCCTATCACATTTTCTAGTAGACTTCTTGTCTCAGTTTCTGCCAAGAAGTAGGGGCAGCAAAATCAATCTTGATTCAGAATTAAAATTTTATTGTGCAATCCTAGGATATTGGTTTTAATAGCATTAAATAGAAGTGTGTTGGATTAAAGGTAGGAAACTCCATTATTTACAAAAGTGGTTTTTAATTTGAATTTTAAGTTAAAAGGTGTGTTTCAATTCAATTTCGTAGATGCATTAATCCCCCCTTAGTTCACTAGTTTCAGCCCTTAGGTAGATTTCCACAAAACTGTTCACAAGCTTACGCCCCCAGATTGACATTGAGGAGTAAACTAAGGAAATTACAAAGATTAATCTGAGTCCAAATCAAGATAGAATTACAAGGAGAGTTTTACTCATGATAGCAACCACAATTTAATCCAATAATTTTGGCGTTGTTGTCAGGGAATGGTGTTAAAGGGTTGTCAGCCTAGTGAACTAAGTTAGGAGCATTGCGCTAAGGAGAAAGTCTACGCAACAGTTGACCTCGTTTGGATAACTACCCTTAGTTTGTTTTGTTGTAAGTCATTTAGGTGGATGAATCATAGTAGGGATAGTAAAGGGAGATTTGTTAAAAGGACAAAGGGAGTAATATACAATTATAAAAATTAGAAAACAATTCAAAATCATTAGTTAAGGGAGGCAACTCACAACAAGGGAAACTGAAAACTAAATTTCAATCCTTAGAGTTACCTGAACCCGATATCGAGAAGTGTGTCATAGAGTCTACTACCATTGAGACACCTACAGGTACTCGTCTAAGTTCTCCCAAAGTATTGCGAAAAAAGGTTGAAAAATTCTTTTGGGAATCTTACTGGCCAGAAGCTGGTCCATTCTCAGAAATCTAGGAGTCATATAAAGTCTACTTTAGCCCTTGGGCACTAGAAATCATGGATCCCAACAACAAAAACAACAACAATCATAATAGGGTGCATTGGCCAACAATAATCCGGTTACCTTTGAGTTTCCAATCACAAATCTCGAACAAGATTCCCCAATGAAAAAAATTCCTCATTTCTCTTTGCCCATTTTTCGTGGTCTTTCAATTGAGGATCCTGATATGTTTTTGTTTGAATTTGATGTGTTGTGCCATAACTATGATTATCAAAGTGATGCGTAGAAGCTCAAACTGCTCCCAGCCACATTAAAGGATGCAACATTTCATTGGTTCATGAACCTCAGGAATATCAGGACATGGGAAGTCATGAAGGAGTTATTCTTGACCAAGTACCAGGAGTATTGCAAAACAAAGGAGGTTTGGGATGAAATCTTCTGCATGACACAAAAGGAAGACAATTCCATGGAGGACTTGTTGGAAAAACAAAGACATACAACTGAGAGGGGGGGTGAATCAGTTGTCATAGAATATTAAGACTTTTCAAACTTTACTTAACTTAATCTCAGATCTGATGAATGAAGAATTAACCATAAACAATCAACACATCAGAAACACAGAGAACACCAAGATTTTTTATGTGGAAACCCTATTAGGGGAAAAACCATTGTGGATGTTAGTCCACAATATTATACCCTGTTAAAAGTATAAGAAAAATAATGGGAATGCACATGCATTCAGGCACACTGCCTAGAGCTCACTACTCAAATACAAGAGGGATCACTACCGAACAATACACAACAACATGGATTAGATCTGTAGGGTATGAACTGAGAAAATAGCTTCTTCACAAGCCTAATTACAGTTCCAGTTAAGCACATAAAACCTTCTTCACACTTCGCTCAAACTTCTTCTCACTCAGCTCTGCAATCGAATGATTAGAACACTATTCACACATTTGCACTTTCTCTAGCATATATTTCCTCTTATGCACACTAAATTTTCTCAAACAATAGCTCTTATATATCCGCAACATGAAATTACATCAACAACTTAGTCGGCCAAAAATATGAACATATTTACAATGTCGGCCCAAATTTACAAATATATTTTTAGTGTGGATCAAACATTGTCAGCTAGTATCATGATGTGACCCAAAACAATATCCCTGAGCACACCAAACATTCAAATTTAAATCTTCAAGAATCCACAACACGTTACAACCATCATGTCGACAAAGAACATGAAAACCTGAACATACAAAGAAAAATCTTTGAGCACGAGCACGCCAATCAACGCAAGCATACAACAAGGATAGAGAATGATCTAGAAGCATCCAAAAAGAATAGGACCTAACAGAGAATCATCCACGGTAACAAAAATTACCAAAATCACATAAAATTCAATCAGGAACACTAACATAACCCATAGAAATATTGTCAGAACACAACTGTTCATAGCACGATCAAATCTTCACGCGGACCTCTAAAAATTCCAGTAGATGAACTAGATACTCTCAGAAATAAACCCTTTAGTCCACAACAACTAATCTTCAACATACAAAACAAGACACCTTCATGACCTTCACTGTTCCATTGGAAACCTGCAAGTCTTCCTTTAACAATTTTCTCAATATCCTTGACATATACAACCTTCAATACAATAATGTTAATAGTGTTGACATCAATGACAACCACATATCAACAACACAACCATAGCATCCAAAAATCTCCCCCTTTGGCATTGATGGCAACACATGATGTGAAAAACACCATCAACTCAACTCTCAATCAGCACTTACTGCCCCTTAGATTCTTCCTTAACCTCTTCTACATGATCTTCTCCACAAGACTCTTCACTCTAGATCAGGAACATTTTTTCACATGACTCTTCTCCCCCTTTGACATCAATGGAAAAGATAAGCATTATCTTTCCACATACAAGCTTTGAACCACATATCTACACATTTGACTACTCCCCCTAAGTAGCAGCCATGAAAACATCAATCAGGATCAGGAAATATCTATGAAGCACACAGATTGATGCAAGAAAATGCATCTTTAGTTCATATCAAGAGGGGTAATCACCCCTAACATCCCTCTAAGATACTCAAAAGTATCCTTCGACAACGGCTTGGTGAAATTTTCTGCAATCTGTTCTTTGGTAGGCACATACTCCAGTCTGACTTCTTTCTTCTAGTTTGCACAACTTTATTCTTGTGTCCTATAATTTTATTTTCAGAATGATTTAGCTTCACATACCTCGAAGTTTTAGGATTCTCTCAAACTTCTAGTTCTTTTGTTCTTTCTTTTGCACTTGCACTTGTCTCTCCTTCCTGACTACCTTGATTTACCGGAACAAATGGAAGTTGTTTTACCGAAACATATGGCACAATTTGAAGTTGATTCTGTGTCTAAGCATTCTTCCCTTTGTTTTTGTTTTCTTCCTAGTCATCTTAATCATATCCACAATATCTAGATGATTTAGCAGAGTTCTCATCAACTCTGACATTTGCACTCTCAACCAGTTTTCTCAATCTTCTATTATAGCACCGGTAGGCCTTACTTTTAGTAGAGTAACCTAGAAAGATTCCTTCATCACTTCTTGCATCAAACTTTCCTATATTCCCATCTCTCTTGATATAACACTTGCTTCCAAAGATCTTGAAATATTTAACAGTAGGCTTATAACCAAACCATAGTTCAAGAGGAGTTTTACCAAAATTACCATTTACATTTACCTGGTTCAAAGTGTACACAGCAGTGCTTACAGCTTCACTCTAGTAGATGTGAGGCACATTTCCTTCAATCATCATTGTTCTAGCAGCATCCAGAATTATTTTGTTCTTCCTCCTTGCAACTCCATTTTGTTGAGGGGTTCCGAGAGCAGATAATTTTCTTTTGATTCCATGCTCTTCACAGAAAGAATTAAACTCCCTGGAGGTGAAATCACCACCTCTTTCTGACCTTAAACATTTGATTTTCAGACCTTTCTCATTCTCTGCCATAGCTTTGAAACTTTTGAACTTTTCTAATGCTTCACGTTTTTATCTTAAGAAAGCAACCCATATCATCCTAGAATAATCATCAATAAGAAACATAAAGTACCTTTCTCTATGGAGACTTCTGACTTTGGAAGGACCACATAGATCAGTAGGCACCATCTTCAGTAACCCATATGAATGATGTTGTTTGCTCTGAAAAGAGACTCTAGTATGTTTTCCCATCTAACACTCCTTGCAAATTATGTCAGTAGGCTTCACTGGCTTAGGTAGATCTCTTACTGCTTGAGTGGAACTTACTTTGACAATGTTATAAAAATTCACATGACACAACCTTTTATGCCATAACCAACTTTCATCTACTTGAGCAATTAAACAACTTTCACTAGCAGCATTCAAGTGAAAAATATTACCTTTTGTCTGTTTACCTGAAGCAATTACATTTCCAAAACTTCCAAATATCCTGCATCTTCCACCTTTGAACTGAATATCATAACCCTTGTCCACCATCTATCAAACACTCAAATAGGTTGTGCTTCAAGCCTTCAAAATAAAGAACATCATCAGTGTTATGCTTACCACCAAGACAAATAGATCCTCTGCCATGAATCACACAAGCATTGTTATCTCCAAATCTTACAACCCCACCATCATACTTCTCTAGACTTACAAATTTTCTTTTGTCACTAGTCATATGATGTGAGCATCCACTATCAATGACCCATTCATCCTTTTCTTTAATTCGGGTTGCAAGAGCTTTCTCAACTTTAGCAGATTTAGTAGCCACTGGACTATTTTCCTTGATAGCAATGAAAACACAATCATCTTCATTTCCATTTTCTTTATTAGATTCTTCATCAGTCACTCCTTCAGCAAAATAGCATTTCTTTTGAAATCTCAGTTTGTAAGGCTTAGATCTAGGAACTCTTTCAGGACACCTTGATGCAAAATGACCTATTTTACTACAAGAAAAACATTTGATAGGGAGATTTCCTTTATACTAACTTTGTCCTCTGCCTTCTTTCTTCACAATCAGTGCTTCCAAATCTTCTACTTCTCTTTCTTCATCTTCAAGTTGTTTCATTTCTTCCTCATACTTGAATGTCTTTCTAGAACTCTCTCTCGGATCATATCTTTGCTTGTTTCTTCCAGATACAGTAGCCTTAAATGTAATTTCAGTCTTGGGAACAGATTCACCAAATTTGCTCAACTCAAACTCTGTAGCTTAGCCATATTCACATGTACATCTCCTTCATACAAAGTTTCTAGCTTCATCCACATCTCATGAGATGTCTTCAGACCTATCACATTTGTCATTTTTGAATCTATTAGAGCACTTAGTAAAAGCTTCCATAGCCTTGACATTATTTTCAACCTCTTTAATCTCATCAGCATTGGAAGGACCATTCTAAGGAATAACATATATGTTTTTTGTAATCTTCTAGAAGGGTTCACCAATACACCTCAAGTGACACTCCATCCTAGTTTTCCACAATGAGAAGTTTGTTCCATCAAATCTAGGACTGTCCTTATATGATGTCATCTTGGACCACCTCAAGCTTTTAAACTTCTTCAGAGGAACATGCTCTGATACCAATTGTTGGAAAAATAAGGACAGACAACTGAGAGGGGGGGGTGAATCAGTTGTCATAGAATATTAATACTTTTCAAACTTTACTTAACTTATAGATATGATGAATGAACAGTAAACCATAAACAATCAACACATCAGAAACACAGAGAACACCAAGATTTTTTACGTGGAAACCCTGTTAGGGGAAAAACGACGGTGGATGTTAGTCCACAATATTATACCCTGTTAAAAGTATAAGAAAAGTAATGGGAATGCACATGTATTCAAGCACACTGCCTAGAGCTCACTACTCAAATACAAGAGGGCTCACTGCCCAACAATACACAACAACATGGATTAGATCTGTAGGGTATGAACTAAGAAAATAGCTTCTTCACAAGCCCGATTACAGTTCCAGTTAAGCACATAAAACCTTCTTCACACTTCACTCAAACTTCTTCTCACTCTACTCTGCAATCGAATTATTAGAACACTATTCGCACATCTGCATTGTCTCTGCTCAAATACAAGAGGGCTCACTTCCCAACAATACACAACAACACGGATTAGATCCGTAGGGTATGAACTAAGAAAATAGCTTCTTCACAAGCTTGATTACAGTTCCAGTTAAGCACATAAAACCTTCTTCACACTTCACTCAAACTTCTTCTCACTCTACTCTACAATCGAATGATTAGAACACTATTCACACATTTGCACTTTCTCTGGCATATATTTTCTCTTATGCACACTAACTTCGCTCAAACAATCACTCTTATATATCTGTAACATGAAATTACATCAACTTAGTCGGCCAAAAATATAAACATATTTACAATGTCGGCCCAAATTTACAAATAAATTTTCAATGTGGATCAAACACCATCAGCTAGTATCATGATGCGACCCAAAAAATTATCCTCAAGTGTGCCAAACATTCAAATCTAAATCTTCAAGGATCTGCAACACATTACAACCATCATGTCAAAAAAGAACATGAAAACCAAAACATACCGATAAAAATATTCAACCACGAGCACACCGATCAACACAGATGTACAACAAGGATAAAGAATGATCTAGAAGTATCCACAAACAACAGGACCTAACAGAGAATCATCTGCAGCAACAGAAACTACCAAAATCACATAAAATTCAATGAGGAACACTGACATAACCCACAAAAATACTGTCAGAACACAACTATTCATAGCACGATCAAATTTACACGCGGACCTCTGAAACTTCCGGTAGATGAACTAGATACTCTCAAAAATAAACCCTTAAGTCCACAATAATTAATCTTCAACATACAGAACAAGACACCTTCATGACCTTCAATGTTCCACTAGCAACCTGCAACTCTTCCTTTAACAATTTTCTCAATATCCTTGACATATACAACCTTCAATACAGTAATTCTAATAGTGTTGACATTAATGAAAACCACATATCATCAACACAACCATAGCATCCAACAAGACTACCTTGAACACTTCATGTTTAGTCTTCAACGATCTTGCAAACTGAGGCTAAATGAAGATGTTAAAATGTTGTTTCTTAGAGGCATAAGAGACGATGTTATGGAAGCATTAAATTTAATAGGTAAAGGGGATATTTCCAAAATGGACTTTGACGATATCTTTGATATTTGCAGGAACTATTCAAGGTCTCAACACTCAGGAAGGAACTATCTAAGCAAGTTGTATTATGTGGGAACCTCAACATGTATCATCAAGCGTAAGATAGGTAATCTACTTGAAGACCTTGAGACTAATTTGTTAAGTCATATGGGTAAACAGATAGACACTTTATATACACAAAGGAAACAAGAGGAGGCTAAAAAATCCTTAGCTACCTTTTTCCCCATTTGTTGAAAGAGGCACAGTGCCAAAGAGTGTCCATATAATAGAACAAAGATATCTTCTTTAGATGAAGCTAGTAGGGACACTACTTTAAAACCTCTTCCTATAGGGATGACCGAGGTAGAATACACAGATGAACCTATTTACTTTATGGCCCAAAGAAGACCGTGGAAACCAAGAGCAATGCCCGCACCTGATTACCAAGTTGCACCCCAAAATCCTTTTCAACATAATTCCTTCCCAAACCAATCTGGATGGTACAAAAATTGGCAGAAAACCTCCATACTACCCCCAGTGGTCACAACAATATCCACCTGCTCCACAATCATGGAAAGCATGGTGAGCATCACCACCACCTTACCCACAATATCATTCATTTCCTCTGTATCCACCACCTCAAATAGTAAACCCATATCATCAATCCCAACAACTCTTACCACTTGTCCCGTCATCTAATCAACCCTCCAATTCAACCCAACCACCAAAAGCCACACCAATGCCCGCACAACCAACACCCAATCCAAACAATAAGGTGACTCAACTAGTTTATAATAATGAAGTGACTGGGTTCCTGAATTATCATGTCAATGCATTAGAGATTGACAATGTAAACCTAAGATCGGGGAAGAACCTTCAAGGACCAACCATCACAAAAGTTGAAGACCATCTGGTTGAGCCCGAAGAAGAGCAACCAAAGCCTCCATTTCTAGATAGGTTGCAAGAGAAACCAAAGTAGTAGGAAACATTTCAATCTGATTTTGATTTTATGAATGAGTTACACAATGTAATTAGCATTAAGATTCCTTTATTGTAGGCTATTTGAGATATTCTTGTGTACACTAAAGTAGTTAAAGAACTTTGTGGGAGGAAACAACAAAAGAAGCAAGACCCCAAGACAATCCAAGTCATTGGACAACTTGCATACTTGATGTTGGGAAAGATTTCAGTCCCTAAGTATGCGGATCCCAGAAGTCCAATGATTAACTTATGTATAAGTGATATAATCATTACAAATACACTTTTGAATCTAGGAGTAGCCATAAATGTAATGACTAATGAGACTAAGGAGAGGCTGACCCTTCAAGGTCTAAGACCTACTCCAATGGTCTTGCAAATGGCTAATCGTTCCCTCATGAAACCAGAAGGTATGATCGAAGACATCATTATTTCTATTAAGTCTTGGGAGCATCCAACAAATTTTATGATTATGCAACTAAAGATTAAGCTAGGGGGATACCCCCTAATTTTAGGAAGACCTTGGTTAGCTACTACTAATGCTTTCATTGATTGCAGGTCTAGAAACATGGTGATATCAAATGGGGAGAAAATGAAGCAATTAACATTGTACCCTCTAACTCAACCATTGACAAAAACGGAGGATCCACTATGGATTGACAGTGACTTAGAGGATTCTCTACCTATTTTTACAATAGATAAAAGTAGGGAATTTGAAGATATTTCAGAAGACACTATTATTAATCATTTATTGCAAAATCATTATTTAGTTGAGAATGATCTTGAGACAATGATTTTTCGTACGGGCATAAGTGATAATTTCTCATTTGGAAATTTTTCGTTAGTATGTAGTTCACAGTATGTTCAACACTTTATTACTTTGCATCAATTATTACCACATGATTGTATATACAGTCCATTTTTTATGTCTGGAGATACTGATCCATCTTCATTTAATTCACAACTACTTGCCATAGATACCCTTGTACAGTCCCAAGCTACTAATATCTTACCTGGTAAAACACTTAACATCAATCTCGGTTTAAATGCCTGCCAATTGAAAGAACTGATTGAGATGTTGTGTGCCCATAAGGAAGCCTTTGCTTGGGATTATCAAGATATGAGAGGTATCCATCCTGCTACTTGTACACACCATATCTATATAGAGGAAGGGAATAGACCTGTGCAACAACCCTAAAGAAGGTTAAACCTAGCCTTACGAGAAATAGTTAAGGAAGAACTTCAAAATTTGGTCAATGTAGGATTTATTTACCCTATATCAAATAGTCAATGGGTGTCCCCACTTGTAGTAGTACCTAAAAAGAATGGAAAGTGGCGAATATGTGTCGATTATAGGGCCCTTACCAAGGCCACCAAGAAAGAACATTTCCCACTTCCTTTCATTGACCAAGTCTTAGACACCTTAGCTGGGAAAAAGTTATTTTCCTTTCTTAATGGGTTTAGCAGGTATAACCAAATATGCATTTCCCTAGAAGACCAAGACAAAACTGCTTTTACCTACCCCGAGACAACATTTTGCTATAATGTCTTACCTTTCAGATTGTGTAATGCACCCACTACTTTTCAATGAGTTGTTCTAATTATTTTTGTTGATTTAATCCATGATTGCATAGAAGCATATATGGATGAATTTGTTGTTTATGGTAACACATATGATGAAGCTAAGGCTAATCTTGAGAAAGTACTTAAACGATCTATTGATACTAGTCTTTCCTTAAGTCATGAAATATTTCATATCTTAATGACTAAAGGTATTGTCCTGGGTCATTATATTTTTGAAAAAGGAATTGAGGTAGATCCGAAAAAGATCAAGATTATTCAAGACTTTCCTATGCCTACTTGTCCAAAGGATGTACGTAGTTTCCTAGGACATGTTGGCTATTATTGCAGGTTTATTCAAAATTTCAGCAAGATTGCCTCACCCTTATTTTTGTTGCTAGGAAAGGATGCATATTTCTCATGGACATCAGAATGCCAACAATATTTTGAAGAAATCAAAGGTAAACTCATCATGACACCTGTGCTACAAGGACCAAATTGGAAACTGTCATTTCATATACATACCAATGCATCAGAAACTTCAATGGGATTCGTACTTAGACAGAAGGAAGACTCTCTTTTACTCTATTTATTATATCAGTAAGAATTTTACTGGTGCGGAGGTAAATTATACTGTTACTGAAAAAGAGTTTTTGGTTGGAGTTTATGCGATAAATAAATTTTGCAACTATATCACTAGATATAAAAAATGTATACATACAGATCATTCTGCCATTAGATTTTTGATGAACAAACCTATCGTTACAGGGCGAGTGATTCATTGGTTACTTCTTTTGTAGGAGCTCGCTATTACCATCCTCGACAAACCAAGATGAGAGAATGTCGTGGCCAATTTTCTCTCCAGGCTACAGTGTGAAGATAAACCAACACCAGTTGATGACACCTTTCCAGACGAACATCATTTTTCTATACCAACAAAAATTATGTGGTATACTGACATGGAAAACTATTTGGTTACTTGTAGGTTCCCACCTCATTTATCTCCAAGGGAATGTTGAAACCTGGTAGGACTCAGTGGTGATTACACATGGATTAATGGGATGCTCTTTCGCCAAGGTCTCGATAACATCATGCGTCGGTGTGTGCCTAAAGAAGATGTTTTCGACATTCTGAGTGCATGCCACACAGAACCTTGCAGAGGACATTTTGTAGCTCATAGGACCACCCAGAAGATCTTAACCACCGGTTATTATTGGCCCAGACTTCATAAGGACAGTAAGCATTATGTTCAACATTGTGACATGAAATGTCAATGTATGGGGCAGCCTACCTGCTCTGATGAAATGCCTTTACATCCTCAGTTATCCATAAAATCATTTGAAAAATGGGGGTTAGATTTTGTAGGGCCCATTAATCCTCCTTCTCATAATAAAGAATGTATCTTGGTTTGTATAGATTATGTCACTAAATGGGTATAGGTAGTAGCCTTAAAGCATGCTAGAGATACTAAGGTTGCTAACTTCTTGTATTATGGTATTTTTACCAGGTACGGTGTGCCTCGCAAAATTGTCACAAACCAAGGAGCATAGTTCACCTCTGACTTGATTGCAACACTGGTACGACAAAATGAAATTAAGCATCGAAAGTGATGGAACGTGCAAATTTTTTATGTTCCATCTCAAATCTTTGTTACATTTGAATATTGGGCTAATATCTGAGGGCTTAGGGTTTTTCTTGTCATCGCTATTGTGGGGTTCTATTTTGTTGTTGACTTCCTGTTGCTCGTTGATGGTCACATTTTAAATGTTTTATGCCATTCACAGTCGATGGGTAACCGATTCCCTAAGCTTAGGTATGAGTTTCTTATTTTAATAAGGTTAAGTAAAGATCCTTTTTGGCCTTTACATCCTTTGCATTTTGACTTAGAAGCTTTTGAGCCCTTTCTTTCATGTCATCCTAGAGGGTTCCCTTCATTAGAACAACTTATGAGCACATGCTTAGAAGTTTTCACTTAAGTCCCATCGGTCATCTCTATTTATCGCTCATCGCTAATTACTTCTGGAGTGTATGTTTGGAATTGGCAATAAGCGATGAATGATATCTCTTTGTTTTTGCTCATCGTGGATAACTTTTGGAGGTCCTAATATCAATGAGTGATGAGCAATGCTCCTTGATTCTCCTTGTATCATTGAGGGTTCGCCTATCGCTAATGGATTTTCAGCCCTGAGTATTGTAATAGCGATAAGTGATGGCCTCTGATCTTATGTTATTCATTTCATCACTCATCATAGATGATTATGAAATGGTAAATTTCAAACAATGATGAGCGATATGATGGATCTCATGTGCATCGCGTATCATGGATAAGTTTTAAGTGATAAGTTTTATATTAGTGATACGCGATACACGTATTCAATATCATTGTGTGGATCTCTCATCACTAATTTCTTGCAAATTGTATGAGGAGAATTAGTGATGAGCAATGGTCTGGAGCTTTTGTATTTTATCACTCATTGTGGATTCACTCCAAAGCTTAAGTTTTAAAACAGCAATGAGTGATGGAGTTCTCTGTTCAAGTTTCTTTCACTAATTTGAATAAATATTATGTGCAATGTCTTTTGTATTGTTGCTTCTCATGTAGGTGTACATGTCTTAACCTGGCCTCTTCAATGTATCTCTCGTCACTAATAGGATCCAAGGTGCAAATTTTAAATTAGTGATGTACGATGGGAAAATGAACATGATCAAGGATCAGCCATAGATCCAAGGGCTAAGATTTCATTGCATGGATGCTTGCATCACTGATGGATCTAATGAAGGACGAGATGCATCAGCGATAGGTAACGGCTATTGCTGGAAAGGGAAACGTGGCAGAATCCTAAGGACATCGTATAAAGCAAAAAAGAAAGTAGTGGGATGAGTGGAGAACCATTGATATGGTTTTAAAGCAAGATGATCCAATGAGTTGAACTTCATCACAGTAATACTCTCATCATTGATTGCACCCTAGAATTTGGGGGAGGCCCGCGATGAGCGATGAAGTATATAAGGAACTTTCTCTTCAAAACGCCAATTTGATGTACTTCGCTGATTTTAATGAAGGAGCACAGATTGAGTTGGCGATGCATGTTAATTGTCAGATCGCATATGATTAATCAAGATTAAGGAAAAACGTGGCAGCATTTGAGGTGGCATCGTTGTTTTCTAGGAACAAGTTGCTAAAGGCTGAAAAATGATGCTCATGATCACCATGGATGAAGTTTTAAATGCTTTAAGATTAAAGGCCCAGATTCAAAGCTGGGATACTAAGTTATCAACTCGCTCACGCGAGGAGTTCTTGAATCATTAATTTATGCATGCTTCAATTTTTTTATTTAATGCAAATTGCTTGTTGTTCATTTTCACCATCTTTCCAATCTGTAGTGAATGTGAGGTGTGAGTTAGTGAAGAAGTGTGAGGGTGTTAATTTTCCCTGAGTTAAATAGTGAACATTCTTGTCCTGGGTGAGTTAGTCTTCAATTGGGCTCTCTATCATTCATACTCTAGTCCTTTTAGGAATTCCTTTTCTAGGACTGGTTGTAATTTTATGGGTTTGTAGGTGTGTTTCCCTACAACTTTGATTCAGAGTCTTTAAAATTATCAATTTCTGCTCATTTTAGAGATGGGAAAGACTAGTATGCCAATTCAACTAGTTAGGAGGTCTAGTCGACTTAATGTGTTTGAGTGTTATGAGGATATGTCTGTAGTTGAGCAAGAGAACCAGGCAACCTCTGAGGTTTCAAAGGGTAAGAGGAGGGCTCGAGGTCACAAGAAGAAAGCAATTGTCCAGAGTACTTACAACTTAAGAAACAAGACCATTTCAGAAGAATTGGTCAAGTTTAAGGGCAAGGAGTCGGCTAAGCTTGCAAAGAAGGCCATGAGAAAAGACAAGAGTCATAGGGCCTGCCTGGGAAAACATAATTCTCCCATTATGATCTATGATAGTCCTTTGGATGCTGAAGGTGACTATGACTCAAGATATGGCCATTATCTTCTCTCTCTGGTGCCATATGGGAGCTCTGATGAAGATGGTGATGGTTCCGCCAATTTTGTCACGAACAAGGAGTGGTTGAGCATTCTCTAATGTTGACGACTAGGGATAGAGTCTTCTCCTTGTTTTTTTTTATGAAACCATGGTATTTGCATAGGAGGTGTTCTTTTCAATATGTCTGCATTTTTGGTCTTTTACTCTTCCATGTTGATGTGGAGGTCCTTTGGCTAATATGATACATAATCTTTTTGTTCAACGTGGATGTGGTGGCAACGACTAATGGTACCTTGCGCATGTGTTTTGTCTTTTGTCTTCCCTTGCTCTCAAATGATTACATAAAACCACCTGGGGAGTTTCTTGAAAATTGATTGAAATTAGGTTTTGAAATGAAGTGAAATGAAATTGTAACTCAACTAGATGCTTTTTTCTCCCCTGTTTATAAAGGGGATTTCATGGCTAAAGAAAGAGAGTTCAGAAAATTTTGAGTCTAAGAAAGGCCTAGGTGATAGTTATGCCCATAGAGCAATAGAATGTAAATAGATAAGTTAGTGAATATATCAAAAGCCAGTCTAGGGCATAAGTCATATTGTATGATGATCTTAAAAATAGTTTTACAAAGCACTATCAGTGATGAAAGTAAATATTAGTTCTAAAATATGTGATCTCTTGTGTATTTTCTTGCAAGTTATGAATGAAATTGTTAATTATAATTTCATTTGTCTTATATCATTTGCACTGAATGAATGGTTTTGTTTGTGTTGTTGATTTAATGCTAAAATGAGGCCGTTAGTTTGTGGGAGAAGGACAAGATTTGGTAAGGAAGCAATTTTTTAAAACACAAAGAGTTGGATCCCACAAAGTAGCATGCTAATATTCCCTTGGTTATTGATGTTAAATTATAGTTGTATTACTAATTGATTGCAAAATATGACTTCATTGTTCCCTCAGATAGGCACTGGTCTTTCTGTTAGTTTATCTTGCGGTTGATTGAGCTAGTGATGAACTTGGCCAAGGATTTAGAATAGGAATGAATTCACAACATAACTAAAATTACACCATACAAACCTTCAGTATTAGTATATTCTCTGCAATAAGTAGAAATTTTGTAAAAGGTCTGCCAAACCTTTAATGATATTGGTTCATTTGCACTTCCTTGGGAATACATCTATGATTGGAGATGCTCTTGATCAAGTAAGGATATTATGAGCATGAATGGGATTACCCTCCTGTGTCTCACAAAGCCCAAAGAGAAGAAGTAGGGTTCTAAAAGCTTCAATTAAGTGTTGGCCAATCCTCAACCTTGCTAACAATTGAGTTTTGGCAGATTCATAGGTAAGGAATGAGATTAAGTTTTGTTCTAAAAAAATAACCAACAAGAAGTCTTCCCCATATCATTCACAAGCCAATGGGAAAGTGGAAGTAACCAATTGAGAATTGGAAAATATTCTCATGAAGATAGTAGCATTGCATAAGAAAGACTAGGCAGAAATATTTCCTTAAGTAGTTTGGGCATATCGCACAACCTGGAAGACAACCATAGGGCTAACACCATATGAGCTCGTTTATGGCAAGATGGTTATCTTTCCAATTGAATTCAAAGTGAAGACTCTATGCACTGCCTCAGCTTGTAATGATTCTTAGTGAAGCTCAGAAAGAGTGACTCTCTCAACTCCACTCACTTGATGAAATGCATCAGGAGGCTCTTTTCCATGCAAAAGTGGTACTAAAGCAGAGAGCGCATTGGCATGATCGCTTCATTCACTCACAGACATTCCAACTAGGTGATTGGGCATTACTCTATGACTCCTAGTTCCAAGAATTTAAAGGGAAGTTCCCCACCTATTAGCTCGGTCCCTATGAAATTCAGACTATGTATGATAATGGTGTTGTTCGACTGTGCACTATGGATTTTGAACGCATGAATCTTCTTGTTAATGGGCATCGTTTGAAGCTCTACAAATGGCCCTTTCAAAGGAATCATTTTCCTGTACTATGATGAAGTAACTGACCCTTGTTCCTCTCACTTCTGAATAATGTTGTTCAAAATAAAAATATAATAAAAAAATAATAAAAGATCCAACAACGAAAACCTTTGGACGTTGTTGGCTAGTTAACGTTTGAAAACTGGTTTTTGACAATCCATCATTAAGCTGGGGGGTAAGCTTGGTAAACTTGTCTTATTAAATTATTTTATTGCTATCATCTGCCATCTTCTCAACGTTCGCCACCCTCCTTCATAATAGAAACCTCACTTCGCTTGGCTTCACCATACTGGTCCATGTCTTTTGCCATAAATCCAACCCCACCTATCATGATTGCTAAAATTAAAATGCTTTTTCCCTGATTTGGTAAAACCACTCTTGTTTTTCTTTTAGGTAAGTTTTCTTTTGTTGTTACTATTACAATCGTCCGCTGTTGAAACCTGTTTAGCTATTGTTGCACTTCCTAGAAAGGATTTCCCATGGAAAATGATAGGAGGCCTCATTATAAACCTACCTTAGTGGAGGAGCTACGGGCTGATGGAAATAAGGAAGTTTATGCATTATTCAAAGAGGCCAAGTGGGATATGTATTTCAAGAGGTTAAGGGGTTTCGATAAGACAGTTGCTCAGGAATTTTCTTTGGGTTTTGATTGGAAAAAGGTTTATGTGTGAGGGCTGGAATTTCCTATTACTATTTTCCTAGTGTCTGATGTCACAGGCTTTCCTTCAATAGGCAAGAATTATTTCCCCAGTAACTTGAAGAAGGTAACAGACTTGAAACCTCTCCGCACAAAATTTTTGAAAAAGGGAGATCCCATGGAAATTGTGCAAGGACAAGGAACTAAATTGGGTTCATTACCAGACATTTGGAATGAGGTTTCCAAGTTCATAATTTAGTATATCACTTGTGAGGGAAGGTATGTCTACATATACGCTCAACATTTTAGATTGTTAACTCATTTAAGGTGGAATCAACCTGTAAATGTTCCCTATTTTCTGCATTGTTCTTTGCATAGAATGAGTAAAGATGTTCAAACAAGAAAAAATAATTCCTTAGCTCATCATGGTATGATTCAGTTGCTAGTCATTATTGCTCTCAAAAATATTTCTCCTCCAAGTGACTAGGACACATTTGTCAACCTAAATGATGGTACTAGCTTTGATAACTCTAAACATCCCTTGGATAAATCCTCCCGTGAAGATTCTGAAGAGGAAGAGAAAAACCTTGTCACACCTAAAGGAATTCCTGAGGAAAGTCATGAACCCAATTCAAAGAAATGAACCACTAGGAAGTCACCTAGGAACCCCTTAAACATTAAAGAAATTGGAACTTCCAGTGGTAAGTCTTCTAAAGCCTCATGATCATTTGGTAAAACAACTAGGAGGAAAATTTTTTTGTCTAAGGACTGTTCAAAAGAATCCAGTCTTGAGTCTCCATGTGATAAGAAGGGTAAGAAGGTTGCCACTAGTCCTATCAATTGACTAGAAGACTTAGCCAATGTGGCTAGTCATATGGATAGCCCTAAAACTGTTGACCAAGAATCAAATATTGTGATTTTGTCTGAAGTTTCGAAAAAACAAGGAAAGGAAAGTAGAGTATAGGAGGGCGAAAAGAAAAATTGCCTCTACACTAGGAAGAAAGAGGAAGGGGAAGAAACGAAAAGCAATTAGGTCTTCTCCTCACAACTCCAAAGACTCTGCTAGTGAGTCCCTTGAGAAAGAACCCTTAGGTGAGAAAGACCATGTTCCATCTTCCTCACAAAGTCCACTCCCACTACATTGCAATGATGAGGCCAATGTGGAAATAGAGGATATAACTGAAACAAGTTGTTGCATTAGAACAACAAGATTAATGAGGGGATTGATGAAATTTTGAACCAAATTGGAAAAGGAAAGTTTGTTGGACTTAATGTGGGGGAAGAAGAACTAGATACGGGGGAACAAGACAAGTGTGAGGACTCTCTCTCTCCATCACATTAGTTTAATGAGGAGCAACTTAAAGAAATTGATAGAGGAGCAAGGATTAGTGTATCCACAGTACAAATAGGACCTGAGCAATTAGGTGTTTCAGAGGGAACAAAATTGGATGATGAACCAGAAAAAGAGGCATCCATAAACCCTATTGCTACTAATATAGAGAAACAAGACGATTCCTTCTCCCTTGTTGAACAACTTGGTGTAGAGAATCTAATGATAGCAAAGTATGTGGAACAGGGCAGCGAAGAAAAGGTCCTTAGCCAAGAAGAGACAAAGGATGATCCTCAGATGGAGACAAGGGTTGAGATAGAGATTGAAGTTGAAGAGGAGTTTGAGGAGAATGAATTTCTCCTCAAACAAATCAAGGAGTTACAGAATTTAGTTGAGCAATTACAGAAAGAAAATAAACAATTGCAGGATCAGCTTCACCAAGCCAATGCCAACTCTCAGCTCCAAGAAAGTAAGATTCAAAAGCTAAAAAATAGAATTGGAACAGGCGACGGCCTCTAGGGATGAGTATATGCTTATTAGTGATCATGAGGTACAGATGGAAGAATTGCGGCAACAGTGGTCCTGAGAAATTACCAGTACCATTCAAAGTCTAACCAGGTTAACTTGGTTTGTGATTTTTCTCTCCTTGCATTGGGACATGCAAGACCTTAAGCTGGGGGGGAAATGATAAGGGTCAAAGTGTTCTAATAAATTTACGTTGTCTTCCTTTTTCCTTTATATTTCCTGCTATCTTGTCTTCATTTGTCAAAGGATGTATAGTATTTGATGAAATGTAATAGGAAAATAAAATGAGTAAGAAAGTGCCAATATCAATTGAAACACTAACTAATTTATGGCTGACTTGGCAGGAAGTAATCAGGAAAACTGCAGAGGTGGTTAAGGACGTGGACGGGAGGAATCAAGTTGTTTTTGTCCATACTTATTTTGAAACGAATGCTTGTTAAAAGCTATTTTATATTTTTTTCCAGCGGTCGAACGATAGTTTTTATCAAACTTGTATGTTTTGTTGTTTATCAAACTTAATAGTTTTTTGGCCGTAGGCCATAAAAAAACCATGTGAACTTATCGGTACTTGCTTTAGTATAAATATGTATCATCCTAAAGACTTCAGGGATAACCATTAATATAATATTATCCTATTGTTCAAAAATCATTTGAAATCTATTGTATGTACGTATGTTTGAGCTGAATTAGAAGAGCACGTTAGTACCTCTATCATCAATCAACCAAGGAGGTAGGGCCCACTCCTAGTGTCAATTGATGATCTGTTTGTGATTCCTAGTGTGGTAATTTAATGTGTGGTTTGATTTAAAATTTATTTCCTTTCTGAATATAAGTCAATTATCTGCAATCTCATGGAATTCAGTTTTCTATACACAGATATTGATTATTCATAATTGTGATTGGTTTCTTTATTTACTCATATAGTTGTTAAATCATTCTGGGATTAAATATTCGATTCATGCAAGTTGGAATTCATTGTTGGTAGCATATTATTTTGACTGAACACTTTATTATTCTACTATCACACTTTTTGTTATAATTTACTGTAATTCATGTCACAATTTCCATAGACTTCCTATCTTAGTTTATGCCAGGAAGTAGGGGCAGCAGAATCAATCTTAATTCAGAATTAAAAGTTTATTGTGCAATCCTAGGATACTAGTTTTGATAGCATTAAATAGAAGTTTGTGTTGGATTAAAGGTAGGAAATTCCATTCCTTTGCAAAAGTTTGTTTTAATTTGAATTTTAAGTTAAAAGGTGTGTTTCAATTCAAGTTCATAGATGCATTCATCCCCCCTTAGTTCACTAGTTTCATCCCTTAGGTAGATTTTTGTAACATTGTTCACAAGCTTACGCCCTTGGATTGACATTGAGGAGTAAACTAAGGAAATTCCAAAGATTAATCTGAGTCCAAATCAAGATAGAATTACTAGGAGAGTTTTACCCATGATAGCAACCACAATTTAATCCAATCAAGCTTGTTTCCCTTCTCAGGATGCTTAGGACCCCTTTTCAGCAACTACCTTCACGCATCAACTTTGCGTCAAACCTTTGTGATTTTCTCGTTTGTGTCATTTTGTAGAGTGATGTTCCTAAACACTAGCACGTCGTGTAGATGTCTATGTGATGTGTTAGCATCCTACAACGTTTCAACATTCAATCGACCATTACCAAGCATATTTTCCACTTGTCAGCAATTTTTGTTAGTGGTAACAACCTGAGACACCTTGTAACTGCTCAGGAAGCTTCTTTTCCCTCTTTAAAAGTTATCTTTTCAACTCATTTTGCCTTCTTCTCCTTCTTGGCTTCTACCTTGGATATTCTCTCATATTCCTCTTCCTATCTTGCTTGCATAACTTTCTATAGCCTTCTACAACACTTCAATCCCTTTGGCAACTCTCTTTGCAACACTCTTAAGCTCTTACAATGCTCTTTGTAGCTCTCTTGGCTCTTGTAGCCCTCTATTTCATCCTTTCTCTCTTTGGCTTCCTTAAGGCTTGCAGCTATATCTCCCTTATCTTGTGCTTGTGAGCATCTTGGGATTTCACACATCCCCCATCTATTGCATATTCATTTTGTGATATGGGTTCTCCTCCTCGAGCGGAGATTTCTTTTATCACTTCTTTGTTCACTTCTATCTATCTATTTGGTTATCCATGGATGTGGGAACACCAAAATGGGGGTTTGACTGAGGCGAACCCCTATACAATCCAAACATTTTCTCCAAATCTTACACATATAGGTATTGAAGATATTCACATGCTAGAGGCTTCATTACTTGGCTTGTTGTGAGAAGTTTCTATCTTTCCTTCTCTTGCTTTATCATTTCTACTTTATTTCAGTTTTATCATATTCTATTATTTTCCCACATTCTGAAAGTTCTTAGTAATCAAATTGTTAGAGGTCGCTTTGTTTTTTTCTATGATATTCTCATTCTCTGGTCCGTACAAGACGTCAACGCGCCGCATTTATGTCCCTATTCCACATTTCCTTCCTTTGGCCAAGAGCTTGTCAGTTTGTCTAGCAAACCTTTGTGATTTACTCCTTCATATTCAAGAACTCTTGCTCTGTTCTCTAAGGTAGTTTAGGGCAGTTCACCCCTTGGGAATCTCTTGAGAATAAAGAGACTCATGAGTAGTGAATCCCCCTTCTCTACATTTTGGTGAACCTGACGTGAAAACACCTTTGTACTTTCAAAGTAATGTGTCAGCCTTTGGCCAACTTGTTTATGCATTGTTTATTATATTTAACTTATTATTTCCAAAATGAATTTAGTATCCTCTTTTATTAGTTCAATATCTTGTTTTATTCAAAGTGTTAATGATGTTCCATTTCATGCATGTGATGGTGAGGTGGTTTTACCCATGTCACTCGGTGTCTTTGATCCTTCTCACGAAATTCATCTTGCTTTAGAGGATATTTTGTTGCAAGAAGATGAAATCATTGATACCTTTCTTAATGTTACTCTACCTTCTCTTAATTCCAATGCACTCTCCTCTAGAGATGATGCATTAGTGAATGATGAATCTCCTTCTATATTTGATCCTCCCTGGATCAATGTTGAGAATATGTCTTCAAATAATTATTCCACTAGTTGTGATGTGTCTGTAAATATAATATATCTCTTTTCTGCCCCTCAAAGGCCTAAGAGACCAGTCATTTACCTAACTCCAGCTAGTCCTTCTCCTAAAATTATTTGTTCTATTGATAGTTCCCCATTTGATAGTTGTTCTCTTGATCTTTTTGTGGCTCCCTCTTATAGAGTGGTAGCCCATACTTGTGAGAATAGAAGGAATAAACAAAATTTTGATCAACCTACTTCTTTACCACCTTCTCAACCAAGCCTTCCTCAAGCACCTAAACCTACAACTAAAGCATTTGGTGATTACGATCTTGTTGAGAAACTCCAAGTTACTCCAGCTAAGATCTCATTGTGGGACTTGCTTCAGTCTACTTTGGTTTACCAAGGTATGCTTCAGGAAGCCTTGCAAAATATTCTCTTTCCTTCTTCTACTAGGCCGACGGATGTTGATGTGTTGATAGCTCATATTCATGTGGATTCACCGAATATCACATTCTATCTGTAGGAACTCCCGCCTACGAAAAGTATAGAAGCAAGCGAACCCTCTAATGATCATAGTTAACATTAATGATATTGGCATTAGACGTACTCTCGTTGACGCTAGTTTGATGCTCAATGTGTGTAGCATTGATGTATTGCCTAAAATTAATATTGATTCATCCTCTCTTAATGCTTCTTCTATTGTCATTCTTGGGTTCGATAATGTCGGTCAACAATCCCTAGGCACGATAGTCTTGCCTTTGAGGTTGGGATATGTTATCGTACCCACCCTTGTATTTGTTATGTCAAAAAATTACCATATAACCTTCTTCTTGGTAGACCATGGATTCATGTTATGGGTGCAGTCATGTCTACCTTGCATAAATCTATTAAGTTCATTTGCAATAATCGAATAGTCATAGTCAGGGATGACCTTGAGGCTATGCACTTATGTGAGATGGTAGTTGTCAATCAGGTTCCAGTTGTGCCTACTCTTATTCTTTTAGTGTCTTCCAATGTGTCGATGTTTACTCTAGCAGTACTTACTACAAAGGATACTCTTAAGATAGATGTCCCTAAAGAAGATCCTTCTAAAGCAAGAAATATTAATTTTGCTCCTTCCACCTCTTCTCAAGAAAATGCATGTCTTTGTGATGATTTGGGTTCTCTAGACTTTACAAAATCCTTCACCCGATCCACTTAATCCTTCCAATAACATCATCCACACCCACTATCAAAGATGGTTATTCTTCTGTATCGTGAGATAATGTGAATGTGAGTTGTAATTTTCTTAATGTTGATCCTCCTCCTTCTAAGGAAGATGACCGCACTTCTATTAAAGAGGCTAATGTTAGTGGTCTTGTCAAGAAGAGTGATGGTGATCCCATAAAGGAGTATAATCCCCATTGTTGGAATAATACTCTCTATGTGGATCCTCCTCCTTCTCAAGATTTGCAAACACATTATGACCCTTGCTTTAAGCTTGTCTCTAAACATGTCTATGAGCATAAAGGTTTTGGGTGTAACGAGCAAGGCATTCAGGTCCCTATAGAATGTGCACCTCATAAGTGTAACTTGGGGCTTGGTTGCTCGAATGAACAATATAAATGGAAACCATAGTTAAATGTTGACATGATGTCTGCTCAACCTCATCCACCATTATTTATTGTCTTCGTTCCTTCTTGTGAGCAGTTAAACTTTTATCCACAAGAGAAAGGGTTGCTTCCTGGTCCTCACTCTTTGTCTGAGAAAGAGCATATTTTGTTGAGGCTTCTAAAATCCCACTTGATTACTCTTCCTTCTCCTACACATAAGAAATTTCATAAGCATAAGCATGATAGACAAAAACATTCTTTTTGTGCATACTATCAAGTGTCTGGCCATTCCACTAGTGAGTGTAAGGCCTTGAAGGATAAAATACAACAAATTCTTGATTTAGGTGACATCACTTATTTATTTGTTGATGCACCTGCCTCTTCAAATAACAAGTGATATTAAGGTCTACCTCTATCCTGTATGTTCTAAGTATCTTGCATGGTTCTCCTCCCTTATACATTGGGGGCAGTGATAACTCATTTCAGAGATGTGTGTCCTTCTTAAGGACCTCCTCTCTTCTCTTTATCTTTCAATTGGTGTGTCCCTTGAGTGGACCTCTTTTCTTTTGAAGGGTTCTCAAAGGACCACTTTCAAAGCTTTCAAATTATGGATTGTTTGCATGACTGTCTGTTTGCTTTCCTGTGTGGCTTTTTGTCTTCTAACATCTTTTATTTGTGGATTAACATGTTTCTTTGCAAGTGCTCCTGTGAAACTACTTTCCAATCTAACTCTACAGAGTCGCCTCACATCGAGCTTCCCTCAGGAGAGAGTACCTGGGGTGCCTTCTCTGCAAGTCTGATGATCTATAAAGTGCTTTCATCTTGTTGGATTTGTTCACCATTGGTATGTGGGCCTTCGGTGTAGTTTGTTCAACTCTGTAGGAAAGAGTACCTTCAGAGCCTTTTGTTCACCTTCTGTAGGTCTATAGATCTACGATGCATTTGTTCAACTATCCTTGGGTCCAAGGACATGTGGAGCTATCTCTCTTGGTATTTTCATTCCTTTCTAGCTTCTCCATCTCTCTCTAAAATTCTCTTTCTTCTCAATTGTGTATACTGGATCAAAGATCTACATCTTCTTCATCATGAGTATATGCTCTTTCTCTCTTCGACATTGGTTGCTTCGCTAACTTTTGGGTGCATTATTCTCTTGAAGCAATCAATCCTTACCTTCTTATCTTCATTTTAGATTTCTTCTATGTGTTATTGTTTTAATTTGGGGATGACGCATAGTATTGAGACAACCTTCTACATTGAGGTCTCTTTCACTTTGCTGACTCAAATCCTTTAGTGTTTGGGTGTGTTTTTTTCTATATGTTCTAACCCTGCAGTGAAATAGCTTTTTATGTTCTAACCTTGTCTTGTGTAGGTATTTCTTGTCTAATGTGTTTATTTTGTAGGTCTTCAACCTGTGGGCATGCTTCCTTGGTTTGGAGAGTTATCTGCTTCCTCTATAGTATCCTTTTGGCATTATGATGTTATTTATGTTTGGTAGATTTCCTTTAGCATGCATATTAGTGTAGATTCATATGCCTACTAAAGTGGGGAAAAATGTAATGTTGTAAAATTGCACCCCTTGCAATTTCACATACATTCATGTATCTGCTTTAGTGTCCACTCCCCTAACATTTTTTGTAGGCTCATTTTATCCCTTGCATAAGCCTTTTTCCCTTCTTAGGATGCTCATGACCCCTTTTCAGTAGCTACCTTCACGTGTCATCTTTTTTTAAAACCTTTGTGCTTTTCCCATTCATGTTGTTTTGTAGTGTGATGTGTCTAGACACTAGCACGTCGCAAAGATGTATGTGCATCGTGCTAGCATTTTGTGGTGTTTCAACATTCAAATGACCATTACCAAGCATGTTTTCCACTTTTCAGCAAGTTTTGTCGGTGGTAACGGCCTGAGACGCCTTGTAACCACTCAAGAAGCTTATTTTCCCTCTTTAAAAGCTATATTTTCAACTCATTTGGCCTTCTTCTCCTTCTTGGCTTCTACCTTGGATATTCTCCCATATTCCTCTTGCTATCTTGCTTACATAGCTTTCTATAGCCTTCTACAACACTTTCAAGCCCTCTTGGAAACTCTCTTTGTAACACTCTTAAGCTCTTACAATGCTCTTTGTAGCTCTCTTGGCTCTCGCAACCCTCTATTTCATCCTTGCTCTCTTTGGCTTCCTTAAGCCTTGTAGCTATATCTCCCTTATCTTGTTCTTGCGAGCATCCTAGGATTTCACACATCCCCTATCTATTGCATATTCATTTTGTGATACGGGTTATCCTCCTCGAGTGGGGATTGCTTTTATCACTCCTTTGTTCATTTCTATCTATCTATTTAGTTTTATGTGGAGGTGGGAACACCAAAATGGGGGTTTGACTGAGGAAAACCCTATACAACCCCAACATTTTCTCCAAATCTTACGCATGTAGGTATTGAAGATATTCATGTGTTGGAGGCTTCATTACTTGGCTTGCTGTGAAAAATTTCTATGTTTCCTTCTCTTGCTTTATCATTTCTACTTTATTTTAGTTTTATCATATTCTATTATTTTCCCACATTCTAAAACTTCTTAGTAATCAAATTGTTAGAGGTCACTTTGTTGTTTTCTGTGATATTCTCATTCTTTGTTTTGTACAAGACAAGTGTGCCTCTAGGACACCAACACGACACGTTGTCATCCCTATTTTGTGATGTCGTCCTTTGGCTGAGAGCTCGTTAGTTTGTCCAGAAAAACTTTATAATTTACTCCTTCATATTCAAGAACTCTTGCTTCGTTGCCTAAGGTAGTTTAGGGCAGTTCACCCCTTTGGAATCTCTTGAGAATAAAGAGACTCATGAATAGTGAATCCCCCTTCTCTACAATAGTTATATTCAACCATGACAAGAAAATCAGTGTAAATACCAACAAAGGTTTGATACAAAATAAATACTTCTACTTAATAATCCTTTTATGAACTCCTTGATATTCATCCACACCAAGTAAGAGACCATTACATTACTAAGAATACAATAGATTCCAATGCTACAATATTTTTAAATACCTATTATAGTTATATTAGAAAATGTGGTGGAAGAAAGTTTATAAAAAGAGGTCCTATCACACATATTACTCCATAAACAATCCAAAATATCAACAACCAACCAAGGAGGCAATTGTTTAAATGCATTTCTATAACAACTATCTTTCTGCAACTTAGATAGAAACTCTAATGGAGGATAAACTATTAGGTATTCAAACCTTAGACTATTTTGCATGGTGTCTAGAAAAAACCCAAAAAACCAACCCTTTCAATGAATAAAGAATTTTCTTATGTAGATGGGGAAACTAGGAAATTAGGTTGTGAAGGAGAAGACATGTGGATTTATTTTTGCAAAAAAAAAAAAATCCCAAGCTATCATCATCATAGCTACCATGGATCAATCTTTCTAGGATCTACAAATATGTCAAGCAATGAATAGATCATTACCTTTCCATTCACCATTCCTCTCAACATAAATGGTGTGTGAAACTGTGTGTAGTGATTAAGAAATCACATGAAAAATTTACTAGAAGAGTAGCTTGGAGATGTTGTGTTAGTTGTTAGAATCTACAATAATAAATATGGTGCATGGGTTAAGCGTTGAATTTCTTCTTTGGATATGTGCAAACATGCATATAGAATAATTTTTGGGTATCATCTAATTAAATATAGTAGCTTTAGGGCCAAGTTAATTCATTAATGGAGCTTTGGATCATCTAAGAGGATAGGTGGGACTTATAGTGAGAAATGGTGAGAATTTTGGATAGTCGAGGATTAGAGGAGATTCATATCACATGCCAAGATCAAAGCATCAAGGAGTTGATGTAGACCAAGGAGTTGTACTAGAATAGATGAGGAAAGGGAGAAGGCCAATAGGGAAAAATTGACAAAGGAAATACTTTCAAGAATTTAGGATTAGGGTCAGGGTCAGGAAGGTGCTTAACCTAGTATCAAGTTAAGCGAAGATTGAAAGTTTGACTCCAAAAAATTCATTTAGAGAAAAATAATAGAATTTTAGATTTTCGGGATTAAATTAAAAGGGGTGTTTGAATAAGGAATGGTCAAAAAAATTTCTTCAAAACACTTAGAAAATTTGTGATTCAAGGGATTGGGTTTTGGAGAAGGGAGACGCATTTGGAATGAGTACCAATGGATGAATGGAAAAGTATGTTTAAAAGTTCTATCCCAATACAAAATACTTGGACTTGTAAATTTATTTTGGGGATTAAGGATTAGGAATAAATCATACCACATACCAAATGGAAGGGTATTGGAGTATAGGGAAGTTCAATACTTTGATGAAGGACTTAGTAGGAAAAGGTAGGATTTTGGACTTTTGGGGAAGGGCGTGTCAAGGGAACAAGTCCAAAGTGGGAGATGGAATGCAACACATCAAAACTTTGAAACACCTAGATGAATTTTGATAAGGACTTTAGTTGACTTTTAGACCTTCAAGGTAGGGGGAAACTAGCAAGTACGTATATAAGAGGAAATCCAAAACTTTGAAAGGTCAAAAACCTCAATACTTAGTAAATATTCACAACATTTCTAGGCGAGTATTTGAGATTGATAAGAGCCATACAAGTATGGACATTCTTCAAAGTCCAAAACTCCAAAAAACATATAAAACATAAGGGATGACATTGGAAATGGCCTAAAGTTGGAATTTTCATGGATTTTTGTAGCCTTTAACATTAATAAGACCTATTTAGGATGTCTTAGATTGATTATAAAAAATGGATCAAATATTACTATGAAACACAAAAAGGAAGGGACTTAAACAAAAAATTGACTTTACAAATTTGAGTCCCAACAAGTTATTATAAATATAAGGATAACTATACAAGTGGTACATTTAAGTATGAAAAATAACATCAAATCTAATCTTTCCTTAATTTCATTTGCAATTTTTAAGAATCAATTTTTACCTTCACTCCATTCATTCATTTTACTAAGAATAGATATTTAGTCATGGAACAATACTAGTTCAATTTTAAGTTTGAAAAAAGCATCCCAACACTTTCAAATTTTGAATTCAAATTTGGGCCTTATTGTATCCCTACAATTATTCATTATGAGATAATTTGAGTACAAAATTTTAACTTGTGTGCTAAGGTGTTGTATTTAAGGATAATCATTCCACATGAAGGAATCATTTAGTCTCTCATTCCAACTTTACACCATTTGTTAAGCAACATTCACAAAGCATTAATATTGCATCATCTACTTATGTCAATATATCCAAGCATTCAATAGATATTTTCCTATTATATTCAAGATTTTATTCTATACCATTAACTTAGTAATAGGGGTTTGATCAATGGAGAATCTCCATGATATAATCAATGCAATCCTAAATAATTTCCAACAAGTGCATAGGAATTGAAATCCTATTTTAGTAAGATAAATTTTGTTCACAAGTCATCACTAGCTTTACTAAAATAGTTTGACCATTGAATCATGTAATGCTAAAAAAGGAAGCCAAGATAGAATAGACACCTGAAGGCAGAGATTCTTTTTAGGATATTAATAAATCAATTTCCAATGCTCCTATTTTATCTAGTCCAAATTATACAATGTCATTTCTTATTTTATTTTACCTCAAAACACACTTGTGCAGCCATCCTTACTCAAAAGAATGAGCTTAAAGAAGAGAATCCTATATCATTTGTGAGTGCACACTTTAAAAATGATGAGTTGAGATACCTAAATATGGAGAAGAAAGATCTTGATATGGTTAACAATGTGAAGAAAATCAAGCATTAAATTTTAAGAAGTCCAATAATTGTAGTAGTACCTAATTCAACAATTAAAATTCTCTTGATGCAAAGTGACTAGGGGAAAGAAGAGTGGAATTGATTACAATTTTTCAATAATTTGATTTGGATATTTCCCCATGAAACTAGTGAGAGGTCAATAATTAACACATACAATAATAGAGATCAATCATCATCTGATAATCCATCAATATGTAACACAGGCAATATCAAAAGATTATTGGTATATAGATGTAGTCCAATATCTTATAAGTAATAAGTGCCCCTCAATATGAAATCTTCACAAAGGAGATATTTGAGATTAAAGAGATAGAATTATATGATCAAAGGAGGTGTGCTTTTCAGAAATAACCATGAGGGAATTTATTTGAGGTGTTTGAACCATTCTAAAGAAAAAAAAATTGAAATAATTCCATGAAAAGTTTGGAACAGATCATGGGTCATATTTGGCCACTACACATTATATTTTAAGAGCTAGTTATTATTGGCCTACCATCTTTAAAGATACCTTGCATCATATGAAATATTTTCATACTTTCTAAACTACTTACACCAAAGGGAGAAATGTCGCTCAACCATTGCAATTTGATTATGGAGATGCATCCCTTTCCATGATGGGGATTAGATTTCATTGGATAGATTAACCCACTTTCATCTTCTAGATGTAGGTATGTTTTGAGTGTAACTTATTATTGCACTAAATGGACTAAAGAAACTTGTAGCAAGTTGTGCACAATAGAGATTGTGATTACATTTCTAGATGATAACATTATTACAAGGTTTGGAGTACTATGTTCTTTGGTATGTAATAATGACCCAACATTCTCATCTTTGAAGTTTTCTAAGTGGGCTTTTGAATGTGGTATTATTATTTTTTTAAATAACTACTCTCCACAAGGTAATGAACTAGTAGATTCAACTAATAAAAACTTGTCTGACATTGATGAGCCACAAGAATGTCCAAATTTCTTGCTATAGTTGCATGTTTTCATCTTATTTTTTCTTAACCCCAAAAGACATTACCAAACCTTTTTATATACTTAGAGCATATCAAATAATTTTAAGTTGATATATGTTATATTAATGAATGTGTGTGTGAATTTTGAATGTCTGTGAGTTTAGTAGTATTTCATGTTTAATCATAATTGTTAACAATGAAAATACCTTAAATAAATAAGGACTAACCCTTGCAACGAAGAATTTTTCAATTTGCAGCAAAAGGCTTCTTGACCCGCAATACAAGGATGATAGATCAACGCAAAGAGAGGAGTTAATCTGACATGACATGAGCATACTTTTAGAATAACATGAAGTCAATGACTTAAGAATAGGATCATGGATGGCCAAGTGTCACTCCATCCTTTTAATAAGTTATGGAAGAGAAAGGACTCTATTCCAATAAGGAATAGTAGTTATAACTAGAGTTGCTCTATTGGGGCACGTTTATAGTTTATAATGGTTATCTTGAATAGTGTAGATTCCTTATTTGACTTCTACCCTATTGTTCTTGTTGGTTATTAATTTTTTGTTTAAAGAGATTTAGTCATCTTCCTATTTTTATGGTATATTTGACATCTTCTTTTAGTTTTTTTATAGTTTATAAATAAATAGACTCTCATAGACCCTATATAGGATGGTACCCTATCAAGAAAGAATAATGATATTCTTCACATGTATTAGATTAAATTTAAGATTTTACTATGTTTTGCTCATAACTCTATGTATGATTGGAAATGTAATGTTGTAAAATTGCACCCCTTACAATTTCACATACATTCTTGTATCCACTCTAGTGTCCACTCCCTTAGTATTTGTGTAGGCTCATTTTAGCCCCTGCATCAGCCTTTTTCCCCTCTCAAGATGCTCAGGACCCCTTTTCAACAACTACCTTCATACATTAGCTTTGTGTCAAACCTTGTGCTTTTCTTGTTCCTATCATTTTGTAGCATGGAATGTCTAGACACTAGCATGTTGCACGGACATCTATGAACCACACAAATGTCTCATGACATTTCAATGTTCAAATGACCATTTTTTATTTCCTTTCCACTTGTCAGCTACTTTTTTCAGTGGTAACAGCCTAGGATTCCTTGTAATGACTCGGGAACCTTCTTTTCCCTCCTTCAGGAACCTTCTCTTTAAAATTGATCTTTTCAATCCATTTGGACTTCTTGGATTCTATTTTGAACTCTCTTCTCCTTTCTTATACATTCTCTCTTCTCTCTCTCTCTCTCTCTCTCTCTCTCTCTCTCTCTCTCTCTCTCTCTCTCTCTCTCTCTTTTCTCACTCTCTCAAGCTTGCACAACTCTCTACAACTTTCTACAATACTCTCAAGATCTTCTACCAACACTCTTTACAAGTCTCTTGGCTCTCACAAACCTTCCTTCTTTATATCTTTCCTTGGCTTCCTCAAGCCTTGTAGGTGATATCTTCTTATCTTGTGTCTTTGAGAATTTTGGAATTCCTCACATCCTTTTCTATGAACTTTATCATTGTTCCCATTATCTTGGCTATTTGCTTTCTTTTCTATCTATCTATCTATCTGGTTGTCTATGGAGGTGGGAACACCAAAACGAGGGTTTGAATGCAGAAAGCCCCTAAACAACCCCAACATTTTTCCTTGGTCTTATGTGTGCAAGTATCAAAGATATTCATTTGTTGGAGGCTCCATTACTTTGGTTGTTTACAGCACTTCCTTCATCCTCCTTATTTTTATCATTCACTTTACTTTATTTCAGTTTTGTTATTCTCTATTACTTCCTCGCATCCCAAAATTTCTTAGCAGTCAGAGTAGTAGTCACTTTGTTGTTCTCTTTCACATTCTCAATTTTAAGTTCGTATGAGATGCTAGTGTGCCTCTAGGACTCCAACGCACTGCATTGACGTCCATATTCCACATTGTCATACTTTAACCAAAAACTCGCAAGTCTATCCGAAAAACCTCTGTGACCCATTCATTCTAATTTTGAAACTCTCACATTGTTCCTTGAGGTAGTTTAAGGTAGTTTAGGGTAGTTTGTTCCCTCAAACTCTCTTTAGAATATAGAGACTCATGAGCAAATAATCCCCCTTCTCTACATTTTTGTGAACCCAACGTGAACACCCCTTCCAAAAAAAAGGACAAATCTAAGATTTATCCTCCAAGAAAAAAAATTTGGCCGCTACCCTAAACCCTATTCCATGTCATCAATAGTGATATACGTCGGCCTTCGGTCAACTTATCTATATCTCTATTTCAAAATTATTTTTCTTTCTTCCTTCTATCTCTTTCCAACTTTGTGAAGAAACTTCAATAATTCCTCTTACAAGTGTGTGAAAGTGGGTTCTTTTATCCTTTCTTATTATTCTTTGTTGATCGATCTCCTAAAATCCCTCCTAAGGATATTTTGGTGTAAGGAGATGAAACCATTGATGCTTTTATTAACATTAATCTACCTTCTCTTCATTCTAATGCACTCTCTTTTAGAGACATTGCATTCATGAACGATGAATCCCGTCTTCATTCCAATGCACTCTCTTCTAAAGACGTTGCATTAGTGAATATTGAAGCTCCACTCACATTGGATCATCCAAGGATAGATGTTAAGCATATTTCTTTGAATAATTCCTCTATAAGTTGTAAGGAATCTGTAAATATCATCTAGATGTCTTTTCTACCCCCCAAAGGCCTAAGAGACTGATCATTTATCTGACTCTGGCTAGTCCTTCTCCTATAAGATTTTTTTCTATTAATGGTGTTCCATTTAATAGTGACTCTCTTGATCTTTCTAAGGATCCCTCTTATAGAGTGGTAGCCCATAATTATAATACTAGAAATAATAAATTAAATGTTAATCAACCTACTTCTTTACCACCTTCTCAACCAAGTCTTCCTTCAGCACCTAAATCCACGACTAAAGCACCTGGTGATTAAAATCTTGTCAAGCAACTCTATGTTACTCCAACCAAGATCTCACTATGGGACTTGCTTTGGTTTGCTATGGTTTATCAAGGTATGCTTCAAGAAGCCTTACAAAATATTATCTTTCCTCCTTTCGCTAGGTCAGCAGATGTTAATGCATTGATAGCTCATATTCATGCAGATTCATTGAATATTACATTCTATCCACAGAAACTCCCACCCCCGAAAGTACAAAAGAAAGAGTACCCTCTAATGATCATAGTTAGCATTAGTATCATTGGCATTAGAAGTACTCTCATTGACGTCGATTCAAAAATCAATGTATGTAGCATCAATCTATTGACTAAAATCAAAATTGATTCAACTTCTTTTGTAGCTTCTTCTCTTGGCATTCGTGGGTTTGATAATGTTACGTGACAAGCTCTAGGTACAATAGTACTACCTTTGTGGCTTGGACCTGTTACCATACCCATCCTAGTATATGTTATGCCAGGAGAATTGCCATATAATTTTCTTCTTGATAGATCGTGGATTCATGCTATGGGTGCAATCTCGTCTACCTTGCATAAATCTATTAAGTTCATTCATAACAATTAAGTAGTCACAATCAAGGCTGACCCTAATGCATTATGCACTTATGTGAGATGGTAGCTGCTAGTCAGGCTTTAGTTGAACCTACCCTTACAAATTTCATTCCTTCATTATCTTTGGATGCGTTGACATCTACTCAAGCACTACCTACTACAAAGGATACTCTTGAGGTAGATGTCCCTGAAGAAGACCCTTCTAAAGCGTGAGATCTTGAGTATACTCCTACCTCTTCTCAAGAGAATGTATGTCTCGATGATGATTTGGGTTCCTTAGACTTTACATCATCCTTCATTGGGGAATATAAATTCAACCCGATCCACTTAGATATCCCAATAATATCATCCAAACCCACTATCGAAGAGGGTTATTCTTCTGAATTGTGGGACAATGTGAACAACAATTTTAATGTCCTTAACATTGATCCTCCCCCTTCTGAGGAAGATGATCACACCTCTATTAAAGAGGCTAATTTTGGAAATCCTATCAAGAAGGTTGATGGTAATTCCATAGAAGAGTATGATCCCGATTGTTGGAATAATGCTCTCTATGTAGATCCTCCTCCTTTTCAAGATTTGCAAACATGTTATGTCCTTGGTTTTAAACTTTCCTCTAAATATGTTTATGTGTGTAAAGTTTGTGGGAATAACTAACAATGCATTCAAGTCCCTATAGAATGTACACCTCGTAAGTGTAATTTAGGGATCGGTTGCTCAAATGAACAATCTAAACAGAAACCATGGTTGAATGTTGACATGATTTTAGCTCAACCTCATTCTCTTGAAGTGATTCATTCTCTATCATTTGTTGTCTTCATGTCTTCTTCTTGTGACTAATTAAAATTTTCTCCACAAGAGAAAGGGTTGCTTCTTGCTCCTCATTCTTTTTCTGAGTAAGAGTGCATTTTTTTTAGGCTTCTTAAAGCCCACTTAATTACTCTTCCTCCTCCTACACAAGAAATTTCATAAGCATGATAAATAAAAACACTTTTTGTGCATACCATCAAGCACCCGGTCATTCCACTAGTGAATGTAAGGCCTTGACAAATAAAATACAACTTCTTGATTCTGGTGTCATCATGCTTCCAAATGTTGATACACCTGTCTCTTCTTCACATGACAAATGATATCAAGTTATGTCTTTATCTTATCTATTCTAAGAATATTCTCATGAGGTTCTTACACCTCCCATATATTGTTTTTTTTCTCGTTATGTGGCAATTGTAGCTTTAATTTCTCATTCTCATTCATGGTCATACATAATTATGTGCAACCATACTCTTTTTGTGGTAATGACAAAATAGTATCTTGCATGGTTCTCCTCACCTGTATGTTTGAGGCAGTGATAACTTGTTCTAGAGATGTGCATCCTTATTAAGGACCCCTCTCTTCTCTATGTCTTGCAATTAGAGTGTTCCTTTGAATGGGCCCCTTGGTGTCTTGAAGGGTTCCCTGTCGAAGGAATTGGTGCAGGGGCACCTAGTCAAATTTTGTAAATATGGTCAAATGTTGGGTTTTTGGGTGTTTTGAGTCTTATGTGGTGTAATAAGGTCTATTTAGACCATTTTCAATGTATTGGGTCTCATGGGGTCGGTTTGAGTACATTTTTTATGTTTTTGTAAATGTTGCAAAAGTTGCTTTGCAACTTTGCAATTTTTGTCTTGTTTGGGAGATGAACGGTCATGTGGTTCAAAAAGCGGTTATGAACTATTTGGTTGGTGTTGAAATTTTTTAAATATGCCTCAAAAACTTTGAGGCAAGGTTCTGAAGTTGGTTTTGAAGTGAAAACAATAATAAGTGCTTTGTTTTCTATATTTTTTTGTGTAAATTTGTTTATGCAAGCATTGGTACGGCTCCATACAGTCTCTAAATGACATAAGGTGAATTGTACTTGATGGTGGCATGAGCTAAGATTTTTTTGGTTTTGGTTTGATTCAATTCCATAAATTTTGAAGGATTTTATAAGCCAAATACTGAAAGAGGTCTGAAAACCCTAGGTTGAGAGGGTTTGAACAAGAAAATGGAATAAATAACCATTCCACTGGTAAGATCCTTTGCAAATCGATGGAATGGCTCTAGTTAGATTTATTTTTAGTTTGGTAGTGATTTTAGATGTAGGGGATGGAGTTAGGGCCCTGTTTGTGCAAGCCCTAGCCTAATAACTCAATGTATTAGGCTAAAATTGATAGGTAGGAGTAGAGTTTTGTTGTTAGATGAGTTTTTGGATGTGTCAGTTGATAAAACCAGTTGTTTCAGACCCCATGTGATCTATCCAAATTATTGGAGTGAAGATTGGTGATTTGGGAAAAGAATATCACATACTTGCTTTGTAAAAGAGGCCTAATTGGGCTTAAGGGCAGTGTAGCAGTCCATTTTAGGAGGGAATGTCCTGAAACAAGTCTATGCAAAAATTGTATATGTTCAAGAAGACCATAAAGGGTATCTTAAATGGTGATTGGTTCTTGGGTTTGAGGCATTCTCTAAAATATATGCTCAAATTTCACTGTTTGATGTGCTACAAGCAAGATTGATGAATTTGTGAACAAACACCAAGTTAGGGTTCTCTTAGTGGAAAATTTGGTCAAGGTTAATTGAATTGTGTTTGATTAGACAATATCCACCCCTACTTTGCATCAAGAATCCCCTTTGAAAGACTTCTTCTCAAAAGAGTTCTCGAGTGTCTTGCAATATTTGATATTTGATGTCGTTGTGTCATTATGTCTAGCTAGGGATTAAAATTTGAGAATATCATAGATAGAAAAATGACTAATAACAATCTAATTGCTAGGGACTTTCAAGAATGCAAGGAATATAAAAGATAATAATAGAACTAAAATAAAGTAAAGTAAACCAAGTAAAATGTAAATGATAAAGTGGGAGAATAAAAGAAATAAAATTCTCACAACAGACCAAGCAATGAAGCCTCCAGCAAAGAAATATCTCCAACACCTGCACACATAAGACTAAGGAAAAATTTTGGGGTTGTTTAGGGGCTTGCCTCAATCAAACCCTTATTTTGGTGTTTCCACCTCCATAAACAACCAAAAAGATAGATACATCTAGAAAGATAAATAGACAAGATAGTAAAATGCATAGATAAGGGATGTGAGAAATCCCAAGATGCTCAAAGGAATAAGACAATATATATGTCACTTGCAAGGCTTGAGGAAGCAAAAGAGAGAACTGTGAGAGCCAAGAGAGTTGCAAATAGTGTTGTAAGAATGTGAGAGTGTTGTAGCAAGCAAGAGAATTGTGCAAGCTTGAGAGGAAGAGATAAAGACAAGAGAATCTCAAAGAGTCCAAAGAAGAGAGGATGAGAGAGCAAGAGATAAAATACCGAGAGAGATCTAGAAGACCAAATGACTTGAAAAGACCAATTTTAAAGAGAGAGTAGGAGGGAAAAGAAGGTTCTCAAGCCATTACAAGGTGTCTCAAGTCGTTTCCACTAACAAAGGTAGGTGACAAGTGTCAACACACTCATAAATGGTCGTTTGAATGTTGAAATGACATGGGACACTAGCGCGATGCACAAACATCCACGCAGTGCACTAGTGTCCCAAAAAAAATCATGCTCAAGAATGGTGGAAATGAAGAATTTACACAAGGTTTGACACAAAGTTGATGCATAAAGGTAGCTACTGAAAAAGGGTCCTAAACATCATGAGAGGGGAAAAGGCTGATGCGAGGACTAAAATGAGCATACACAAATACTAAGGGAGCAGACACTAAAGTGGATACAAAAGTGTAGGTGAAATTTCCATGGGGTACAATTTTATGACACTACAATACCATCACCTCAAAGGGTTTAAATTCTTGATATACCCCAAGATAGATTAACTATAAATATTAGAAGTGGGGAGGATGAGATAAATGATATCTTAACCTTGGCATGCGCTCAATTCATGTCTAATGATCAATTTTCAAATCCAAAGAATTCAAGGATTATTTAATAAGGTTGAAAATGGAAGAGTTCCAAAGTAAATTAAATAAGGATAAAGGAGAGGCAAGCCCATCAAAAATGGAGATAAAAAAGCAAATAATCCAGGAGGTTAAATTTAGGGTTTCCAAAATTACTCCATATGAGGGAAGGAAGATTGTATGAGAAAGTGCATTGCTTCTACTTCATCAACTTTAGCATTAGATACTATCAAAACTTAGGATGAAGTATTTATTACAGAAGAGCAAGCAGAACAAACATATTTTGGCTCTAGCTTCAGCACCAAATATGAAACCTTAGTCATTTGGGTCATGGCACCAACCACAAATAAGCCATAGATAGCAAGGAGCATAAAATAATTAATTGGAAATTTTATTTTCAAGAGTTTATCTAACACCTTTTCTCCTCAAGCTACTTCTCTATTTAGTAAGGTTGCTACACAAAAATTGCAAGCTGATTTTGATAAGCTACAAGCAGATCATCTAAGACTGATGCAAGAATATATTAACTTGGTATAGTCCATGTTACCATCTCTCCATGTTGTTAATGTTCCAATTGGCACCACTCCTCCAAGATTTGTAGATACATCAACTTAAGAAAAGGGTACTTTGTCCTTAAGAATTGAAGAACTTAAGGAGAAACAAAGGGAGGAAAAACAAGAAAATAATAAAAGGGTGAATGATATGGTGGATGACATCATTGGGAAATATTTTCAATAGAATTGAAGACACTTGGGAGAGATATAATAACTTAAAAATACATACATCAAGTACTTGTGGCATCAAGAAAGATTGAGGAATATTTTAGGCAAGTGGACTCCCAATGAGTTTTCAATTCAACAAGTCTATAAATGTTCTAGATTTGACCCAAATATTCTGGAAGTTCTAGTTAATACAAATCAAATAGTTGGTCTGTTGGGAGAAATTACATCTTATCAAGCAAAGTTGGAGTAACAACTTAAAGGAAAGTTGAAAATTTTGGAGGATATGGAAGAGAATATCATACCAATAATTTTAGATAGCTTGGGTTTTATCAAGCCATTTAGTCAATGGAAGAGTGAATTTGGTACAATCCATAGTCCTAGGACTCGCCCGGATGCGGCGAGTCGCGCTTTGCGTGACCTTGGCTGCGTCCTAGGCGCGCAAACACGGCCACGGCCACGTCCAGATGCATCCAGGCAGGACGCGCCGAACGCGCAGAGTCTAGGCGAGTCCCGACCCCTGGACGCGGCTGGCACAGCAAAGGCCAAAAAGGCCAAAAAAAATAGAAACTCAAGTTTTTTTATATATTTTTTTTTACTTATATTTTCTATTTCTCCCTAAAAGCAACCTCATTTCATTCATTTGGAAAAATAGGAGGAGAAGAGAGAGTTGTGAAGAAAAATAGGAGGAGAAGAGAGGGCAACCAGCAAGTTGTTGAAGACAAATCCAGGGTCATATATCATTTTGGGAGCTTCATACCAGCAAGGAGGTGCATTGAGAGCTCATTACCAGTGATTGGGAGGAGTTTGCATTGCATTCCAAGCCAAATCTAAGAGGTAAGTTTGATTTTAATTGATTTTTTTGTGTTTTTTTAACAAATAATTCATTATAATTTGTAAAATCATTGTTTTTTTGAGTTTGCATATATTTTTTACAAACCCTACTTGCAACTTAAATAATTTTAGATACCCTACTTTTGCAGCCACATTCATTTGCAAATCAAACCATATTATTATTTTCACAATGTCTCAAACCCCAGTCAGAAAAGACCCTGCTTGGAAACATGCTGAAATCTTTCCCGGAATGAAAAGAGGAGACGCAAAATGTTTCTACTACAAAACAATATATCATGGAGGCATAAATAGATTAAAATACCATCTTGCATGCATACCCGCCCATGATGCAGTGGGTTGCACTAAAGCACCTCTTGAGGTTGTTCGTGAAGTGCAGGTGCAATTAGAAACTTTTGAAATGCAAAAAGAAATGAAAAAGAGACAGAAGCAGGAGTTGGTGAGTGTTGGAGTTGGACAGGGACTTGGTGTTGTTGGAGATGCTTCTTCCATGCCTCCATACCGTCCTAGTGATAGTGCTTGTGCTAGTGCTTATGTTTCTGCATCAGCTATGCCTATGCGTACTCCTAGTGCTGGTGGCGCTGCTACTGTTAGTGGTAGTGGCAGTATTAGCATTGGCCCTAGAGTTTGTAAATCTAGGGTGGAGTCATATTTTGTACCACGCACTACTCCTGGTTCCCAACCGTCGCTTGAGAGCATGGGTTGGAACAAGGACACACATGATGCATCAAAAAAGTCAATTGCAGACTTTTGGTACTACTGCACCATTCCCTTCCATGTAGCCAGGTAATTCTTTTTCGTTTAATTGTTTTAAAATTTATATTTAAATTTTAGAATCTAGATGTATCTCATTATCGAATTCAAATTTAAAGTTAAAAACTTAAAACTTTTCATTTTACAATACTTATGTAACTTATTAATTTATTTATGACATGTTATAGGTCACCTTTCTAGAAAAACATGGTTGATGCCATAACCATATGTGGGGCGGGGTTCAAAGCCCCTAGTGAAGATGAATTAAAGGGCCCACTTTTGACTCAAAAGGTGGCAGATGTGAAAGCACAATTAGAGGAGCAGCGCAAGCAGTGGAGGATGATTGGTTGCACCATCATGACTGATGGTTGGACCGATAGGAGAAATAGGACGCTACTTAATTTCCTAGTTTCCTCCAGAGGTAATTGTACTTCCCTCAATGCATTGAAATTTGAATTTGATTTAGTGATTAATAATTTAATATGGCTGATTTATGTTTTTTAATTTATTGAATAATTGGTTTTGCTTATTTTTTCAGGTGACACCGTCTTCATGAAGTCCATTGATGCTTCTACCCAATTCAAAAATGCCACATACCTGTGTGAGGCTATAGAGGAGGTGATAGCTGATGTGGGGGAAGAGAATGTAGTGCAAGTGGTGACAGATAATGCAGAAAATTATGTTGCTACTGGTAGATTATTGATGGAGAGGCACCCTACTATATTTTGGACTCCATGTGCCGCCCATTGCATTGACCTCATGTTGGAGGATCTTGGCAAGCTCCCATGGATCAAAACATGTGTGGAAGCAGCAAAAAACATATGTAAATTTGTATACAACCACACATGGGTGCTTAACCTTATGAGGCAATACACGGGGTTGAGGGAGTTGTCTCGTCCTAGCATCACCAGGTTTGCAACAAATGTTATCACGATGCAATCCTTGATTCGGTCAAGGGCAGCCTTAAGGCGCATGTTTACTAGTGAGGAGTGGTCTTCCTCATCCTTTTCTACAAGCACTGCAAGGATTGTTGTGGCTGATTGCATTTTTCATGAGCAAGGGTTTTGGACAACAATGGACGAGATTGTGAAGGTAAAATTTAATTATTTATTATGTTTAAATTTTTAATCATATCTTACTTTTATTTGTTTATTTTCGTTCACACTTATTTGTGAAACATGTTTGCACTTTGCAGTTTATTGAGCCCTTGCTAGTGCTCCTACGAGTTGCAGATGGGGAGAAGCCCCCAATGGGCTACATATATGAGGGCATGGATAGGGCCAAAGAGGCCATTAGATCAGTCTATGGTGGAGTTGAGGAGAAGTATCGTCCCATTTGGGATATCATTGATAGGAGATGGAAAAACCAACTTCATTGGCCCATCCATGCAGCCGCATGTTTCCTAAATCTGGCCTTCCACTTCCGCCGTGATCTCCGTGCAGATAGAGAAATTCTTAGTGGGCTCTACACGACGATAGAGCGGATGTTGCCCGTTGTTACTACACAGGTGGTGCAGGAGATAGATGCCTTCACTAAGGCACAAGGAGACTTCTTTGCACGTTAAATGTGCAAAGATAATAGGACAACATTACTGGCAGGTAAAAATATATTTAAGGGCATAATTTTCATCTTTTTATATTATAATTTATTGTTAAATGTTGAACTTGAACTTGAAACTTGAAATGAGATTGATTTTGTTTCTTTTTCCCATCTCAGATAGGCAGTGGCATATGTTTGGTTCTGATACACCGATCTTGCAAAATATTGCCATTCGTATATTGCGCTAACCATGTAGTTCATCTAGTTGTGAGCGCAATTGGAGTATGTTTGAGCACATACACTTCAAGAAGCGCAATAGATTGATAGTGGAGAGGATGAATGACTTGGTATATGTTCATTACAACCTTCGACTTAGATACAAGAATCTTTTTGACCACGACAAAACCCTGATCAATCTAGAGGAGGTTGATCCACAGTCTGAGTGGATCACTGAGGCTATAGATTCAGTCTTTAGTGACAAGGACCTTGATTGGGTGGACCAGGTAGATAGAGAGGCCGAGGTTGTAGCCATGGCTGAGGAGGAGGCTAGAGCACGAGGATACATAGTTGCTGTCGATGAGAGTGGCATGGAGAGTCAGACACAGGCAGAGACTATGGTTGTAGCTGCAACATCATCCAGGACCCTTAGACGCCTTTGTAGGAAGGATGTTGGCTCCACTATGCCATAGGGCATATATTCATTGACTTATAGCTATTGTTTTACTTTTGATATTTCATATTTGTATGGAACATTTGATTTCATGGATTTCATATTCCATGAGTTTTGTATACATTTGGCTAATTTTATATATCTAAGTATGCTATTTCCTTTAGCAGCGCAACTACAATTTGTGTACTTTATACTTATGTGATCATTGTATACTTGTGCATGTGATCAAATTTGATTTTATTTGTGTTGTATTCAATAAAGGGTGCTTGAAACAAGTTTTAAATCTTTAAAAATCTCTAAATTTCAAGTTTTTTTAACTTGTTTTCATATTGTCGCGTATGTGCCGTGTCTGAGTCCCGAGTCGCTGAGTTGTGCGTCGAGTCGCCCTCACCGAGTCTGAGCCGCGTCATTTATTTGTGCAAGTGGAGAACCGAATTCATCATTATTAAACAACATAATGGATGAGCTTATAGGCTAGAATTAAGCCTTGATAGTTTCAACAAAGATGATAAAGCAATATTGGATGCTAGGTATACTTTACACTTGGAAAATTTGCAAAGGTGTTAGCATTCCAATGGCCCATAGAGAGAACTCTAGCTTATTGGCTAGAGAAGTATAATGAATAAGTGGAGCGTTTTTCTTTTAATCGGTCATATGAAAAAGAAGATGGCGATTTTGATCTTCAACAACATCTTGGAGTGGTTCCTAACATTCGGTTTCAACTTTCGAGCTTCAATGGCATATTCAAGTTCCCACTCCAAGCTTCTAATGGCCACAATTTCTTGAGTCGGTTGTAAAAGGGGAATATTGTTTTAGAATGGTCTTTGATCACATTATGTCCTCGGAAATGTTAAAGGTATCAAATGTAAAATAGGACACATGTGACATGTGACTTGGCTCAAGAGAATGTATTCTCACCTTTTCTATATAAGGGAATTTGAGCCTCATTATAAAGGGTTCTAAGTATTTTTTGTGTCGGGCTTAGTATAGAGATATCTAGTTTCCATCTTAGTGTGAGAGAAAGATTGTCTATAAATGCAATTTTCTAAAACATCAATGCATACTTTTAGTTGAGTTATATGAAAATCATATTACCATTTAGAGGCAATTGTCTTCAAATTGTAATACAATTTACTTGTATGAATAATATGATCAAGGATTGTTGAGTTCATTTTCACAATTTATGTGTTAAGTATTTTATGGATTATTTTTTGTTTAAGAAATAAAGTAATTTTCATAAAATATAGGGGTATTGTGTTTCACAGGGATCATTGAGTACAATTGTATTTGGATGCTATTCATATGATATTTTATTCCAATTCAATCATGTCTATTATCCATTGAAATATGTTTAATTGTTGTTAGGAAAATATTTGCATGGCTATTTGACTTTGTAGCTAAGGATAAGCATTGGTATATAGAGACTAAATTCATTCAAGTTTTAGAATATGTCTCTAGAATGACAAATCTCAACAATTACATAAGTTATTGTTAATTATTTTATGTTCTCATGCTTGGATCTAAGGATATACAAGGAATTTAGCCAGATTTTTTATTTATTCTACAAATCCTTGTCATAACATATGAAAATTAATCTTCTAATTCAATATATTTTTAAAATTGTTTGTCATTTGGTGATATTTTTAATAGGTATACCCACCTAGGTCCGAGCCTAAAATGTAGAAGGATTTAAAATACTTGTTTTTTGGCCAACCTTGTAGAGTCCTTGATCATTAGATATGGCTATTCTCTAGAGAATTTTAGGAATCATTTGGAAAAAATGCTAATAGAATTGTGACTTTGTTAGGGAATATCAATAAATTATTATACATAAATCATTTTTAGTGGTTGTCTTTGGGTGTAGTGTTTAAGTTATCTTATTGTGGGCGTTTTCTCTTGTTATTGAAAACTTGCTAAATTTTTTTGATCTCCTAGTCTTTTTCCTACAGGGTGGTGACTCTTACATAAAAAATTATATAATTATTTCTTACAACACATTGTCATATGGAAGGGAGACGGTCATTGTTTCAAAGTGACCCACAGAGGAAGCTAGTGGGAGACCTACTAAAGGAAAAGCAGATTTGGAAGCCAAAAGAAATAGGTATGCCTACCACCTTTGTTGATTCTCTTCCAAAATAAAATATGGATAGAGGTGATAGGACTACACCCTCTCAAAGTGATGTAGATACCCCTATTTTGAGTGTTGAGTACTTGAGAGATGAAACAAATTGGAAGGTCCCTAAGTATTAAGAGTTCTTAGATAACCTTAAGAGAGAAAGAAACTAGATGGAATATGATCTTAAGGAGAATCTCTCTTCTCAAGTTAATCCTCAAACAATTAATCTCATTGAGATTATCTTTGTAAATATTCTTGTTGAATCCTCAAGAGAGGAAAGTAGTCCTTATTTCTATAAGGATCTGGCTACTTCTGGTAGTATGATTTATAGTGATGCAAATATTTTTATTGTTTCTCCAAAAGCATCTTCATCTAGGAAACATGTTGAAAGTGAAGATGATTTTCTCAAGGAGGTAAGTGATATCAAATCATAATTGGATAGAATTAAAGCAATAAGGATACGAGATGATCTGAGAAGGAGAATTATTGCTTTGAGAAATTTTGTTCAAATTGGTAATCTTGTAAGCTCAAGAACTCTAATTCAAAATAATCCTATTTCAAGTGTACCTCAAAACCATTTTGTTGCAAGTTTTGGAGGTTCAATTTTGCAGCCAAGGCTTATCCCAATTCCTTCTACTGCCCCAATTCACCCAATAAATCTAAATCCCCCTATAAACCTATTAGCCCTATTTTTAAACTTGCCAAATTTTAAACTTTTTTCCTTGAAATGCTAATGTTGAGTTTCTCCTAGTCCAAAACACTCCTATTATCCTCACATGTAAGTCATTCACCATTTTGAAGCAAAATCGCTCATCATCCCTATTCCAATTGTCAAGTGCAATGACGAGCAGTGGCAAAATTCATGAAAACAATTAATTTTGAAATTTGATGAAAGATGGTATAAATTCCTTCAATGGGGATGTTCCTAGGGTATTTCATCCAATGTGGCCAATTTATGTGTCTCAACTCTTCACAACCTGAGATATTTTAATGCTTCAATTTTCTATGTGTGGGATTACATAAATAATTAAATCTACATTTTTAGAGAAGGTGGGAAATTTCAGTTAATGGGTTTCTTTGTATTGGTATTTTGAACAATTTGGAAAAATTTCAAGTAAAGATGTGCAGCCAATCAAAAGTTATGAAAAAATCTTTATTTGGTGGGCTCGTGGATTTAATCAGCTTTCAATTGTTATAGAAAAAAAATTTGGATTATCATAGATCCAATGCTATCAAATCATGAGCGATATTTTGTGGATAGAAGAGGTGTACAAATTCCATGAAACAATTTGGTTTCTTGATGTTTGGATTATTAATTACTTATTTTAATTAAATAAGTAATTAAAAGTATAAGTGAAAAAATTAAATTGTAACTGAAAGTAAGATTGTCCACACTCACAAACCAAAATTCTAACTTGGAAAAATGGGTTGTGAGTTCATAAAACCCTGCTATTAAAACTCACTTTCTATGCCTCCTCCATTAATAAAGGGTAGTGATAGCAGAGATTATGAGGTGTTTATTATGAGGTGTTTATCTATGAAAGGATTCTCTCAAGGTCTGTAAATTCATGCATGCATTGTCTGAACAGCGACTTCAAAGAGATACTAAATATCCATGGAATGCATGTGTTAAACTCAGGAAATGTATAATTATATTAAATATATTTATATTATTATTTAATATCTATCAAATAATATTAATTATTAACGATAAATATTATAAATTTTAATTTAATAATATATTTATATAATGATATATAATATATTAAATATTAATAATTTAGTATAATTCAATTAATATTAATTATTATTGAATAATAATTATCTTGTTAATAAATATTAAATATATTATATTTACTAATTATAATTAATATATAATCTATTATTTAAACTATCAATATATATCTTTATTTAATAATTATATTTAAATACGTAATATATTTAATCATATAATATATTATTTATATTATAAAGAAATATACTTATTTCAAATGACTATTATTTGAACTATTATTTAATCATTATCAATAGTAGTTTACATATGTTAAATATAGTTTGAATGATAAATCACATATTAATGATAACTATTAAATTTATAAGGTATATAATCATACAATATATTTAATATTATATAATAATGGTAATAATTATATAATAATAAATAATTAATATTAATTAATATTATTGTTAAATATATTATACACCATCATTAATAATTAATATTATTGAAACTATATTTAATATATGATATGTTAATATTAATGATAATATATTGTTATTCAAATAATATTAAGTAATTATTAAATATATAAGCATATTTAATCATGTACTACATCTACTATTAATGATATTATATTTAATGCTATATAATAATGAGAATAATTATATAATAACAATTAATAAGTAATAACTAAATTATTAAAATGACTATAAATTAATTATGTATATTAAATATAAATTTTAGTTATCAATTATTAATTATTATTATTAAATATATTATATATTGAATAATTATCATTAATACATAATATATTATTTAAAACTATATATAATATTATCAAATTAATATTTAATATTAAATACTACAACATTAATGTTTAATATTACAATATATATGATATTAAATATATTATGATTAATTATATAATATCATATATCATTAATGTTTTATATATATTATATATTAATGATAATTATTATATTATTAAATATGATTAAATTTTATTTAAATATGATAATATTAAATAATATCAAAAATTTGTAATTAATTTTAATTACATTACATGATTAAATATATTAATAATTAGCATTTATTAAAAAATTTATGTGATCAATTTATTAAATATGATTAGTATACGAGAAATCAAAAGAAAGTTAAAGATCACATGGGTGCCACTTAATTAATCCAAGTTTTTAACTTGTTCTTTTCAGCAATGATTTTCAATACTTCTAAATAGTTCATTATCATGATATTTAATAGTTTAATTTAAATATATTTAATGTGGTTTAAATAATATATTATAAAGTAATAATAATTATTAAATAAAATATATTTAATATTTATTAAAATTATAATTAGTAAATATAATATATTTAATATTTATTAAAATTAATATTAATTACATTATTAATATTTAATATATTATATATCATTATATAAATATATTAATAAATTAAAATTTATAATTTTTATCATTAATAATTAATATTATTTGATATGTATTAAATAATAATATAAGTACATATTAAATATAATTATAAAATAAGTTTAAGTATTAATATTATAGTTATTAAGTGTGAAAATATTCTTTTCAGTGCGAACGCTCTATAACAGTTTAAATATTATTGCCATTAAGTGCCAATCATTAAAAAAAAAAAGAATAAAACAACTCACGAAAGGATTAACGGTTAGAAAAAGTAAAAAATAAAACAATTGACGAACAACAGATTAATGAGAAAACGGAAAAGGAAATCAAAAGGGGGGCCCACATGTGACAACACACACTAAGTCAATGATTAGTGTGTGATGTTTAAGCCCAACCCTTGTGTGCTTTGTTCGGCAGCTTTATCTAGAGCTTAGCAAGTGAGAATAAAGGGATTCGATAGTAGTGAGAAGATTTGTTTTGAAGAGAATGAATTATGATTCCATATCTTGCATTAAAGCACCATTGGGAGAGAAATAAGCAGAAGAAGAGGGATGAAAGGCCCACAAAGCTCGAATGCCCACCTAAGTACGCATACTCAGAGAGTGCATTCTTGACATCTGCCCAAAAAAGGAGGCATGGGGTCATAGCTACTTATTGTTCCCACCCCCGGGGTAGCAAATGAAGGAAAGGTGAATAAGTTCTTTATCCATAAGTCGGTTCCATAAAGAAAATTAAAATATGCCATCTAATACTAAGGTTTGCATTCTAATGGGGTGGGGGGTCTAGGTCAATTGATTAAAGCATCCTGTTGCAGGAAAGAGGTCATGAGATCTAGTCTCCCCCTTGTCTTCATGGTATCAAATGACGCATCACGCCAGCATCATCAGTCATGTGAAAAAAGTTTACCAGACGCAGTTTATAGGGGGGCTACCTGATTCCTTCATATATCACTTCATCGAAAGAAGGGGATGTTGTACTTAAAGGTAGCAATGAAATATTCTATTAACCTTCATTGTACATGTATGGGAATTTTAGAAGCTTATATTTATTGCTCTTACAATGGCACATGGTCTTAATTGTGGCATAGAGAAATCAAGAAATTGCTTGAGCACTTCAATGAAGATTTGAGTTATTTGAAACAAGATATACCAAGGTTAATTTTGAATCAATTCTAATGACTTGATTTTCTAGTTGATGCTTGTCAATTGGAGGAAATTTTTGATGTATCTAGTGAAAATACTATGGCTATTTTTCATGGTTTGTTGGATTTAGGAATTTTTCCACATTCAATTGGTAAAGGTTTCAAGTGCATTTTTAGCAATCAAAGTGTGTGGCGTCTTGATAATCTTGATATACCTTGGATAAATTGGTCATGCAAGGTGTTCTTTTCTCGGCATTATAATCTACATGTGAGTACATCAAGAAAACTCACATGCCAAAAGTTGGGAAGTTTTTATCCATGTTCTTGTAATCCATGTGATTTCTTTGAAGCCATCTAGAGTTATCTTTATTCTATGAGGAAACCTAGCTCAAGAAAAAATATGGATAATTGGTGCAAATAAATACCATGTATTAGATGTAGTGCATTGCAACACTTGATCTTTTTCATCCTCATGGAGCGCCTTAGGAATTTTCTATTTTTTTCAAATATAAATCTATCCATGTTTTGTCTTCTTAATTAGCCAAATGGTGAAAGAATTATAAGTACAAATTAAGCAGACATAGATAGACAATGATCATGATCAAGAATATTTTCAAAAGGTATTAGGGATGAAGATGAAAAAGATGGACAAGTACCTTGGAAAAATTCATAACTCAAAAGTTATAAGTTTCTAATCACTTTTGTAAAAGTGACTTATGTCACGTATTGTAATCAAAGGGTTAGAAAATGAACCTTGTTTCTAGAAAAGTGATGTAAATCCTAACTAAGTAATACTATTGTATTTCAAAAGTAGTTAGGGGTAGTTATAAAGTGGTTACAAGGTAGTTACAAAAAAGAAGCCTATAAATACAAGGCTCTTGCTATTGTAAAGGGAGACTCTTAGCGAAGGGGAAAAACTTTTAAGACTTTTGAGAGAGATTGTATCAAAAAATTTCCTTGACAATTTGTACCTAAGGGTTTATGATATTGTATAATTTCATGAAGATAATAAAGAATGCATTTGGTTTGTATGTCCTAAATGTTGAAAGCAATCAATTCTTTTCGGAGGACCAATACAAAGAGACTTAATCAACTCCTCGGCATGCTAGCTCCAAATAGAAAACTGAACTTTGAAATGAACTCGCTACACCAAGAATGCACTCAATCCCAATGAGAGGTGTTGTCATGAAGGAGGATTTCAAAATGAAAAATACTGAAAGGCACCATCAACGCTAAGAAATGTACCCAAGATCCCACCTGAGGGCGAGGTGCTAAACATATGACTAGGCCCCGGAATTGTTCAGAACTAATAAAGGATAAATCCAGCTTTTAAGCATTTCCATTAATTACCACCCAAACAAGCAGTAAGATTACAATTAAATAACTATCCGCTGCGCATCCACAGAGTCGGTGAGGATTCCTCCACTCATAGGAAAGTGGGTACAAGAGTGTTACAAATCAGATTATCCACACTGGCGGTAAACCATCCAGGGTAATTTAATGACAAAACAATAAGTAATTGCAGAACTAGAAATGGTTAGATTAGTAATGCTTAATCTCAACCTTTACAAATTAAACTCTGCAGATTACAAATTACAATGATAGCAAGTGAACCTTAGAAAAAGAAGTATGAATTCTTACAATCATATAACACTCCAAAACTGAAGTATAAGACCAAAAACTGAGAATTATAACAGTCTGATATAAAAATCAGAATTCTGGAAATTCAAACCAGCTACAGAGAAAATCAATGAAATGTTCATAACTCACTTAATTCATCTCCGAATTGAATGTCGTCTTTTGCTGTGTCTTCTTAGAAGGTAGGCGAACATTTTTTGATCATCAAACAGCAACCAAACAGCAGCTTTATTTATGGCACAAATCCCAATGCTTCCTTGAATGGTACGGCCTTGAGCAAGGGCGATTTTGACAAGTAAAAATCATAAACTCAAAACTAAAATCTGAAACTCTCCAAAGATGGTCGCCTTGGGTGTAGGAATGGATTGGAAAAGTACCTACAAGCAAATTAAATTCACTCCAAAGTCAGATAAAACCATTCTCTCTGCCAGGGACGATTTCAAGAATCCTAAAACTCGAAATTTCATCAAAATCTTCAACTATTGAGCTCAATCTACTAGTCTGATTTGAGAAGCAGCAAATGACCAACTAGGTGTTGTATTTCAAACACGAAATTGGATTGGAACTAGGAGGTAAGCATCCCTCGAAGTATTAAACAAGTTGTCATTTCGACAAAGATAATATTTAGCATGTACGATCTGAGCAATCACTTCTTCAAACAAAGAGCAATGGAGCTTTAGTTGGCGCAAAATGAAGCCAAATAAGAACTCTTCAATTCCAAGAAGTTGAAATCACTTCCAACTTTCAAAAGGACGCTTCACCTTTTTCCTTTTTACTTTTTGGAAATAATAAAATATCATCTAATCCCTTTTAGGCATCCATTCTATATTGCAACAATAAAGCATTTATTAAATAATTAAATGCCTACTCTGACCCTTTATGTCCCTCTTCTTTAAAACAACTTGAAGTCATCGCTTCCAGGGCGTAGTACAACTTCAAGATTATGAAAATTGGATTCGTCCGGGAAACTTATCCAGCTGAGATAACCAAACATACGCCTGTTGTAATCATGAATTGCTAAAAATAGCAACTGGATAAAATGCCAACCGAACCAAGTTGATGATGATGCTTCTACCAAATGAACTTCTAATACTTCAAAAATAGTGCAATGCCAAAAATAGTAAGTTAACTTCAAAAACCATCGAAAAGCCAAATCAACATCAACCGCAAAGGATTGAATTCCTCGTTTCCATAGATACCGCCAAAAGATAGACTCAGCTAAAATAGCAACCGCTATAATAGTAAGTTCCAGCATAACATCCTCCTCGAATGCCAACTGAAAGATTCAAGAGGAAACCTCTAGTTTCCTATACTTTAGCTTAGCCCACGGATTCTAAATAGGCTAAATCCAAAAAGAAGAGTGTATGGCCAAAATGGGGACATTGACTAAAATGTGTTTCTAGATTATTATTGTTAATTTCTCGTATGTTACATTGGCAATCTCTCTGTGTAATTGTAAAAACCATTAGTCATTTGTACAAACAAGCTGCATGCAATTGATGAAGCACAATCATATCTTGGTATCTTGGTTTAAATGTGTTGAAGTAATTTATCTCCTCATATGTTGATATTTTTTATCCTCTTTCATCATCATTGCATATTAAAAACACATTTTATGATAAATCCCCTTCATAATTTGTCATGCATTTTGAAATCTCAATTGGTATTCGTATGTCTATTGTTGGGGTTTATGTCATTCATTTTCATTTAGTTTTTCCTTTTCTCCTTTATGTACTTTCAAGTTAAAAGTACACAAAAATATTAAATACCCATATCATACAAGGGAGCTACCCCTCTCAAACGTAGAGGAAGATTGTCGTTTCACAAGCAATCTCTCAAACTATTGGAGTGTTATTTCCACTTTCCATTGGGTGAGTCAAGTATCATTTCAAGTGCCAATTCTCTTACCAACAAAACCCAAATCCAATTCCTTATGCCAATATTAATGTTCCTCTAATAAATGTTAATGTTGGAGGATTGGGTCTACAACTAGGGCATACCCTGATATAGGAGGACATGTTGGTGGAAAATTAATTAATCAATTGGGAGGCCTGGTACCTGTAGCACAACGTGATATTCAAGCTAATGAAGTTGGTGGTAATTTTGAAGGTAGAAGACCTTTGCAACCTGGAAGGTACAAACAATTGGATTTCATTAGCATCCTGGGATATCCAAATACAATTTCAAATGAGGTAAGAGATTCTTTAGTCAAATTTTCTAGAAATAATTCTTTGTTTGGTGAAGATAATTTGAAAGAATTTATAAACTTGATTGATGATTTTGAGATAGAGGATGAAGATATTATTATGAATATTTTCATACAATATTTCTCTGATGAGGTCAAATATTGGTATAGAAGTTTTCCTAATGCAATTATTGGTTCTTAGGATGAATTCAAAAATGGTTTTCATAGAATAGTATAGGGCCAAGACTGACCCAAGGTTCATTATCAATGAATTTACTAGTATAAGTGAATGATTTAATGAGTCTGTGTCATATTTCAATGTTAGGTTTACTAGAGTGATGAAAAAAATTCCTCCATATTTGATACCAAATGAGTCTATGTGTCTAGTATTGTATTGTAATTCTTATGATGCAAATATGGGTTACTAATTGAGATATAAGGGTCCTCAATATTTGAGAAATGCATTCAAAATTGTAACTCACTAGAGAGCAACAAAAAAGCATCAACTAAAGTGCACAAGTGAGATGATGTTAAGATTTTATAGAATCCTAAAGGACAACAAAATAAATTATCTTCATATGAAGATAAATTGGATAAGTTCATGAGTGCTCTAAAAGACCTAAGTTACAAGGTGGTCCAAAATGAAAAGGGTTTATCCCATGAAAGATTGACACATTAAAAGCAAGAAAGATTGTCAAAATTATCATACCAACCTTACAATGCCAAATGGAATAATGGTAAAGTGATGCACAAAAACTGTAGAGGGCCATATATTAAGGAAACTCATGACCCTTTAAAAACTCATGTTGCTAATGTTGTGGAAGCTAATCCATGGTGTATGGTATGCCATTACCACATTCTCCATCATAGTGTACAGTGGATTTATCTTTTGAATATTTTGTTAATCCTTGTGATGAATGCAATGAGTCACACCATGATATTAATTTTGAAGATGAATATCATGACATTAATATGATTTCAACAAATTTTATCCTTGCAAATGAGGGTTATTCTTTCTCTGAAGAAGGTGGTGTTGAACTATATATAGAAGATAAAATATGTTGGAGGAGTGACTATCATAAATAAAAAAATTCAGATGGTGGGTAAGAAAGTGTTTCAATGTATAATATTGAATCTTCTAACTCTAATGTTAGATTAAGGAGGTATTCAGACAATGAAAAAATTGGAGCCTTAACTATTGTTGTAATATCTCAAGTGAAAAGAAATTATAACCTAATAAGTAAAAGAACTATTCTTGATCAAGGGAGATAGGAAACATATTCATTAAAGAAAAGAAAAAATGAGGAAAAGGTTTTTCCTAAAAAAAATGCCAAAGTTAAATGCAAAAAACTTGAAACATCATGTGATTATATTGTCTCACCACTATTCAAAACAAAGTATCAAAACATGAAAGTTGAGTAGGAAAAGGTAAAAGACAAATCTACACAAACAGATAGCATTGTCAAGGAAAAGGAAAAAGAAAAATATCCTTACTTGAACTAGTGTCCCTATTTTTAGTGTACTAGATTATGTTCCTATTGATATGGTACAACTTCTCTCTTAGATTAAAGTTTATGTTCCATTATTGGAGATTATGATAATAGATGAGCACAAAGAAATGACATTGTCTTTGATTGGCAATGCTACAACTCCACACAACAAGGAGACTAATGAATATAACATGAGAAGGTGAAAAAGTAGGTAAATAAAATTGAAATGTTTTGTCAAAATTTTGGCATACCTACAATTTAACTTGGAACCACTTTAACCAAATTTCCTACTCAAGTGGATACATTTTGTGTCACATTAATGATAAATAACATGGTGGTACAAATTTTATGATATATTCAAGAGCATCAAACAATGTGATTCCCTTGTCAAGATCATGAATGAACCTAGATTACAAGTTAGTAAGGCATATGGAAAATATTTTGATATGGACTCAAGAGAGGTCTTTATTATAGGAATCAACTAGTAAGGATGTTAGATTTCAACTAGTGTGGCATTTCCTAAGAAAAAAATTTGCATGAATATCATAGTGGTTGACATCCCAACTCAATATGGGATACTTTTTTTTCCAAGAAATTATTTGCAGCAATTGGAGGGAGTATGCAGATGGATTCAGTTGGATAGGGAAGGAGGTCTCCAACTCTTGTAGAGGATCATGAACATGTTGAAGAGGTTTGTTTCATTAGTATTGACAAATAATTTTAGAATTAAGAGGTCAACCTAAGTAGATGGAATATAGTCATTTGGTAAGGAGGTTCAAATAGTTCCTGAGAATAATGATATGTGGTTGATGCATTTTAACAGGGCATGTTCTAAAGAAGGATAGAGAGCAGGAGCGATACTTATATTTGCAAATGATAAATCTTTCTAATACTCTTTCTCTTTGAAATTTGAATATACAAATAATATAGTAGAATATGAAGTGTTGTTTTTAGGATTAAATATGGTTATGAAACATAGGATTAAGAGGCTTGGGTTTTTAGGTGATTCTAAATTGATAGTTTCACATATTAGGGCCAAGTATGCTTCAAAACATAAAAGGCATAAATAGTGTAGATTTGGTGTTTGGATGCCACTGATCTTTTTAAGGCTTTATATACTAATTGGATAGAAAGATCAAAAAATTCATGTTGGATTTGCTAACTAACATAGCAAGTAGGCCCAGTTATGTGACCTTGGTTGGGATTTCCACAATTGAAGTATTGGAAAGGGCATCAATCCCTAATAATATTTGCAATTGGAAAGTTTTAAATGATGATGACTACTTGTTAAAAAGTTTGTAGTGTATTGATGGTTACCATAAGAAGGAAATTAATTTTCAAAACATGGTTGAGGTCATTGATGGGAAGGAGACTTTTTTTGGAAATGAAGTTATTCAATTGAAAACCAAAAATTTACCCAAGGGGTTAGTTGCATTAGAAATGGTGTTTGATGGGAATGACAAAAATATTGCTAAAACAACCCATGTTCATGAAAAGGACTTGGAGGAGATAAAACTACATATTTATTCTTCTCCTTAGAAATTTTATATTAGGAAAGGGTTGTGTCCCAAAGTGCGAACGTGATGTTAATATCTCTATTAAGAAAGTACCAAAATATGTTTGCATGGTCTTATGATGACTTGAAATCATATGAGGAGGATTTGTTTCAACATGAAATCCTCCTCAAGCCTGATGCAAAACCATTTAGACAAAAATAAAGACCAAAAAACTCTACACTAGCCCCTAATATGCAAGAAGAATTAATAAAACTCATTTTTTTGGGATTATAAATTCAATTAGACGTTCCACTTGTGTATCAAACCTAGTTCCTATTAGAAAGAAAAATGGAGATATTAGATTATGTGTAGACATCAAGAACTTGAATGTTTCTTCCTTGAAAAAAAATTATCTTTTGCCCAACATGGAAGCAATGTTGCAAGAGGTGACAAGTTGTGCTTTATTATCAATGATGGATAGATTTTTTGGCTACACCCAAGTAAAGGCTAAACGATTTGAGAAATATAAGACTTCCTTCACAACACCTTTGGGTACATATGTGTATGTCAAAATGCCTTTTGTTTTAACTAATGTTGTTGCTAAATTTCAAAGAGAAATGGATGTAGCCTTTGTTGATATGATTGGCATTCTAATGGTTGTCTATCTAGATGATTTAACTATTTTCTCAAAAAATGTTTAGTATCATTGTTCACATATTAAAATTATTTTCACTAGAGCTTTGGATTATGGAATTTCCCTCAATCCCAAGAAGTGTATGTTTGGGGCCACAGAGGGGAAGATAAAGGTCATTTAGTTTCAAAATATGGTATTATAATTGACCCAGGGATAGTAGTTGATATTGACAAGATCCCATAGCCCAAGACTATTAAGGGGATCCAATCCTTTTTCAGCCAAATAAAATTTGTAAGGAGACTCATCTCAAAATTTGCTGAGAAAAGAAAAGCAATATCTATGATGTTGAAGAAGGGAGAAACCATAGCCTAGACTCAAGATCTTGTGGAAGAACTTTAGAGTATTGAAGAATCTATAAAATAATTTCATAATTTCATTTGCTTAAATCCCCATAATTTTCTAAATCATTTCAATTGTTTTCATTTTTTTCCTTTCATATAGTTGTTTTTATCTTGTTACAAAAAAATAAGATGGATATGAGCAACCAATATCATTATTTAGTAAATCTCTTTAAGAAAATAAATTAAAATATGATGCTATGGAGAAACAATCTTAAGCAGTGGTGAAGGCTATCAAGAATTTTAGGTCGTACCTAGTAGGAGCCAGAATCATTACATATGTCCCTAATGTTTTCATTAAATGCATCTTCACATAGCAAGAGATAATAAGAACGAGACGTAGGTGGATCAAAAAGATCTAGGAATTTAATATTGACATTTAGATTACCAAGTTCGTAAGAGGGCAAGGACTTACAAAATTGATGGAAAAATCCAAATTGGAGGTAAATAAAATCAACTATTTGGAACAAGAATCAGCTTTAAATGTCTGTAGTCTGTAGTCATATTCATGGTACAAATATGTGGTTTATTACTCATGTTAATGTATAAAATTGATTGATCAAATATTATAAAATTAAACTCAAAAACTAAGCATATGATCAATTAACTACACAATCCAATGAAATTATTTACAAAGATCAATTAGAATTCAAAAACATGAACAAAGAAATTCAAATGAAATCTAATTAAGAAAATTTAAACCTCAATCCCATTGTAGGATTGTGCTCAAATTAGATGTGGATTGCTTCAGTTTGAACAAAATTCATGATGTTGCAAAGCAATTGATGAAAAAATGATATGAAATGATTCACAAAATGCTCTGAAATTGATCAAATTGGGTAATCAATTCAAGAGATTAAGTTTTCTCAAATCTTGTGAATCTTTTTTCATGGAAAAGGGTCTACTATTTATAGAATTTAAAAATAATGATCAATGGTGAAACTCAAAAATGTTAATCAATGGATGAAATAAAATGAGACAAATGAACATGGATCAAGGATGAATGAAACTGATGATAATCCATGAGACGAGGATCAAAGATCAAATCAATGGTTCAAAATCCATGAGAGACTCAACTAATTCCCTAATTTTTAGGAATTATGTTGGAGAGATCTTGGATATATTTCCATTTGGAGGGAAATATTTGAATTCAAAATGGGGATATTCATTGTGCAAGTTGAGGATGTTGGAGGATTTGAAAGAAATTAGCTTTAATTAAACAACTAATTAAAATTATTTAATTGTTCAAGTGGATGAGATTAGAGGCTTTAATTAAATAATCATGAATTATTTAATCAAAGTAGATTATGACACTCAATTAAATAATGACTTGAAGCGATGTTTACTTTCTTCAAAGGAAATGAGGCTGATGACTTGAAGTCGGCGAAGAGTGGTGGGTATCAAAGGAGTTCCTTAAAAGAATTGTGGTGTGATGTTGAAGAAATTATGAGGTATGTCACCTTGGAAGGCAGGTATACAGTGATTAACACTTACCATTTCCTTTTGCTTAACCATTTTTGGCATAAGAAATGGGTGTCCTTTCCCTACCATTTGTTGATGTCGCTTGACTTGAGGATTAAAGATCATAGGAAAAACCCCAAAAACCTTGTCATGCATGCGGGGTTAATTCTCCTAATCTATGAACATGTCAAAGCTCATGAAACGCAAAAAACTCTTGTGTCTCCAAAGGAAAATACTACTAAACCCAGGGAGGGTCATGAGACGGAGTTGGGAGAGGAAAGGGTTAGTAAGAAACCTAAGAACAGGAGGCTTATTTTAAACAAAGATTATGATTCTGATAGGGATGATGATGTTGATTATGTCCCTGATTCGTATGCCTATTTTAAGGAGGGCCCCATCTCCCCTGTTCCGGGTAAGACTGGGAAAAGGAAGTCAATTGATAAGGCGGGCTATATGACATGTAGTGATGAGGTGGTGGTGAATGTTCCTTCTAAGGGGGTAAGGACAAAAATGAACTTTATGGGGAAGCTTCCTCTCCTCCCCCAACGACTAGATATGTGCAGGAGCCTGAGAAGGGGAGCCGAAAGAGAAGGGTGTTGACTTCTGACCAACTCCTAGAGAAGGGTTTGCCTCTTTCCCTGGCTGGCAGTATCTATGGTGAGGCTATGCAGAGTGATGACATTGGGTTGTAGAAGCAGGAAAAGGAAAGAGTTGTGGGAGGTGACATGCTGTGGGGACTAGTAAAGTGGATGTGGAAAGGATAATGAAAAGGAAGGTTGTTGCGGAGGAAATCGCCTACTCCATTTGTAAGATGAAGACGCATGTCCCCACTGGTAAAGGTAAGGAAATTTCTATTGAAAAGGTCCATGTTATTTCTTCTAATGAGGACGTCGATGTGGGGAAACGCATTGAGAACTTTGACAGGGAGGATTTATCTGATGTGTTTGGCTCGACCTGTGACAGTGCTAATGTGTTTTTTTAACTTTTTAAGTGGTTCTTCCATGAGATTAATAGGACCAATGTTATAATTAGAGGTGTTGCTAGTAAGGTTGAGGATCCTTCTGTCTAAATCCAAATTGATAATTTAATGGATTCTCTTAATACTATGGCTAATACTATGGTGGAGGGAACCGTTAATCTAAAATAGAATTTAGAAGGAAGAATGTTATCCCTTGAGGATAAATTTGATAAGATGTGGAATGTTGTGATGAAGGGTGGAGATGCCTCTAAGGTCTTGGCTATTTCAGACTTTGCTAAGGCGATCTCCCTTGTGACTACTATGAAAAAGAGAAAGGAGAATGTATCTATTGATATTGTTGAGGGTAAGTTGATGGATGTGGATAGTGTTGGTGAGAAGGATGTTGCTAAAGGTAGTGTTTTGAGTGGTGAGGTAAAAACTGGTGGGCTGAGGGCCAAAACTAGAAATAGAATGAAAGCTCAGGTTGGGGCCTCAAGTACTGAGGTGTCTGATACTATGGATAAGGTGCAGAAGCTGGCTGCTACTGAAATGGAAGTTGTTGAGATTTTGAACAATATGTAGTGTTGTTGGCTAGTTATCTTCTTTTTGGCTGCTTTTTGGTTGTCGGATCACTGTCATCAAGTTGATTGTTGATTAATGTTATCTTTTTTTATCAGTTGCTTTACTTTGTATAGGGTTCTAGGCCCCTTCAAAACCCATTTTTTACCTCCAATCAATACACTTAATTAAACAATTTGCATTATTTAATCAAAGTAGATTATGACACTTAAATAATTTGCATTATTTAATCAAATGAGAAAGGAATTAGTATGAAGAATAGTGAATTAATTAAATCAAAATGATTCATTTAATTAATAGGAGAAAAAGGTGAATTTAACTAAATAATTAACATTATTTAATTAAATGGATGAATTATGTGAAATAGACTAGAAATGATGTTAGTAAGCAAAATCATGTGTTATATTGTCAAGACAGTTTTAGGTGTCTACATTTTTTCCCTCTTTGAAGCAATGCAATTGTTGTGTTGTTTCAAAGAACTGATACTACTTAGATTAAAATAAAAAAGTTCTTGATTTTTCTCAATGCCCCATTGTGCCCAACGGAATGAATGATTGTTGGTATATTGCCCCCTCGAGAGTTCGACTAGAAAAAGATTGATTTTCAGTCAAGATCGTGACATTGTTGTGGGATTGGTTATGTTGTATTGAGGACAAAAAATAAGTCCTAAAAAGGCTCAAGTACAAACAAAGTTGTAGAAAAGGCTAGAAAAATGAGTTTCAAGGTCAAAACCCTAGGTTTGGGTAGGTATAAGAAACTTCCAACTCATTTTGCACTTTTCTTTTGAGAATTTTGGAGTTCTTTGTGAGATCCTGTGAGAGTTTAATAGAGAGAACCTACTGCTATGGAGTTCATAGTGTGCTCCAAGCATCGAGCTGATTGGGTATGAGAGTACCAACGCCCTCCTGGGATAGGCAGTTGGGTATGTGCTTCAAAAAACTTACCCTGTGACATTTTTTGTTAGTGAAACGTAGTTTAGAATGTAGGAAAACAAAGGAGTAGGACTTTGATTCTTGCACGCCTTTGTCACCAATGTCACACCTTTGTACAAAGGTGTGGCACCTCTAAAAAGGCATGAAACCTCTACAAAGGCATGTTTTCCCTAATTTGGTATATGCATGATTGTAATAGAGTTGTGTTTTCATCATGTGTGATTGTGAATGTCTTACATGTTTATAATTTTAAAATAGGGCACGCCTTTGCAAAAACCCTACATGTTTGTCATTTGGTAGTCCTACACCTTTGTTCATAAGTGCACTTTTGTACTTCTAAGCTTTTGAATTAGATTTTCTTCAATTTTTTAAACTTGGCATTGTGCACATTGTGTGGGCATGTCATTTTACTACCTTTGTCGTCCCAAGAGTGTTGATTAGTATTGTTAGATCAAAGAGTTGATTTTGATCCAAAGGAGACTATTTACTTTCATGGCTTGGGATTGTGGCATATTTTGCACATTCTTGAGATTCAAGCCCACTATGCTTTAATGACTATCATTGTAGAGCGATAGCGATTAGAGACTACCACATTTCATTTTCCAACCGGTGAGGCCACCATTACCCTAGAGGGTGTGTGGTGTATTTTGTGAGTTCCCATTCATGGTGAGCGTGTGATGTACGACACTACTCAAAGTGGATAAGATTTACTTCAACCACTAGGATTACCTCGCATTCCTTTGGTGGAGGGTCAAGTGGACTTGATACCCTTCATTGGCACTACTTCTGATATTACACTTGTTCTCACTAGCCTTATTATGGGCACCTTGGTTCCTGATCACCGATCCCAACATTTCAACATTGGATTGGGTTGTGTACTGGAGAGAATGTTGGAGGATGTGACCCAGTTTTCCTGGGGTCCCTATATATTAGTGCACCTATATCATGACATGCATTAGGTTTTTTATAGAGGTGGTGCTACACTTTATGTCAATTATACCATCCTACACATTTGGGCATGGGAGTATATCACGGTGCTCTGTCTTGTGTGTGTGCTTCGACGAGGAGATGAGGAATCATTTGTATACCAATATGAGGGACTCTTCGTTCATCATCACATGGGTGAGTCACCATATTGGAGATGTATTATTGAGACATGGTAGAGTTCACTTGGAGGCCATGGCTAGGCTGTGAGCCATGTGACGATGATGATGAGTATTTTTTTACTAATTCTAGACCAAATGGTTGATTAGTGGAGAACTACCATTTTTGAGAGATACTTACCTAACAGATGTATGAGGTAGTTTGGGGAGACCTAGAAAATGCCCTCTCTTGAGTACATGGTTGTGTTTTCCCGCTCACACAGAGAGAAAAGCTTGTGGGGAAAAATGCTAGATAGAAATGCAACATTGGCATATTTTAGGCATCTTGCACCATAGTCATGGGATTATACAAGAGGACCCACAGATGTCAACACTACTATAGAGTATGATACTTCATTTGTGGCCAGAACACCATTGATATTTATAGACCCAATAGGTGTACATTGAACCTATAGAGGGGTGATGGTAGTTGATTGAGGAGGTAAATATTATCACAAGTGTATGATCAGTAGAGAGATCGGTATCAGCACAAGGATCAGCAAAGGCATCAGGAGTGACCACCTCCAATGTAGGATCAGGATGACCATCCTCAAGATTAGTAGGTGGGAGGCTAGGGGCCTGATCAGAGAGACCAAATTATTTAGACACTTACACAAGAGAGACCAATCCCACCAAGAGTGGGATCGGCTCTAAGGGCAACTAGATGTAGAGATCACATGCCGACAGTAGCTAGAACTACAACTAGCTCAAGATACTACGAGGAGACAGCAGTTGGAGGTGCAAGGGATATGGGCCCCCTTGTTAGGTACCAATAGGATCTGAGGGAGGTGTAGGATGAGGCCTCCTATTACAAGTTTAACTATATGCAAGTTGTCCTAGCACATAGGAGGAAAACCCCATACTCGCAGCAAAGTGCTATGGGGTTATGCAGATCAGCAGGCACATTTTTGGGGCAATCACATAGACAGTCAAGGGAGCCCTCAAGTATTCATAGGAGACCACCTTCTTATCCACCCCAAGAGAGCAGAGGTAGTCAGGGCTCAAGTTATTTTGACTTAGCTTAGATAGAGACTTATGTATATTCATTCATCAGCTTTGTTGTAGCCTCATGTATATATTTTGAGATATATCACATACTTGACTTGTGTCATGACATTGATTATTTTGATATATATGAGGTGATTTTTTATGCGACCATGATATAATGTTTTATTTCATGCATGTGTTGATTCCTTTATGATGCATGATGTATGGAAATGATTATTTTTATGTGTATGGATGCATTTTGTATGGATGCAGATGTTATGATATGTATGCCATGAGATGCTTAAATGTATGATGACGATGATGTTTATGAGATGTGATGTACATATATATGATGTTATGCAATGTGATATGGATGTATGTAAATTCAATGGATGATTTATGTTTTTTATATTTTCTCATGCTATGCTTATGCAGGATGGATGTTATGATATGTATGCAAATATGATGTATGTATTATGCTCATGATGTGATGTATGTAGATGTATATGATTCATGTATGAGATGCACATGTTATGGATGATATACGTGCATTTATTTTTGTTATTTTTTATATGGCATGTTATGCATATGCACAATGTATGTTATGATATGCATGCTAATGTTTTATGGATGCAAGGTGGATATACTTTTTTTGTTATGCCATGATACTTGGATGTTAGTAAGAATTAGATAGAAAATGGATAGAAGATGGAAGAATAAGATGTACACTTGGATTAGCCTTTTATTATTGATAATGATTCATAATTCCAACAAATCTATGATTATTCTGATATTTTAGTGAATGAGAAAGATGATAGTACTTTGCTTCTAGGACTTTGTTTAATTCATCATAGCAATCCTTATTTTTGATATAGAAAATAGATATGATTCACTAAGGTATGAAGAAATTTGGTGGCGTATCTAATGCGATGGACTTTGACTCTGCAAACATATTGGAGTATTCTTGTTTATACCTAACATACAGAAACCTTGTTTTATCATGTGAAAGTATGAGCAATCAAAGTAAGGAGACTAATACATAAAATTTATGAAGAACCTAATACATCCTAGCCATTGTTTTACTTGAGACTATCCTGGCACATGCAAGATAAGTATTTTTCGAGGTTGTACTACAGGAATATCCAACAAGCACAACAAACGAAAGTAATGCTCAATGCCCCATTCCTTTCTCTCTAAATCATTTTGTTAGACATCATCAAGAGGTCATCAAAATGGACCAATAAGATAAATCATAGGAAAAGGTTTAAATGAACAAATAATCAATGTTATTCATATCTATTGTCAAAGATATTTTGAAGTTTTTAGATGATATTTGAAATGATGCCCAGTGTAGGAAGAATATTTCCTAGGACAATCATTGGATAATAATTGTTAAACTAATTTGATTAGGTTGTTGATATAAACTTAATTAATGTGTTTCAAAGATTAACCTTGACTTCACAATTTATTTTTATTAAAGTTTGCTTTCTTAAATGTTGCACTTGCTTCTGCTAGCTTCACCAAAGGGTGGGAATTATGACCAATTTATTATGAATGAAATATCATTATGGTGAAAGTGAGATGAGACAAGTCGTTTTGAGATTTTTGAAATTTTTGAATGTTTTTAAAATTTTGAAATGTTTCGAGGCTTTTTTAAGGCTTTTTGGTTTTTTTAATGTTTAAATTTTCCAAGTTATTTGAGGTTGCTTTTGAGTTTTTCAAGATTTTACATTTTTTTAGGGTTTTCAAAGTTTTTTAATGTTGTTTGTGTTTTCCAAGGGTTAGACTAAGAACAGGACCTAAGAGGGACTAACCTAATGCCTTGAGGGCACATCAATAATGGCCTGGCCAACATACACACACATAGGTAACGTAGTTCGACAAGTTTTTTTTGACTTTTTTGACGTTTTTAGATATGTTTAGGAGTTTTGATTTGATTTGAATGTTTTGAGTTTTTATGTGAATGTTATAAATGTTTTTTTTATATTTTTGAGACATTTTGGATGTTTTGGGAGTTTGAGATGTTACAAATATTTGGTTTTTTAAGGGTTTTCAATTTTACAAATGTTTAGATTTTTAGGGATTTTGTGAATTTTGTGAATTTTTTTGGATCTTGTTGTTATCTGATGTTTTTGGATTTTTGAGAGTTTATAAGTATTTTTGGATTGTTTTCGAGAATGATATCCACAAGACATAGGTAATACAAGAATCCAATCCAATAACCAAGGCTAAGAAGATGCCCCCAGCCGAGTGATATGGAACTTTGATATGAGGAAAATAGGATGATCTGAGGGTACAACTTAATAGAAAGAATAGACATTTTCTTGAATACCAAGCCATGGTAGGGGTGAAAGCAGATGGGTGGAAAATGGATGCCAACTTTATTATGAAAAGGATAGAGTGATAAGAGCACTTAATAGATGGAAGGTAGATTTTATTTATGCAAGGTGATTTTTTACTAGGTTTTCACCAAGGTACTTTCCCAAAGTGTCATTAAAGTGGTTTTCACTAGAGGACAATTTTTCTCTTACTGTTTTCAATATAAAAATATTGGATTTTTTTTTAATTTTTTTAATTTTTTGAATATTGCCCCTCCTAGGCTAGGCATAGAACCGCTTGAGATGCATACTTTTCATGGGCTCCTACAATGAATCTCCTTCTGGTGTTGTGAGCTAATAAGCTCCTGATCCATAGCAAGTTGTGATGATGAAGGGTCCCAACCAATTCAATTCAAACTTCCCCTTGCTATTTTAATCTAGCATGTACTTTTGATTTTCTTTGAGTACAAAATATCCCACTTGGAAGTTTTGACCCTTGATATTTTTTTAATAACTCCTCTTGAGTTTTTTCTAATATACCTGAAGATGATTGAGTTCCTCTAGATGTTTTTCATCTAGCAATTCCAATTCATTTAGCCTTGCTACTCTATATTCTTCCTTGGTGATCAAGTGTTGTAGAGATACTCTCAATGAGGGGAGCTTGATCTCAATAGGTAAAATGGATTTGTTACCATAGACTAAGGAATAGGGTATGGAAGAAGTTAGTGTTTTGATGCTAGTTCAATATGCCTAGAGAGTGATATTTAACTGCAAATGCCAATCTCGGCCAGTGTCATTAACCATCTTTTTGAGAATCTTAATGATGGTTTGTTTTAGGCTTCAACTTGGCCATTTCCTTGGGTATAGTATGGAGTTGAGAAATGGTGTTGTATATTGAACTTATTGCATATATCTCTTACATCTTGTTTCCCAGTTATATATGCCATAGGAATGGATTTTATCCACTTTGTGAAATACTTAGTGGCGGTAATAATGAACTCTTTTCCATTGGAAGAAGTAGGTGTAATCTTACCTATGAGATCAAGCCCCCATTAATAAAATGTCCATGGAGTTACAATTGGTTGAAGTTCTTGTGCTAGACCATGAATGAGATCTCCATGTTGTTGACATTGTAAATATTTCTTGAAAACTTGATATGACTCCTACTCTGTGGTGGACCAATAATATCTTGTTCTCAATAATTTTTTAGCCAAGGTGATGCCACTAGAATGTGACTTGTATATGCCTTTGTGTATTTGTTTCAAAGTGGTGTAAGCTTCCTCTTGGTTAAGACATCTAAGTAACGTATTATCAAAACTTCTCCAATATAGGGTATCACCAACAATGATGAATCATGAGGCTCATTTGATAAAGGTTTTTCACATGTTAGGGGTGATATTGGTGGGGAATATACCTCTATGTAGGTAGGTAAATATGTCATGGTACTAGAGTGAACCAGGACCAACAATGTCACACATGAATTCTAATTCTAGAATCTCAAATTTTGGTATGAGAAGTTGTTCCACAAGGAATTCTTATCTTGAGTTATTCTTTGGTATGTCTAGTAATGATCCAATAGTTGTCATTGCATTAACCGCTCTATCATTAAACCTTAGTATCTTCTCAAAAGTTATATCAATGAAGTATTATTTGCAACTATCCACCATTTTCTTGTATGGTGTGAGTGTTGGTATGTGGCGACTAATCATGCTATATTGTACACCCCAGCATGTATCCTCGCTAGGGTTCGAGGCTGGGCCCCGGGCGAGGGTTCAGGGGTGGCAGTCCCCGAGAAAAAAAAATTCTCCTACTTTTTCACATTGTTACCGAAAAAGGAAAAATCAATGAAAAAAAGAAAAAGAAAAAAATTTGTAGAACCCTAATCTGGAAGCTTCTAAGCTTGTTAAAAGGGGTTTGGATGGGGGTTACAATATGATGAAAAATGTGATTATTCACAAGATTGTAATAGGTTTTTGCACTAGATAATAAAATCATTGGATGGCTACGGTTTGGTGGATGTAGCCCGGATTGGGTGAACCACGTTAAATTATGTGTTATAATTTCTTCTATGTGTGTTTTAGTTTCTTTGTTTATTAATTAAATCTGCATTTAATTGTTAGATATATGCCTTCTAACCCTGACAGTGATCTTATCATATTTTGTTTGGTAATAATCATTGACTTGTCTGACTATCAATTATGAATCTCCATATGCCTAAAGCTCTTGGATTTTCCATTGAATTGTTGTTCTTAATCTGGTGATAAGTGTTTCATACTCCACTATTTTGTTGGTACAATGAAATGCTAATCTGAAATATTTGGGTATGCAATCTCCTTACAGAGTGATGGACAAGATTCCTTCTCCTGACGCATGTTGTGTGTATGATCCATCAAAGTACAACTTCCACTACTTGGATGTAATTTTGAAGATAGGCTCATCTGGAAGCTCTAATATCAATGGGTTCTCTACATATAACAGTGATTCGGCCAGTTGATTTGTTATAACCTATCCCTTGATGGATTTGTGGTCCACATATTCAATGTCAAATTCACTCAGGATCATCACCCATTTTTCCATATGACTAGTGAGGGTAGCTTTGGATAACTAATATTTCAAAGGATCCACTTTGGAAATGAGTTTGACTTGATGGGATAGCATGTAATATCTCAAATTCCAAGAAGCAAACACAACTGCTAAACAAGCTCTTTCTATGGGTGAGTAATTAAGCTCAAAGCCAACTAGAGTTCTGACAATGTAATAGATGGCTCGTTCCTTTCCATTCTCATCATATTGAGCTAGGAGAGATTCTAGCATTGTTGAGATTGTTGAAACATATAGGATCAAAGGTTTCCCTGCTATCAATGGTATCAATACTGGTGGTGCTAATAAGTATTCCTTGAGTATCTAAAATGCTTGATTACATCCCATTTGTAGGCCACACCTTTGTGAAGAAGATGTGTAAACAATTGACATTTATTCACAATCTATGCAACGAATCTCCTAATTAGTTGTATTTTACCCTGAAGACTCCTTAGTTTCTTGAGTGTATGAGGTGATGGCATCTCCAAAAATTCTTTTTCTTTTTTTGGATCAACCTCAATGCCCCTTTGTGATACTATATATCCCAAGATCTTATGAGTGGTGACACCAAAAATATAATTTTTTGGGTTCAACCTTACACTATATTTCTCAAGCCTATCAAAAATTTGAGCTAGTACCTCCAGATGTCCTTTCTTTGTTATAGACTTAGCTAATATATCATTTACATAATATTCCAAGATTTTGTGGAACATGTCATGAAATATTAATTGTATCGCCCTTTGATATGTATCCCCTTCATTTTTTAGACCGAATGGCATCACATTCCAATAGTAGGTTCCCCATAGACATGTGAATATTTTTTTGTGTTGATCTTCCTTGGTGATCATCATTTGGTTATACCCTAAAAATCCATCCATGAGAGATAGCATTTTGTGACCAGCTGTGAGATCCACAATGATATCTATATTAGGGAGTGGAAAATCATCTTTAGGACATGCTTTGTTCAAGTCCCTGAATTTCATGCAAATCCTTATGCCCCCAATGGGTTTTGAAACTAGAACCAAATTGGAAACCCACTCAAGATAGTCAATTCGCTGAATGAACCCAACATCAAGTTTTTTTTGTAGTTTCGCCTTCACGAGTAATTCTATTTGGGGATGTATCTTTCGTAGCTTATGTTTAACTAGCTTGGCATCTGGATTCACTGTAAGATGATGTACTACCAAGGATGTGTCAAGACCTATCATATCAACATAAGACCATGCAAAATAGATCCTCCTTTCCTTTAGAAAATTTTCCAAATTTTATGTCTCCTCATCATCCAAAGAGGAAGCATGGAATTTTATCTTAGTAGCTTCATTTGTTTCTGCATTGACCAGATTGGATGGATCTACAAGAACTACTATCTTTTCTTGCTCTAGATGAGGGAGATTGAATCCTCCATCCTTAGATGCCTCAGAGAGGTTTTCACCCTTAGATGTGTCCTTTCTTTTTACTCTTTTACAATCGAAAAGTTTCGCATTGTGGTTTTCACTTAAAGGTTGTGTATTGATTTTTTAAATTTTCTCTTTTGTGACTAAAGGATTCAATCATCTCCCCAAAATAGGTGTTTGTGTCTAATTCAATATCAAAGCCTATCTTATGATCTCCAAATATGTAATCTCTAGCTCTCATGAATTCATAAATTTCCTCATCATTTTCAAATGAATATAGAACCGGTGTGTTTTGTTGATCCAAGACAATTAATTGGGGATATACAAGGGTTATTTTGTTGCTTTGGGTTGGTGAGAAAAATGAGGTAGTAGTGATCATGTATATCAATGTGTGCTCAAATAAGTCTATGATGCATGTTGGACCATCATCGATATTTTTGTATTCAAATGTGTTTAACCAAGGGGAATCTTTATCCTCTACAATCAAAATATCATTAACATGAGGGACCACATTTTTGTTCAAGGTGTAACCAAGACCAATGTTATTTATGCACTACTTAAGAATTATTGGTTCCCTCATCGCTTGTTGGTTTAAGCCAAGGCCACCTATTTTTGTGTAATACATACTCTTCATTAGCTGAAATACCTTTCAACTTGTGTCAATTGGTAATGGGATATCTTCTTTCTTATCTTGATAAATCCATTATGATATGTTCCCATCATCTATGACTTCAGTATTTAGATCTCCCCACTTTTGAATTGTGATTTGATTGACTTTCTTAGTGAATTTTTCAATGTGTTGGGGTTCGCCATTAAATTTTGGATTTGAACTCAACTATCCGAGGAAAGAATCTGAGAGGTATTCTCCACAACCACTATCCTTGGTTTTGATTGTGACATCAGGTATTACCTAATGTCATTCAAATGTGGAACTTTAAGTGGATGCTAGTGTGGTTGGATCAACAAAAGAAGAAGGTACACTAACCTCATCATTCTTAGGAACTTGCAACACCTTGTGATATTTCTCCTCTAATAATCTAAAATAATAAAAATGCTTTGGATCACCATGAATGGTGATCTCCTTGTCATTATAGGGGAACTTGGTACATTGATGATAAGTAGAAGTCACTACTTGCATTGTATGAATCCATGATCAACCAAGGAGGATGTTATACTGTAAATCAAGATTCAAAACTTGACATTTTGTTTCCACTATTGCTAGTCCTACTTAGGTAATGTGATAATCCCTTCAAAATATCTCTCTTCATCATCATAACCTATGATTGTTTATCATTTAATTATTTCTATGACTCCTTCTATCCCAAGTGTTTGATTAACTAGAGGGAACAAATGTTTAAACTCGCACCCACATCTATTAAGACTCTTTTCACCTTGTTCTTGTGCACAAAAACCTCAAGATGCAGTGAATGATTATGAAATGATTGGTATGGAAGGTCATTTTCTATGAATAAAATATAGCAAGTGGATGATATGTTCCCTACTACGGCCTGAAACTATTCAATATCAATTTCATTAGGCACAATTGATGAAGATAGGGATTTTTCTAGAATCTCCTTATGGGCTAGCAAAGTCTTTAAAATTTCTAGAATGAATATTTGGGCTAGTGTCTTCTTGATACATTCTCTTTGGATGGTACTCTTGGTGGTAAAGGATCCCCTTTTATGGTAACCTTCCCTCATCATGTGGTGACTCCACACTTAGTATTTCTTCCTTTGATGGTAATGATGGATACATGATTATCAGATGAACATGTGCTTCCTACGACATTTCCATAGACATGGCTAACTTGGTTATACACTTTCCCTTTTCCTTTATTATTTCCTTGTCCATGGTCTGGCATTGGGTTCTTGTATATTCCAAGTTAATTGTTTCCTAAAGTTCCTAATTGTTGATCAACATTTATCTCACCAAAGTCTATGAGGTCTTGAATGATATTTTTCAATTTCATGCAATTGGATATTTTGTGACCTTTGATATGATGGTATTCACAAAAATCAATGTCTTTGTACCATGGAGGTTTAACTTCAGGTTATGGATATTGACAAAAATCAAGCATCTTGATAAGATTAGTTTTAAGTAATTTAGTCAAGATGGTTTCAACAGGTTCTCCCAAAGAAGTGTATTTTCGCCTTGGAGGATAATTATTTGATCTTGGTTGCCCTTGTTGTTGATTATTGATGGTTTGCACATTTTTTTGAGTTTCTTGTTGAAATTTTGGTTTAGGAGGAGCATTGATGATAACCTTTGTGTCCACAACACCATCATTAGTAATGTTCTTATTTTTGGCCCAAAATCAAGGTTTTTCATTGTTACTAGATGATGGTTTATCAATTTATATTTGGATGGCTCCTTTTGCAATCAAAGTTCTTTTGATAGTAATCCCTTTGGAGATTAATTCTTCAAATGTAGAGACACATTGCATACATAATTGTAAATCCAAATTAATTCCTAGATTCCCAACAAGTATTTCCACTTGTTTCTTTTCAAGAATAGGCCATTTGCATTTGTTGGTTTTGTGTCTTCATCGTTGCAAAAAGGTAGCAAAGGGTTCTCCTCTATTTTTTTAAGTGTGTAAAGATCCTCCAATGTTACGTTGGCATCAATGTTATAAGAGAAATGTGAAACAAATTAATCAATGATCTCTTGGAATATCCTAATTCCTTGAGGGAGGTGTGAAAACCATTCCATTGCTAATCCACCCAAGCTTCTTGGGAATAGTCTCATGAGATATGAATCATTGTAGGAGACTTCCATACAATAAACATAAAAATCTCTTATGTGTTCCTTTGGATTCCCTCTTCCCCTATATTTTTCAAATTTTGGAATATCAAAGTTTGGAGGGAAAGGTATCATCATGATTCTTTTATCAAATGGATAGGGGCATAGGTATTATACTACATATGATTTCTTTACCTTTCTTGCTTGAATATCTTGTAGCTTTTGGGTCAATGTTTCTATTTGTGAGGAAATTTCCGTGCTTGTAGTGATCAATGGTGGAACATATGTATGATCTTGATATGGGGGTGTATTGTATGAGAAAATTTGTGAATTTGATAGTGGTATTGGGGGTGTGGTATATGCTCCACCATATTGGTATTGTGGTGTGGCATTTCCTTGAGATTGAAGATATTGTTGACCTTGAGGATTAAGATATTGTTGACCTTTTTGTTGAGAAAGCATTTGTTGAGTATACATTTTTTGGGCTTGTGATTGTTGTTGAGCTTGTAATTGATCATGAGAAAAACTTTTTATTGACTCATGTGTTGATTTGGAGCCACATTTTGATTTGGAACAATGTTTTGATTTAGAACCATGTGACCTTGGTTTCAATCAATGTTTTGATTTGGAACCATATTATGATGTGGGACAATATTTTGATTTGGGACCATATTTTGATTTGGAACAATGTTTTGATTTGGAACATTATTTTGATTTGGAACTCAGTTTTGATTTAGAACATTGTTTTAATTTTGACCTTGATTTCATGGTTGTTGATGTTGTGATAGTGGTTTATTGTGACCTTGAATAAAGGGTTGGTGAATATTGGAAGATGTTTGATTAATCCCATAACCTACCAAGTTTTGATTTGATGCATTGAATGTAGGTGGGATTGAAGCATTCTGAGAACCGACATTTGTATTGGTATTTTTTGGAAGTTGAGTATTATGTAAGGGATTACCATGTTTATTTGAATGATTTGTTTGAGGAACCCCTTGTATAGTCACTAGTAGTGAACTTTAGACAAATGGTTATGGTTTTGGTAATTGTTGAATAACATTATGTATAAAAGATTCACTCCCTTGTGGGCAGTTCCTTGAGGCATATTGGGAAAAATCTTGATCTTGTGACTATGTCATTTATTCAAGAGGTTGTTCAATTAATGTGTTAAGATCAAAGTTTGATGGAAGCTTGGCACCCATTTGTGCAAGTTTGAGCATGTGTTGTGTGGGATCTTGTTTTATCAATACTTCCACTGCATGAAGGAAATCTTGACTTTGTTGTGTTTCTAGTAAATATTTTTTTAGGATAAGGTGATATCAACCTTGTAATCCTATGTCATTTGTATGTCTCCATGTTCCTTGGAATGTGTTCTAGGGGAAATGAGAGAAAAATATTAAATTTTGGCATGTTGTAATTATATTTTAAATCTAGAGGATTTATTTTCGGTGGAGGTTACACATCAAATACAAATAATGCATCTCTCTTAGGCATCCAAAATGGAATATGAAAGGTTTTGGAGTGGGAATCCAAGATTGCAAAAGAAAAGGTGTTTGTTGGTGTTCCATTGGGAAGTGGAAAGGTCACCTGAGCATCCGGAAAGAAGGGATTTGGATAGGCTATGGGTTAGGTGCCCATGTGAGATTCTTGAATATCTAATTAATATTTTTATTTTATTTTTGGTTGTCTAAGAATATGGGTATGGGTTTTTGCAGGTGGTTTTGTGCCTCTTGTTTTGGTTTACCATTCATGGTTTTACCTCCCACAATTTCTATAAATTGGAGCCATGGGATGGTAGTTTCATATTGAGTTCTTGCAAGCAACAAGGTGTTGCTAGGTTGATTATAGATCAGTAGTGAAGTGTATTATTGTGTACTCTCATTTGAAGATTAATAATATACTTGTCCTCTTTTCTTGGGTGGATTTTTTTCCCAAAAGGGTTTCACCATGTAAATTTGATGTCTCATTTTGGTTGTTGATTTTTATATTGTGATGTTTGATGTAATCACATGTTTATTTATGATTTGGTAATATGATTTTTAGATTTGAATTCACTTGCATAAGTTCATATTGTAGCTTTCCTTCACCTTGTTTTTTAACATTTGGTATCAAAGCTAACAGTTCTGCTGATAAGGGGACACCTTTCTCTTAAGTGGTGGAAGGGTTTTTGGCTACAGTGGGAGCTTTTGTTTTGTGGTATATTGCAGATTTGTGAAGAGGATTATATTCCATGGCTTCTACTTTTTTCCAAGATATGAGAAATTCAATGGAACGGGCTATGAGATTTGGAAACTAAAGATGGAGGATCTCCTTGAAGAGAGAGATCAATGGTTTCTAGTTTTACAAGAGACCAAACCAGCTACAATGTCTAAGATTGGAAATTTTTAGACAAGGCATGAGGAACCATATGATTGTGTCTCACAGATTTCATCCTCTTGAATATCTCCACACAAGACACCACATACAAGTTGTGTAAGAGGATAGGTGATATTTATCAAACTAAAATTTTGTCTAACAAGTTATATCTTAAAAGACAGTTAGATTCATTAAAAATGAAATATGATGATTCTATTATAAATTATTTTACTTATTTTAATCTAATTATAAGTTAGCTTGCATCAATAGATGTTAAATTAGAAGATGAAGATAAATGTATCTTTTTTCTTTGTTCTTTTCCTGAATCTTTGGAAAACCTAATTGTTGCCATAAGTAGTGGTAATGTAGAGCCAAAGATGGATAACATGATTTCCATACTTCTATGAGAGGAGATGAGGAGAAATTCTATGAACTTTGGCTCCCAAGATGTCTTGCATGTGCAAGGAAGGTCCAAAGAGAAAGAGCCTAAAGGGAATAAAAAGAGGGATAAATCTAAAGGATGTTCTAAGACCCTCAAAAAGAGAAGCGTAAAGTGTTGGAATTGTGGAAAAAGAGGGCATATGAAGGAGTGTAAGAAAAAGAAAAATAATATTGATTCCTCCACAGAAAATTCCTTTGACAATGATTCAATTGCTTTGTTATTTCAAATAACTCTATTAGTGATGATTATTGGCTTTTTCATTCAATTTTCTCCTACCACATGACTCTTCACAAGGAGTGGGTTTACTTCTTGCAAAGCATATGATGGGGGAGATGTTTTTCTTGGTGATAATAGCACTAAGAAGATTGTTGGTAATGGAAAGGTAAAGTTGTGTTTTAGTGATGGAAGGATTAAATCCCTTGATGATATTTTACATATTCTAGGACTTGCGAGAAATTTACTTTCAATATCCAAGTTGAATGATTCTAGAATGCATGTTGCATTTGACAATTCTGGCTACAGGTTAGTAAGAGGGAGTTTGGAGATAGCTAAAGGATCTTAGATAGGGACTTTGTTTAGGCTGAATGTCTCTACTTTATGTAACTCTTCCAATGTAACTAGCACTGAAAATGCATGTATGTTGTGGCACCATAGATTGGGTCACATTGGTGAAAAAGGTCTTAAGACCATTCTTAATAAAAATTTGGTTGACGATAATTCTAATTATTCTGTTGAAAAAATGATTTCTATGAGCATTTTGTGTTTGGTAAATAGAATAGATATTCATTTCCTAAAGGAAATAATAAGGAAAATATATTATTAGAGATCATTCATTTGAATGTATGCGGACCAGTGGATGTTAACTCTTTGGGTAAATTTCAATATTATGTCTCTTTCATTGATGTTGTCTCAAGATACACATGGATTTATTTTATGTGTTCTAAATCTAAATTTTTCACTAAGTTTAAGGAATTTAAGGCCTTAGTTGAGAAGCAATCAAATTATAAGATAAAAGTGTTGAGATCTAACAATGGGGGTGAATATTATTTTAGGGAATTTGATGAGTTTTGTAAGCATGCAGATATTGTCCGGCAAAAGACTACTCCTTATACTCCCCAACAAAATAGGGTAGCAGAAAGAATGAACTAAACCTTGATGGAAAGAGTTAGGAGCATGTTGAGTGGTGCTAAGCTTGATAGATGTTTTTGGGCATAAGTGGTTGGTACTACTTGTTATTTGATTAATAGATCCCCTTGTTTAGCTCTTATTGATAAAACTCCTTATGAAGTATGGATAGGTACGTAGAAATTCTTTTGTTTCGCACTTAAGGGTCTTTGTTTTTGAGGATTTTGTTCATGTTCCTCAATATAATTAATCTTAACTAGATCTAAAATCTTAGAAATGCATTTTTTTGGTTATGGTGAGAATGTTAAAGGTTATAAGCTTTGGAATCCTCTAACCCGTAAAATTATCTTTTCTAGAGATGTGATTTTTAGGGAGTTTAGAGCTTACTCAGGAGAAGAAGAACCAAGGGAGAAAGATAAGACAAAGACAATGAACTTTGAGACAAATATTGAAAATTGAGAAGATGCACATGTGGAAGAACAATTAGATGGATTTGAGGATGGAGAAGAAGAATAGGGTTTAGATAGTTCATAGGATGTGCAAGATGAGCACACAGAAGAGGAAGAATAGGTAGAGCCCATTAATCCTACCTTGGGGAGGTCCAAAAGGCAACAAGATCTAGTTGATAGGTATAGCCCATCTAACTTCCATTGTGTATATTTGCTTTGTTGAGTACTGATGATGAACCTAGATCCTATAGGGAGGCTCTCTCGTCAAAGGAAAGTGAGTCTTGGTTACATGCCATTCAAGAGGAGATGATGGCTTTGGATAGTTGTGACACCTGGGATCTTGTTAGATTTCCCAAAGGAAGGAAGCCCATTGGATGCAAGTGGGTATTTAAAATTAAATTTGGATCAAATGGTCGATTAGAGCGGTACAAGGCTAGATTAGTGGCCAAGGGCTACTCCCAGAGAGGAGTTGATTTTGGTGAAATTTTCTCTCCTATTGCTAAATTAACTTCTACTAGATTCCTATTATCTATTGTTGTTGCTTGTGATTTTGAGATAGAGAAAATGGATGTTAAAACTGCTTTCTTACATTGGGATCTTGAGGAAGAAATTTATATATGACAGCCTAACAGTTTTGTTGTGAAAGGAAAAGAACAATTAGTTTGTAGGTTGAAGAGATCTTTGTATGGTTTGAAACAGTCACCCAAGATGTGGTACCAGAATTTCGATGATTTTACATTGAAGTTGGGTTTTCTTAGGAGCAAGGAGGATCTTTGTGTTTACATTAAGGTTATTGATGATCAGATTCTAATTATTACTTTGTATGTTGATGATATGTTATTTTTTGGTAACAGCAAGGTGATGATTAGTGAGCTCAAGACACAGCTTTCTAGCATATTTTATATAAATGACTTGGGGGATGAAAAATATATTCTTGGGATGGAAATTAAAAGATATTGGATTTACAGAAAGCTTTGGTTAAGCCAAATCAATTATGTTGATACCATTTTGCAGAGGTTTAATATGAATGATTGTAAGCCAGTTAGTATTCCATTTTTAGTTGGTACTAAGTTGAGCTTAGATATGTGTCCTAATTCTGATGATGATGTTGAGGATATTTCTATGGTTCCTTATGCTAGTGTCTTTGTTAGTTTGGTGTTTGTAATGGATTTCACTAGACTAGATATAGCCCAAGCAGTGGGAGTTCTAAGTAGGTTTATGTCTAATGCTAGTAGAGAGCATTGGACTTTTGTTAAGAGGGTGTTTAGATATTTGCAAGGTACTTCTCATTACTATTTTTTTTATCATGGTACTAATGATGTGGACAAGTCATTGTACATACAAGGATTTGTTGATTCAAATTGGGTAGGTGACTTGGATAGTCGAAGGTCCACCAATGGCTATGTATTTACTTTGTTTGGAGGAGCGGTGAGTTGGATGAGTAAGAGGCAGCCAACAATTGATTTTCGACCACTAAAGAAGAGTATATGGCTACTACGCATGCATCTAAGGGGGCGGTATGGTTACAAATACTTAGTAATGGCATTGGTTTTTATTGCAAGACAGTAAGGATTGGATGTGACAGTCATAGTGTTATTTTTTTGACAGAAAATCCTATGTATCATGCTTGTACTAAACATGTTGATGCTTAGTATCACTTTGTGTGAGAGATGGTTGGGAATGGTAATTTATTGATAGAAAAGGTTGACACTTTGGATAATGTTGTAGATTCTCTTATGAAGCCAGTGACCATGGTTAAGTTCTCTTGGTGTAGGAAGGCCATGGGCCTTGATCACTGTACTTATTTTATATTTTTCTATCTCTTGCATGTAAATAAAAAGTATAATGTCAATTGGGAGAATGTTAGGATAAGATGACATTAACCTTGTAATCCTATGTCATTTGTATGTCTCCATGTTCCTTGGAATGTGTTCTAGGGGACATGAGAGAAAAATATTAAATTTTAGCATGTTGTAATTATATTTTAAATAGAGGATTTATTTTTGGTGGAGATTACACATCAAATATGAATTGGTAATCTCTCTTAGGCATCCAAAATGGAATATGAAATTTTTTGGAGTGGGAATCCAATATTGGAGAAGAAAAGGTGTGTGTTGATGTTCCATCAAGAAGTGGAAAGGCCACCCGAGCATTCGAAAATAAAGGAGTTAGATAGGTTATAGATTAGGCACCCATGTGAAAGACTTGAATATCCAATTAATATTTTATTATGTCTTTTTTTGTCCAAGAAGATAGGTGTGGGTTTTTTCAAGTGGTTTTGTGCCTCTTGTTTTAGTTTACCATTTGTGGCTTTACATCCCACAATTTCTATAAATTGGAGTCATGGGATGGTAGTTTCATATTGAGTTCTTGCAGGTAACAAGGTGTTGTCAAGTTGATTAGAGATCAGTAGTGAAGTGTATTATTTTGTACTCTCATTTGAATATTAATAATATACATGTCCTCTTTTCTAGGTGGAGTTTTTTCCCAAAAGGGTTTCTCCACGTAAATCTAGTGTCTCATTTTGGTTGTTAATTTTTATATTGTGATGTTTGTTGCAATCAAATGTTTATTTATGATTTGGTAATCCAATTTTTTAGATCTGAATTCACTTTCATAAGTTCATATTGTAGCTTTCCTTCACCTTGTTTTTCAACATCTTCTTGAGTGATTTCATGTGGTTTTTGTTCTTCCTCAAAGTAAATTGTTTCCACTTGAGGTTTGGTTGTAGTTAGAGGAAGCTCACTTGTTATTTGTGGTTTTGTTGTAGTTGTAGGAATCTCACTTGTTTGAGGCATCCCATATTTTTGATCACTAACATTTGAAATAGGATCTATATCTTTCTTGTATTGAGACCTAGTTGTGACCATACAAGGTTTATCAAGCCTAGGAAATATTTGAGACAAATGATTTTCAAATGTATTTGTGACCTCAAATTTTGTTATCAATGATGATGTTTTGGGTGGATTTGGATCAATGATGATACGAATGATACGGAGGATATGAAACTTTTAATTAAGACTACACTTAGGATTTTGATTGTTTGATTTTTTTTTTTGGTGTTGATGTTTTGATGATTATGAACTTACTTCTTTGGGAGTAGACTCATGACTCCAAAGTGAGTTTGTGCAAAATTATTTTTGCTAACTCAACCTAAACACCTTGAAAAAAGATCATTTCCAAGTATGAGGCTAAATTAGTTGATTGATAAAGCTTTCAAACCTAAGTGATTTATGTACAAATGTTAAGTTGTTTGATTTGATATGAGATGTTGTGATGTTTGATTTTATGGTTGATGTTTGATTTTGAATGAATATGATATCTTCGTTCCAAATGAAAACCTAATATTATTATTTTTTTACAATTTCCAAGTGATTTTGATAAAGAACCTTGTATGATATTTCAATGTTTGATAACCCAAAAAAAAATTTGATAAAATAATATTGAGCATGAATTTTCTTATTTGTTTGTTTGAATCAAGTAACACAAGTGGTTTTGAATGTTGCTTTTAGGTTCAATTTTTAAAAATATTATTTAATCATGAATTCTTTTTACCACATAAAGATCTTGATTATGAGTTGTCCAACACTAAGATGTCTACAAAAAAGAAAATTGTTTTCCACAAAAGCTCAATATTGTGAAAAGAAAAAAATGTTAAGTTATAGTTAGCTAAGTTTAGTTTGACACAATGTGCAAAGATATAGACAATGATACTAAGATACACACGAAGATATTGTTTTGATTAAAAAAATATACTTAGATGCATACAATAGTACAATGTCTTTCAAGTGCATACAAAGTGTTCAAAGTGTTTGAAATCTTGTCATGACCATGTTTAATGTTTGCTTGTTTGGGTGTTTTGAGAATTTTGTAAAAAAGGTGTTCAACTGACTCAATAGGTGATGGAATATATTTCATGAGATTTCTTCCACAAAGATCACTAGAATAGATCAACATAACCAAAACAAGCACAACCTATTTAGTCAAAAAGGTTTATCTCTTAAGTCAAGCCCGCACAATAACTTACCTAGCTTGGGTGGATGACTAGAGTATGTGCACATACATGACATGCCTCTTACCTTGAAAGGAAAAGTTATTTATAAGGTGTTTTTCGCCTCAACAATCAATCAATACATGGCAAGTAACTTCATGGAATGATGTTGTTCCATTGCACCTTCTTAAGAGATGTTTGATGGCCTAAGGCTTCTAATAACATAAAGGTGTTTAGTGGGTAGAACATCGGTGAACACTACCTCCTACATAAGTGTGGTATGGAAATACCATCTCCCCATGTCTAGAATCACCTAGGCCAACATGAAAGGAGTGCCTAGCAAGTCATGAGTAGATTGAACTACAACTTTCACTCCACCTTATTTCTATAGCATGCTCAAAAGTGTAACTTGAGGCTAAACCCTTAGGTGATGAAATCCCAAGGTAGGCCTCTGTTATGCCTTGCATAACCACCCCATTTTTTATTTTTGGAACAAAATGGGTCCCCCTTTTTGTTTTGTTCACCTTTGGTTGTTTGGTTGGGTCTTAGGAGTTGTTTTTTTGCTCCTGAGTCTCTCTCTTTTGCTCTGTCGGAGGCGGGTCCGGAACCAAAGCTAAACATGGAACTTTTTCAAGGCTTCAAGTTTGGATATCATTCTGACTCTGAATATGTCTTCTCTTTTGTTTCTCATTTTTTGCCTGTTGGTTGTTTTCAACCAACCCTTGGGTTGGTTCGTCTCTTGTTTGTTGGTCATTTTCTTGTGTTTTGTTTGTTTGCCCGCATGGGAGCGGAATCGTGATTGGAACGTAAGTAGGAAGTTTCAAGTTTCCATATTGTGTCCCCATTCTGACTCCATCTCCACTCGTTTGCTTTGTCTCCTCATTTTTTTTGTTTGTTTGGACTGGGTCCAATTTTTGCTCTAGTCCCGCTTCCCTTGTGCTGGTGTGTTTTGTTCTTTTCTTTTTGGTCAGGGCCGGACCCCAAATCAAACTTCGAACTTCATAAAAGTTCCATTTCGGTTTTGGCTCCGCCCCTGTCCTCTTGTGTCTTGTTTTGGTCATTGTCCTCTTTGTTAGGACCAGATCGAGGTTGCAAACTAAGGAACTTTGTGTAAGTTTCTTTATCTTGTCTCCGACCCGGATCCGTGTCTGCCTTACCTTTTGATATTCAGTGGACTTGACTTAATTATCTATTCACGTCGTTGGCTCCATCCCCGAACTACCGCATTTATGGCATTAAATGTAGCCTCTTAGCATGTGAGAATCAATTGTTAAAGGTTTAATCATGTTTAAACTAGCTCATTATCATTATTATTCGAAGTGTTTAAGTAAACCACAGCCAAGAAAGTCTCAAGAGGATTGATTTGATCACGGAGACAAGTTGTGGAGAAAATCTTGGCTACATTTTGGTCAGTCCTGAGGATCGTTTTGAGGTAGGTTTCTTTGCTTTTTCATCTCTCGTTTGTTCTTTCAAATGTTTTGTTTTGGCATATTTGCAGGAGGGTTTTTTTTCTACGAATTTCTTCACTTGTTTGTGTTTTTCTTTTCTTGTTTTGTTTCTTTTGTTCTTTCTTTTCTGTCCCGTTCCGTTTTTGGTTTATTTTTCATTTGTCGTTTTGTTCTGTTGTTTGTTCCGCTGTCACTTTCATGAAAGGTTCATTTTGTCATGCCCTATTTCTTAACTAGGGTTTCAATTTTTGTAGGGGTTTCCATGCTTGAGTGATGAATTTCATGTTGAAACCCCTTTTATTGGCTTCCCGCATCGACTCTATGTTTTCCATGTGGGATTTTCGTTATGCCCTAATTTTTTAGAATTGTTCTGTCGAGTAAACTAGGGTTTTGCTCAACAACCTTTGCAAAAGTTTTCTTTTCTAGGGTTTAAATTTCCATTTATACGGAGGAGCTATCAGAGGAGTTAAACTATGCTATTCCTGGTTTCCTGTAAGCTCATGTGACCCAGGGATTAAAATTCATGTGACTGTACCTTTTGAAGTACCCTCTGTTTCCTGAAACTATTTCACTCCCGCCTATGATGTATCTTTATACTTATTCTTGATCGGAACTGGAGCTGGGGTGGAAGTTGAATTTGGCAACTAACAAATAGTGTTGGTTCAGTTCCCGTTCCGGTCCCAATTTCGATCTCATTTTGGTTCCTGTCCTGTTCTGATCTCGGCCCCACCATATGATAAAGGATGTATTTTATGCCTAATACTTCTATGGTCCTGCCTCCGATGAAAGCAGAATTTGACTAAGTAAATATTATCTTAGGAGGGTAGAGAAGGGTATTATATGATTGACTAACTTGGATTATTTTGTTCATCTAATACAGAAAGTTGTTGTAGGAATCAAGAAATGTCGATGGTATCAGATGAGGCTTCCCAGAGAAGCCAACTGGGTGAAACTTCATGGTAAGGAGTTAGACCGAAGAAGATCAAGGTGGAACAACTTCCATATACTTTGAGGTACAAGCATAGGGAATTTTCCCTCACAGCTAGCAAAATTGATTCTGACTGGGCTGATATTACTAACACCAATTTGGGCCCTTTTAACAACGAAGAATTACACGAGGATACATTCACTGAGGAGTAGGTAACAGGAAGAACGGAAAGGATTGTTCAATCCAAGTTGGCACATGTTGCGCTCTTCCCCTTATCTGTCCAGTGTCCGAAGTTGATTCTTACAACAACTGGAGCATATAATCCTGCTACTAGGTAGTGTGTGGATGTAAAGGGCAATGTCATTATTGATTTCACACCTCAAATGATCAAAGTTTTGTTTAATGTACCTGATCCCGGGAATCCTAGGCAAATGAATGAGGCAGAAGCTTTGAAGCTTTACAGTGATAATAAGGAGAAGAATATATCTCACATGAATAAGACTTGGATGAGGGTGGACAAGAAGTCTCTTACCAAGCTTCCAGACTAGCCTAAGAGGGTAGACTTTAGTAAAGATATTGCAAGTATAATCATGTTCCTTTCTAGGGTGTTTGGAAAAAGGGATGCTTCACTGTTTAAGGAATGGATGTTTCCTTTCATCCAAACTATTTTGGATGGAAGGCAACAATTTGATTGGTCAATGATAGTATCAAACAACATTCACAATCAAATGATAAAAGTGAGAGAAACCAAGTGTTTCTTTATGACATCCTATGTAGTTTATGCAGCTGCCCGAATGGGGATTTTTCTTGGACTTCAAACAGTGGGTATATTGGGGGAAGCCCAAGGATAGAAGAAAGTGTGGGAGTATTATAATCATCTCACCTTGCAAGCATCAGAGCAACATTATAGAAGGGTAAATGATGCCTTTCTTTATGTCATTATTAACAAGCTTAATGGTGATGTGGGATATAGGCTTAGCAGGGAGGCAATGGCTTTCGTGAATGAGTGGGGGCATTGTTTTATCCAGTACCCCACATTCACCTATTTCAGGTTAGTAGGTTTTGATCATCACCCCCATTTTCTGCCTAGATGTTGTGGTGATAGGATCATTTTAATAGAGTTTATTTATCAAGCCTTGGTTGTTAATTACAATTTTGGCACCAAACACAAGACTGGTTGCCATAAGTTTCCAATGAGGCTGGGAGTTTTTAGTTGTCCACACATTGTGGCAGCTAAGGCTATTTGTGATGAATTAGCTTATTTGAAGTTGGGCTTGTACACTACGAGGAAGCATTATGACCCTAAGCATAAGTTGTGGGCTTTTCCTCCCAGTCTCTTTGATAATCACTTCAATATGTTGGAGGATTCTTGGGAGGACTTGCAAGATGAATATGACCTTAGGAAAAGGAATTATGAAAGGATACCTATCCCACTCATGGTTGAGTTTGGGATAAAGGAAGACATTCCAGAAACTTTGTCTGATGATTGGGTAGTTTTGGATCCTGGGTATAATGCAAACAAGATTGGCACTAAATATCTTGATCCAGTAGACTGGAATGGTGAGGAGACAATTGACATAAAGCATATTGCAAGACTGGTGTTGGATAGGAGTATTCACTAGGTAAGTTTGAGGGTTAACCAGACTGAGGCTCAATCATCTAAAAAGAGGAAAGTTGCAGGTACCACCCAAGGATACAAGAGGACAAAGAGAAAGATGGCACCTAAGGAACCCTTAGAGTTTATGCCTTCTAATGCATAAGAGGAGGTGGTCCCTCAAGACCTCCTAGAGGTGCAGGAAGGTGAAAAAATTACGGAGGTGGGGGCTTCTACATCTGTTGCAGTAGAGGTATCTACTCATCCCTCTGATACACAACAACTAGGTCAAGAATCACCAAAGGGAGCCCTCCATGATGAAGCAGAGGTATTAAAAGAAATGGAGGATGAAATTGAGATATATAATATAGAAATAGTTCAGAAAAGACTCCATATGATAAAGGAAATTGTGTATTAACATCTCTTGATATGACAGATGATGCAGGGACCGAACACATATTGACTGAGGAAGATCAGTGGAAACTCTTTGATGATGCAAAAAGAGAAGTTGATGCCAAGGCACAAGCTGAGGCATTAGCTAAGCAACAAGAGGAGGAAGCCAAGGCACAATTTGAATTGGAAATCAAGCAGAAGGAGTTGGAAGATAAGGTCAAGGCTGATGAATTAGCTAAACAACAACAACAAAAGAAATGGGAGCTCAAGATATAGGAAGAGAGAGATAAGTTGATGATGCAGAAAAAATTTCATAACCTTGAAGAGGAAAAGGCCCAGCAGAGAAGAGAGAAAGAATATCTTGAAGCTAAGATCAAGGCACAAGAAGAGGCTCATAGGAAAAAGGAAGAGCAAGAATGTTTGAAAAGGGAAAAAGAGCTTGTTGAGATTGCTAAATATGAAAAGAAGTCCAAAGAGGCATGGGACTATGTTGAAGAGTTGAAGAAGCAGCGAGATCAAATGTTGGAGAAAAAGAAAGTAGAAGAGGAATGTTTAAAGCAGGAGTTGGAGGCTAAAAGGCTGCAAGAGCAGAAGGATAAGGAGGAGGCAGAAAAGTTAGCACAGGAGAAGGCACAAAGTGATCAGCAAAATGTGTAGGAAGTTGATTCTCAACCAGGGCTTACATTGTTACAACCTTTGTCTTCCACTATTGTGGCTTCTTTTCTTTAGCCCAGGTATCCACTACTCTTGTTGCTCCTACTTGGTTAAAGTTGGACTTAGAAATAAAACAAGTCGTTCAACCACAGCCATTGAACTGGGACAAGATGATGAAAGAAATTGAGAAGGAGAAACCTAAGAAGAAGGCCCAGATTCTTCACTCTACCAAGCTCACTGATGTTGGAGAGATTGTTGTTGAATGTTCCATACCCGTAATGGAGAAGAGTCGTGATGATATGTAAATCACTAATTATCAATTGGGGGCGGTAAATTTGGGAAGGCCTACAAGAAACCAGCAAATGAATTTGATTGATATTGTGGCCTCTTCAACTAAATCTCGGATGATCAGAGATAAAAAAAAAAAGGAAGGATGAGCTTAAGACTCAATTGGATCAACTCCATAGGTTTTTGAAAGATGTTTCAACTCCCATTTCCCAACAAGCTGCTCTTCCTGAATCCCCAGTTTTGTTAACAAAGAAGGAAGCAGATGATTTGGCTCAAATTAAAAGCAAGGTAGGAATGATGCAAAAATGGTTGGACAAGCTCAACCAGGAAGTTGATGATGTTCTTGTTGAAGATTTTAAAATTCATAAGGTTGCTCTTGAATTGGCAGAGGATCTAGATAAACAAGATGATGAATACAAGGAATGTGTTAAGAAGCTTGAAGATATTGGAAAAATGCCTAAGTCCACCTTGCTTGAATATTCAATTCTTGAGCATGATAATGCAGATTTTGTGGAAAAAATTGTGAGCATAATAAGGTATAAGTCGAAGACTATTCATGGGCATCAAGAAGAAGTTCGAGAAATGAGAAAATATTTGAATCAACATATGGTTGAATTGGAGGCAATTGTGGCTATTTTAATTAACCTAGATTCCTCAGGAAAGGAAGGCATGTCTTTGGATAAACTAAGGGAAAGATGGAGGGGTAGGTTTGATGAAATTATGAAAAAAGGAGACAATGGGGAGAATTTATTATTGGATCAATTTATGGATATCAGGGAGGAGACAAGGACTGCTAGAAGAGAGTTAATCAAGTTGAAGGAGATACAAAAGTTGGTTTTTGTAGAATTTGAAAGGGTCAGATTTGAAGATGGTTGGTTGGATGGACCTGATTCAAATACTCTTCAACAAGTACTCTTTAGTTATGATGAGTACATCCTTGAGCATTCAGTGCAAGAGTGAACTGACTCTTTTCACCACACGCAATATCTTCTTTTCTCCTCTTTTTGTGGGGTTTTGACATAAGCTCAACTATGTGTTTGATCCATTGGTTTCACTCTCTTCTGGGAATATCATATTTTTGGTGCAACAGAGTAATCAGCCTTGGAACAAGGGTTCATCAGTCCACTTCTATGTTCGGTTCTAGCTCCATTAATTATGGATCTAGATTGATAATTGAGAGAAACTTGTGCATGTGGCACCTATATGTATTATTAGGTTCTATTTTGTAAAGGTCGGCTAATTGAAAAAAATCAGCCACCTGATGATAGAAAATAGATATTAGATCTAGGATTTCGAGGTTTTAAGAGAGATACTCTGAAAGTTTAAGTAAAACTTAGTTATTTTACAATTTTCATACATTTTTATGTTATTGTTTGAAGTTTGGATCTATTTTGATAAGGTTAATGGTACATAATCAATCCATATGCCAGTGATTTTGTTGTGCTTAAGTGTTTCTTATTTGATGAAATTCAATAGAAGGAATGGGATTCAAGATTATATCATTGGGTTATCTATGGATGAATTTGTTATCATGTTCATTTGATCTATGTTTAATGGTGACTGAGTGATTTGTTTGAAGAAAGTTTAGTAAATGTTGATGGTATTTGAATTAGCACTATGGATGTATGCAGTAGCATAGTTTATTCTATGGATTGCATCTTGTTGTGGTTGTGGTTAGGTGGAATAAACACTCATTATTGATATGCATGTCTGGATATGTAAGAATTTTATTAATGTTTCTTTTTATTTGAAGCTATTATTCATCTTTTTCTTTTATATAAACCCCCCTCCAACGTAGATTAATTGATATTATACAGTCATGTTCCTTATTACCAGCAAAGGCCCCTTGAAGATTACAGTTACATCGACCACTTAGTGGCATCAGCATAATTGAGAACCAATTACCAGGACCTTGGGAGTTAGGTCACCATGTGTTATCTTTCTCTTTTGAGAGAAATAGAATAGTAATATTTTGTTTAACGTTGCTGTTTTGTTTTGACCCTCAACAGCCTCCTAACAAATAAAGGAAGGATTCATGTTGACTACTTTCTCATCACCCAAGATCGCACGCAGTGCAAGGGGAGAGGATGTGATAGTAACTCCTTTGGCTAAAGATAAAAGAAATGAAAATTGAAGATGTTTCTCTTCACCCAAGATCACATAAGGCATAAGGGGGGAGAATACACATCAACAATATACCAAGCACGGAATACAAAGCAAACACTCTTGTTCTTTTTAAACGTGCACCAAAGATAAATATGAATAAATTGTTAAAGCACCAATTGAAGTGTGTAATTTGTATTGTTATTTTTAAAACCCAAATGAAAAATGAGGTCATGTAGTTCAGTTTTATGCACCAAATTCAAAATGAAATTTTTTGTTGTTCATTTTAAAACACCAAAGTAAATGTGAGATGCATAAAATGAAAATAGCTCTAAATTTATTTATAAATGAGTGTTAATAAACAATTTTTAAATTCATCATGCGATAGAGGTCCACCTCTATCAGATAAAATCATAAAATAGAGATTAGTTAGGGTTAGTCCTAACAAAACATGCAATCATATCACATAATTAAAGAAAACAAAGGCGTGGGATTGCATCAAACAGAGGTGTAGTTTTTTAGACAAAGTTGTGGCACTGCCAACTAACAAATGTGCAAATCTTTTGCAAATGTGTGGTCCTTTAACAAAGGCATGAAACTATTCCTCAAACTAAAATGGAAAAACATAGAACAAAGGCACGGCCAAAGATACAAAGGCACTGGACTGAAAAATGCAAAGGTGCGGCCCTTTAGGAAAAGGTGCAAACCTTTAACAAAGCATGCTTCTGTCAAAAACAAAGGCATAACTCTACCTTGAACCTACAAAATTTGAAAAAACTTGAAGAAAAATGATTAGTTAGGGACATGGGGTCCCATCAAGCGTGTAATTATGTGAATGTATAAAAGTGATTGATCAAATAACATCAAATTGAATTCAAAAACTAAAAATATGAACAATTAACTATGCAATCCAATGAAATTGCTTACAAAGATCAATTAGAATTCAAAAACATGAAGGAACAAAGAAATTCAAATGAAATATAATTAAGAAAATACAAACCTTAATCTCATTGTGGGATTATGCTCAAATTGGATGTGGGGTGCTTTAGTTTGAACAAAATCCATGATGTTGCAAAGCAATGGATGAAGAAATAATATGAAATGACTCACAAAATGCTCTCAAATTGATCGAATTGGGTAATCAATTCAAGAGAGTAAGTTTCCTCAAAGCTTGTGAATCCTTTTCCATGGAAAAAGACCTGCTATTTATAGAATTTAGAAATCATGATTAATGGTGAAGATCAAAAAAATTAATCAATGGATGAAATTGAATGAGAGGAGTCAACATAGATCAAGGATGAATCAAACGATTGATAATCCATGAGATATCAATCAAAGATCATATCAATGGTTCAAAATCCATGAGAGAGTCAACTAATTCCCTAATTTTTAGGAATTATGTTGGAGAGATGTTGGAGGGAAATATTTGAATTCGAAAAGGGAATATCCATTGTGCAAGTTGAGGATGTTGGAGGATTTGAAACAAATTAGCTAATTAAACAATTAATTAAAATCATTTAATTGTGCAAGTGGATGAGATTAGAAATTTTAATTAAATAATCATGAATTATTTAATCAAAGTAGATTATTACACAATTAAATAATTTGCATTATTTAATCAAATGGGAATGGAATTAGTATGAAGAATAGTGAATTAATTAAATAAAATTGATTTATTTAATTAATAGGAGAAAATGGTGAATTTAACTAAATAATTGATATTATTTAATTAAATGGATGAATTATGTGAAATAGGCTAGAAATGGTGTTAGTAAGAAAAATCAAGTATGCTATATCATTAGGATAATTTTAGGTGTCTACAACTCACACCATATGACATGTTTAGTGGCAATGTGAGATAATCAAAAAAGAAAATTAAAATTTCAAGAATTAAATATTATTTGAAAGGGTGAAATGTACTAGAGAAACATAGATAGAGTTATGTTGAAATGCCTTGATCAAGAATAGGCCTCTAAGGTGTTAGATGATATGCATGGTGGGAATTGTGGAGATCATTTTATGGATAGGCACTACTGTATTTGACTACAAATTTTGACGAATGTTTGGTGACATATTGACAAAATATTGTCGACTTACTGACGCAACAATGATTTAAATTTCATCGCTAGATTTTTGTCGCTTTAATGACCAATTTTTATATATCGAAACCACGACCCAGCATTGTCGATCAGCACCACAGAAAATGTTGGCGGTGTCTATCGCAACATCAACGTAACTTCGTCCATCTATCGACACAAAAAATCAAAAAACATTGCAGAACGCCCATTTGAAATCATCGAAAAAACACCAAACGTTTCTCCATTTTCTGATAAGGTGGAGAAAACTGGTGTTGCCATTACGATGAAAATTACATCATGTGTACAGCAACCTCATCACAATTTTTTGTGGTTCGTCGGGATATTTTCATCAAAAGTGCGACGAAACCCTATAGTTTTTTTTTTTAAATAATATTCATTCAAACATCTTCCAGTTTCCTCGATGTGATAAGTCCCCCGGATGTTCATTCCTTCGATCTCAAGTGTGTCACCAAGACTCTTTCCGATTGAACTTCCATCAGCATGATAGGAAGACATTTCAAACTCATTCTTAGAGTATTTGTCCCACCGGGGAAATTTCTTTGTGCTTTGTCGGTGAGATAGGATGGATATCTTGCCAATGGTATTTCATTGTGAGACATGTATGATCGGACTGACTCATGGATCTCATTTCGAGAGTATTTGTCTTGTCGGGGAACTTCTTCATCTACGAGACCACAGGTTGTATCTTCCTGATATGTATCCTCCTATGAAATTTGATTAGTGTGACAGTCTTTACCTCTCGCCGAAATGCCCAAACCACCTGCATTGGAATATAGTAGCTTATGGATTGGAGAGACCTGTACCCACTCATGTCGATATGGATTATTTATCAAATGCTTTTGCTTAGAGGTATTTTAAGGTACAAAAAGGTCAAAACTAATGCAACCACTAGTAATTATATCTCTTCAATTTGAAATGTGTGAACAATGGGTCTTAGATACATATAGTAAGTAAATATCTTATAAGCCTTGTTCATAAGCCTTTTGAATTATTTGTTTTTTGGCTTTATGCGTAGCATTCTGTTTTAGCCATTTATAATATATATGGTTGTAATATACCTTCCAATTTCTACCTTTAATTTCCTGATTTGTCTCTCGGGGATTTTGTTGGGTAATTGTCTTTTAGTTTTTGTACTTGTTGATTGCTTGATTATTTTGGTGTTTTGTTTACATAAGATGATATAATAGATTTGAGAGACTCAAAATGTGCATTCAGTGTAATCAACTTAACTTTAACACTATCCAAATATAATCATGACAAGACAGAGGACAGTTCTCAAGTCTATTTTAATATCCATGCAACACACTCTTTGAATTGAATGGTATTTTCAAGTTACACTTCATTCTAGTTGAAGACTACACAAGACTCAAATAATGTTGGGAATGATGTGCATAGAACTCAGTGCTAATACAATTTTCCACCACAATAATAAGAGATTTATTCTAGTGTTATGACACACCAACAATTATCTGATGAGCAGTAACACATAAATTTGTAGCAGCAACAATTGAAGGATATTTTCTAAAACATTTAAACTCAGAAATGTACCTATAGCAATACTACTTCAATCGACCTACTTAGAATCATCATAATCTTTGTTTACAGTAGGTGACATCGACTACAGGACATGGTAATATAGAATGCTTATAGTATTATAGAATGTTTAGACTTGATTATCCAGATGACTCCAACCTGATGCAAGATACGGTGCCTCCTAAGAAACTTGTGCAGCAATGAAGACTAACAAAGACCCTTCTATGATGAATAAAAATAATAGTTAAACCCAAACCAAAAACCAAACCAGCAACATATAATACATAACTGTATTAATTCTATCCAATGATGTTATCATCAATGCATGAAGCACATGACAGGCGATTACTAGGAGCAATCCATCCACTCACTTATTCCATTGGTAACTAAATAAGAGAATCGTCTATAAAATTGCTACCCAGATTGAAAGGTGCCCCTCATATGGATCAAATGGCATGTAAGCAACTAGAGATGATTATTGGGAGCAACTATAGAATCAATAGCCTACTAAACAATGGCATGACATCATCACTAACTACTCATCACATAGTGAATTGTGGATGATTTTAGCATTAACCACATAATTACAATATTTGTATGTTTAATTATTTAATACCAGTTGTGTTACAGGGCTCTCTCCTAGACCCCTCATACCCAGACCTAGTTTGAATCATGTACTAGTCTCAATCCAATTATTGTGTTGAAATGGTTGTGCTCTTCTCGTTTGTTTCTATGCTACATGAGTACATCCCAATTTTGTCTAATCCAAACTCGTATATCCGCAGACGCGGGATCCATCCATGGATAGCTTCCCCTGCAAAATTTGTCATCCACGGTAACATATGAGATGTGTTAAAAAGTAAAATAAGTACAAAGGGTAACATATTGAAGCAAAGAGAACTAATGAAAATCGCATAAGCTTAAAAGTGCAACATAATGAAATATTTAAAAGTGCATTACTTTATTGAGCTTCTCTTTGTTTTGAGAATAGTTTAATATTCTCTACTTAACAGGGCCAACCACGTGATGGTGGAAGCTCATTTGGACCCTCCCCCCCCCCCTCACATCACTCTCAATTCCCCATACCCAATCATATAACATTAATCATTCATTCATCCATTAATAACATATAACATTCATTCATTAACATATAACATTCATTCATTAACATATTCACATTCATTCATTAACATATAACATTCATTCTTTTAGTTTTTACATATTATTACAATATGGTTTTCATAATATGATTACAATCACTCTTTTTTTTGTTTATTTTTTGAAGCTAAAAAAAGAAGTGGAGTATCATTTTCTAAATCATTTGTCCCCCCTTCAGTTGTTCTACCCTTTTCTCATGATCTTAATGTATGCCTAGTCATGTACTCACAACATGGAGGTCACTGCAAGGGGGATCTGCTGCAATAACAAAGAAATGTTAAATTGATATGTTTTATTATTATTGTTACAAGTATTTCATTAATTAAAAGAACTTTAGAGTGGTGCTCTTACTGGATGGGGCCACATCATCTTCCTAATCTTGTCTTATAGTCTCATGCTCAACATGCTAAACACCCTCTAAATCCTTTGGAGTTGAAACACGAAAAGTTACATTAATTAATACACCAATTGCAATTAAATATGTTTAAAAGAACATTAGAGTGGTCCTCTTTACCTAATGGGGCCACATCATGTTCCTAATCTTGTCTAGCCTAATTATGCTCAACATGTTGATCATGCTCTACATGCTCTAAAGTTGAAATACAAAAGGTTACATTAATTAATACACCAATTGCAATTAAAGATATTTAATTATATTAATCCATACTGCGTTTTGTATAGCACATGAATACATCCAGTACCGAGATGCACACCATGACCTTCATCTACAGGTTGTGCTCCACCCTCACCAGGCTACATTCCAATGTCATGTGCAATATTATCATTACTTGCCTATTTAAAACAAATAGGCACATAATTACTTTATGGTGGAAATTAATATTGAATAGATTGCACAAGTATTCAATTTTAAATAAACTTCATTGAGTTTATTTACCTACATGTCGGATGCAGTGGAAGCTTGTGTTTTCCCATTCAAGAGTCTTAGGCGTTCATCCACAGCTCCATAGCCTTGCTAGAAGGCAATCTTCAGGTCCTCTTCTATGGGCACTCTATTGAATTCAGAGCCCTACATTTTTGCATAAGATCATGAATTTTGCTTCTATGGTGTGATAAAACCAAAATTGTTTACAATTTATTATTTCGATGCAATATTTCATTTATTGATACTTACAATCCATGTGGCTAATTTCATATAACCACCAGAGCCAAGTTTGTGTTTCTCGTGTTTTTCTAGTCTTGCTTTTGTTGCCTTCAATGTTTCGGGAAGCCTATGAAAATTTTGAATTACGTTAGATTATGTAAAAAGAAATAGTAATCAATATATAATTACATTGTTGATAGTATCACAAACCCCTTGCCTTTAATGATTAATCTCCACAGGTTTCTACCCCTATGGTTTTTGGGGTCCCCCAAATAAAATAATAAAAGATGGGCCCTACTCAGAAGAACCCCAAAATGTATCAGAGTTTGTTTCTTTCTTAAGAATCCAGTTAAAGAGGCTAATTGGGTCCCTCCTTATCAAGCATTCCTTCACTAGTTTCCAAACACCCACAGCATATTCGAACCATTTTTACTCTTCTGGAACTTCAAAAAAAAAAAGTCCACTTTCATTAGTGTTCTCTTTCGGGATTTCCCTAGTGTTGGAATTTGTACTGTTCTTTTGGAGGTTTGGTTGATTCAGTGAAATATTTGGAAGTTTTTGATGGCTCCTTGTCTTTTTTACATCTCTTGTATTGGTGCAAGAGCACCTTGGCACAATTAGGCCTCTATGAAGCAATGTTTTGAAATTTGATTCAATGTTATTGTTCCTACTTTATAAACCATGTTATTAGAGTTGTGTTTCATATATTTGAGGTCATGTTGAGGTCATTTGGTGTTTATTAAGTCCAAAAGTGCAAAAATCAAAACAATGTAAAAAATTGTCAGCTTAATTGTTGATGTGTTTTTTATGCACTTCTCAACACAAGTAGTGCATAGGTGCACTACCTCTCTTGAAAAACAATCTTCCACAATTAGATTGCAGAACACTATCCCAAGGTCTCTAATGTTAGGTGTTGACAGTGCTTGGAATATCTCAGTTGTTTGATGTGATTTGTTGGAATCACAAGGTGGTCTTACATAGGAATTACAAAGCATAGGAAGTTGGATCTTGAAACAGAGTTCTTAAGATGGGAGAGTTGTTATGCATTTGTTGTAGGTTCAAACAGCGGTCTTGAACTCCATTTTGTTATGAGATTTGGCTTTACAATGTGTAATGAACCTTAGCATAGGTTACTCATTCAAAAGGGGAAAAAGGACAGGGGAGAGAGAGTTCCTAGATCTGTAACTAATTGTGAACAGTGATGATGGAGTTCATGCAATGGACAGCTTCCTGAAACAATATTCCACTTAACCAGAAATCTCACAGTATTGTGGAACTTGTGCTATCTTCTAAGGTCTACAAATGTTTTGTCTTTCATTCACCATGTACATGCATGAACAAAGATAAAAGTTTTGGAGCAGCTTTGAATTCAAGCCCAGACTAACTTTACACAGCTATCTACTATCAGCAAACAGCAAAAAGTATGGACTAAGAAGTCATCAACATAGCAGGAATTTTCATGATCATAGGACAGCATTCCTAAAATCTACCAAAACAAGAAAATAGCTAACTAGAACAGCAATAAAACCTAAGTTAAACATCTAACAATGGAGATTGAATCAAGCAACATGTGAGAAACTCAGAAAATGCACCAAGTCAATATCTTTTTCTTATAAATTTTTGCAGCATGTCTTTACAACAACTCAACTCTCTTTGCAAATGAGAGGAGAGCCCCTATTTATAGTCCTCCAAAATTCAAATGAATGGCCAAGATTAATTCTTATTGTGTGGCCAAGATTCATTACAAAATAGGGTTTCACCTACCCCCAATATGTCACAATTTAAAATTACATTCTGTCATTTTCCTTATTTTGTCTTCTAGTGATGGCACTGTAGCACTTTGTCCTTTAGCTAATTGTTGTTTTACTGTAGCTACTCTTTAGGGAGCTCTTCATCCTTGACAGGGTTGTCTTCTTGCCTTCTTGATGTTGTGTATTCTATGAACTTGAGGATGACCGCATGGAGCTTGTCTATTTCAACGATTTCATATCGCAGCACTTGGTAGCTCCATTCTTTCGCGTTATCTTCCATCTTTTTCCAATCCTCATCATATTTTGGGCCTTGTTCCCTAAATAGCTCTGATTGATCGAAGGCACGAGTAGCAAAACTCATGAATTCCACCATGATTTCACCAGACATTCCATCCTCCATCTTCTTCTGGAAGAAGGGCTTCACCTTTTTTGGATCCATTTGCACTGCGGGCATATCATATTCTGTCATCATCTTGAGATAACGGGCACATTCCGCTCTAATGTCTTTGATCCATTCGATATCCGGATCCACTTTGCTTATTATTTGTTCCAGCCTTTCCTTCCGGTTGTCAAAGTCTCACCGCCATACATCCATCAGCCAGTGATCATCTTTCTTAAATGCAAGCGCCTTTTCCCACGTGGCTTCTAGAAATTGAAGGATAGCCTCGATCCTTGGGAAGGTGGAGTCATATACTAAAGGGAAGTCGGTGCATAGCTTCTTTGTGCCCTCCAAAGATTGCTGCAGGTCCAAGAACTTGTTGGCTGTCCAAATAGCCAGGCCAATTCCCATGTTTCTGATGTATAAGACTTGTCGGAACCAGTCCTCTGTAGTCTTTTCCAAGTTCTTCCTTCTCTCCATCTTGTCAATTTGTTCTTTAGACAGCAGCTAGCGCGTGGTCATGGACGTGGTAGGCAGGTCATCCATTGATGACCACTGCTGGATGTAATCTGTTAAAGCAGCCACCTGTGCCTTGAGCTCATCCTTTGAAATCTTGTCCTGCCTTATTAAATGTACCACCATGGCCATTGACTCCTCAAGATGCCCCACCTTCTATTCTCTAGTGGCAGTCCCTAGATCCATGGTGGAGATGTTGTAAGTTATTCCTTCCTAACCCACCACAGGCATGGCTACCTGCACAGCTCGAGACCCAGAAGTATCCATCGTCACCTTGGATCGGACCTTAAGCTTCTTTTCCTTCTTTGTTGCGATTTGAGCTCGGGCTAAGAAGGCTTCTAGTTTTTCCCTTGGGTCCTTTAATACGGGAGTTCTTCTCTCAAGCTATTTTTCCAACCATTATGGTACGATATATTTTCCCTTAGGTGAATCATGGCCACCCTCGTCTCTCTCAGTTAAGGCCAAGGTTTCCACTCTCGTATCTTTTGGGGACTTTTCTTTCTCCTTAGCAGCATCTCCTTCTTCTTCATCGGAGTCTTAGATAAACATAATGCGCTTAATAGGAGGCCTGGTAGACGGTTGCTGCATGGGACTCTCCTTTCCTCTTGTCTCTTCCTTTTTCTTTTCCTCAGCACGCTCAACTTCGTGCACAGGTTCCTTGGAGTGCTCGAATTTGGGGCTCTTGACAACTTGGGTTCCACCCTTAGGTAAATCTTCTTGCTGCTATTTTTCCTTCTCAAGGGGTGACCTTTCTGCCTTAGTTTTAGTTCCCTTCGGCTGCTGGGCCAGCTCTTCTTCAAGATCATCATTAAAGGCCTGCACAATTACCTTGCCACTAGTGTTATCTTCCTCATCCCCGCTCTCCAAGGAACCAATTTCTTCTTCCTCATAAGCCACCCTATCAATAGTTTGATGTTCGTACTCCAGGTGTTCATGGTATTCATTGGCTTCCTCCTCAAACGGCTTCGAGGCTTCCCGCTCTCATTCTTCTCACTCCTTAGAGATTAGCATGGTGGCCTCCATAGCCGGTGGCCCTGTCGGCGGCTGTGAAGGCTAAGCAGTAGCGAGGACTTGTGCAAGGGCTGCTTGAAGAGTGGGATCCATTAGGATCTGGGATAGCTCAAGGGGAAGATTCTGCATATGTCTCGAGAGAGCCTCAGGCATGGTGGAAGTGGGAATAGGTGCTATTATTGTCACCAAAGGGAGTGATGTGGTTGGTGACATGGCAGCGGAGGAAGGGGGAGTAGTCATGGCAGAGGAGTCAATTATAATCATAGGCTCAGTCGGGGGCGAAGGGGCAAGATGGACGGAAATGTCCATAGCCAGTGGGGATGTGGCAATCATGGCTAGAGAGGTAGGTGGGGGAACCAAAGCAAGGAGAGCCAGGACAGGCTTGATTTGATCAGTATCTTTGGCCTCCTCCTCCCGGACTAATGGCTGCTCTGTGGTGCCTTCAATTTGCTTTAGTTTCTTGGAGGGTGAGCCCCCTGAATCCTTCCTTGTATAGACCTTGGGGTTAGGAGACTGCCCTATTTTTGTCTCTTTTCTCTTCTTGGATCTAGTAACCGGAGGAGACTTGGATGTCCCACCAGTTAAAGTGGTGGCAACAGCATCCTCTATGGCACTTGGCTCACTTTTGAGCCCTTCATAAGTCAAAATCACCTCCTGCTGTTTCAATTGGGCTATCCGTCCATCAACCCACTCCTTAGTACAAGCCAAGATATGTTGGGTTATGGTATCAAGATCATCAACCTCCTACTCATCCCAGTCTATTGTTGGTATTGGAAAATTGGCGACTGCAGGGTACCTGGGTTGCATTATGGTGCTCACGTCTTCCTCGACCTAGTCCGGTATGGGGAAAGGCTGCACCTTCCTTACAAACTACACAGTCATTCGCATATAGTGCTTTGCATGTACCTCTTTATCATCCTGGCAGTCCGCCCAGAAATCCTCAATGTGATGAAGATGGGCAAACCCTGGCCCTAGCGCCTTTATTATGTGGCCATACGGGTCTATCCGTGGGCGAGCAGTGTGTAGGAAGAAATGGTAATCTTTTAGTTCCTTCTCGAAGTTACCAACACACTGGGAAGTTTGTAGTCTATACATGCTCTAGTCGAGAGTCATGGGATAAGAAATCCCTACTTTGTGTTTGCCACTAAAGATTGCCTGTATGTGTTGGAGCTGCCGAGAAAGCTCCAGTAAGATGATTCAGTCATTGGGATATCGAGGCAACCTGTTTGGCCTTTCAGTGAAGCCCTGGGCATGGATGTATGTGAACTTTGGGTATTGGATGAAGAGAAAGGCATACTGCTTCAAAAATTCCCTAGCACTGTGGGAGACCCTCCTCTCGAAGTCTCTAGCAATCATTCTAATAATATGGCCGATGAAGGTGTCGTTTACTCTACAGTACTCCCTTTTGAAGTTTATATACTGGAGCTGGGGGTATCTGTCATAGACCTTGAGTTTTCGACCATGCTCCCAATTGAGTGCCACAAATAACCCATTGTATTGTCTCCAGTCCACCAAGGAGTACATGAAGTATGAAGTCATATAGAATTTGGAGCTCTTCTTTACATTAACGAACTGCTCATGCAAGCAATTGCTTATTATTCCTCCCCAGTAAAATGAAGTCTTTGTGGTGACATCCTCACTCCCCTGAAAGATCTACTCGACGAAGTACACCATCCATTCCTGAAAGAAGGCTGCCGCAGGAAGGCCCATAACCCTGCTTAACATTGTGACCAAGTCGTGATAATCCTCGTGGAAGTCACTGCGGAAGAGTTCATGAGGAACTTTCGCAACACTACCCCGCCTTTCTTTAAGCCACTACTGATTTATTGACTTCTTATAGCCCATCGGATTATCGTCCCATGTTCCCTAACATTCTTATATGGTGGGGACTTCCATCTCTTGAAAAGTAGGGATGTGGAAAATATTCATGATCAGCCGACACATCGGCGATGACGTTGCCCTCTCTATCAATGATTGTTCTTGTGTCGGGTTGATATGCCTCCCAACAAGACATGACCAACTCGGGGGCCATGAGGGATGGAGGGAATCTAACAGCCTTTGCTATCCCACTTTGTCTTATCAGTATTACATTCTTGGTCGTCAGATTGACCCTGACCCTTTGTGTGAATTCATCAATATCAACATGCCCTATGTTGGTGTCGGTGACCTCCTTCCAATCCATGGTAATCTTCGAGTGGAGAGGCTCACCTTGGAATTGGTATTTCATTTGGTCCTTGTCCTTTTTCCCTCGAGGGGGCTTGCCTGACTTCTTCCCTTTGTCCTTCTCGATGGGTGCCCCTGAAGGTCCTACACCCAATTCCATATATTCTGCAAGCAAAGGTATAGTCAGCGTAATTGATCACGAAAGCATTTACGTTAGTTGAAATCCCAAAGATGAAATCCATTTTAAATGATCTATCAATCATAACATGATTCTTTATCTCCTGATGTCACTGATCTTTTGATTGGGGGCATTTGGACAGTTCGGGCCTGGAGGGTTGAACTTCCCTAGTAGAAATGCCTCTTTGGAAAGGCAAATAGGGCGTAGGGCTCCAGGAGATATTCTCCAATCAAATTTTGATAATTTGAAAGGTTCGTAATGAAGAGGACCGAAATTGAGCACGTGGGTCGAACTTAGATTTCAAATTTGGGCTCATTTGAATTGGTTTAGGAGAATCTGGAAGTCCCAAGCCGGAGAGCCATCTGGAAGTGGCAGTTTGGAACAGCAGGCTGAAAACAAAATTCTGGAGACGGAACTCCGAGGTCTGGGGTCCGGTGGGCTACGGGGCGGTCAGAAGATTGATTTCCCATTTGAGCGCCCGGACCCAAGGCACCGGGAAGCTGTTCATCTTTCGCTGTTTGGAACAGCTATCATTGGGGGGAAGTCCGGAGGCAGCGGCCCGGCGATCGGGCCCTGGCACGAGTGTTGGCGATCACATGGGAAGGCAAGTTGGCATAAGGTCTTCGTTGCGGGGTGAGGTCTTGGCGAGAGATGAATGTCCCGCCGACAGCCAGGAGCAAGACTAGACCCGGCACAATGGTCTGCCATTCAATTTTGTTTTTAGCCCTGCAATGGTTAGAAGGGTAGAGCCCGGAGCTCAGAGGGGCGGGCGAGATTTTCCCCTTAGAACGGCGAATGGGAGAGGACTCCTGGATGGCAGAGCGCAGAAGTCAGACGAACGCCGAGCATGGATGACTTGGTTCCACCGTATGAATATTCCATCTGTAATTTGCTATATTGCCCCATTGAATCAATCAAGTTATGCATCTTCATGTCAGGGTCCATATCGGCATAGGTCCATGACTATCCTCCCGACACATTCGGGTTTTGTTTCGGCCAAGCATGAGTTTGCGGCAGAAGGTTACAACGAAAAGGCCAGGTCTTGCCGATAGGTAATGGTGGCTTTCAGCGTGAGATCCGCTTTCTCCTGGCGAACAAAGGGCTAGCTCGGGGTGGCTTTCGGTAAAGCAAGAGCACTCTACATGAGGTTTCCCCGACATCATTATGTCTCACCGAAATCGCGATGAGTTCTCCATCGGCAAGAAGGCCAAAATGTCTTAGCAAAACATAATTGCTCAGTATAGGTTGTTCGTTTCGGTGTAAATTCTTGGCGAAATGCCCAGAGTCTCACCTAATGAAGTGATGAATTTGCCCTATCGGCATGACAATGGGGCATTACAGCAACATGTGAATAAGCGGGTGCCTTCGGTGAAACATTGCATGATCGACATAGGGTCTCGCCGATATCTGAAAGCTATAGCGAAGTAGGTAAAGTGGATTATGCATCTCGGTGAGAGTCTTCTTTTGTCCTGGCGACCAGAAGTTTCAGTTGTTGTAAAAACCCATCTCGGAGAAAGGTCTTGCTGACATCTAAATGTCCTGCCGAATGAGCATGTCGGCAGGAAAACTTTTAGGCGGGGAGATGTCTTGCCGACTGGGCCAAGTTATGCCGATAGAGGGGGCCTTCGGCATAAGTTCTCAGGTCGGGGAAAGGTCTTGGCGACCTCACTATGTCCTGCCGACCCGCTCCATGCTCGCTGAAGGATAAGGGGAGGGGGTGTCGGCGAAAGGTTATGCCGAAAGGCGAAGTCACGCCGACTGAAAAGGGCAAAGTGCATTCGCCAAGAGGAGGAGCCTCGCTAGGAAGTCTTGGCGAAAGCTACGGGGTCTCGCCGAAAGTGAAGGCATCGCCAAGACCTAAGGAGCTCGTGGTGAGGTCTTGGCGACGGACAAATGTCTCCCTGACTCAACACTCGACAAGAGAAGGATGTACTCGGCGAAAGTTCTTGCCGATTGGGAAAAGTCTCAGCGACAACGAATGAAGGACAGAATCCTATGTGCAAGATCCCGGGCGCCCAGGCCTGAGGGATCCAAAAGCTATATCGACTGTTTTCATTAAGTCTTCACCGGAAAAAGGAGCATCCGGGCCCGAGGATCACGAAGGCCTCTGCGAAGAATGGTTGCGCAGGGGTAAAGCTCTGAATTGCTCACGAGGATGCTACGTTGGTTAATTCAACTTTCGATGACATGGGTTTTGCTCGTAATGCTGTATTCCATCATCCGCATGTCCTTTGGTGGTCATTGTTCATTTTAAACCTTATAAAATCATGGAAATAATGCTCGGGAGGGTGGACAGAAGACCTACCTCGATCACTCGATGGGGGAGGTGCGGGATCTACTCACGATCAATAAGCGAAGGAAAAGGATGATGATTAATCAGAGGTTTCAAAGATGGCGGACTCCTGTGGCAAGCTCTGATTATTCTCTGCAACACTGTCAAGTGAAAATGACAGGATTGAATGGGTCTTTTATACCCCTAATCACCATTAATGGCCTTATTGAATGTAGGTACGGCGAGACAATGAAGTTGGTGAATTTGAAAATCAGCAACGGCGGCGGGAGATCTGGGGTCCACCGGCCAGGAGGGCATAGGATGGCGGGCACTTGAAAGTTCGATTCGGTAAATTCACCGGCGACAAAGAGGAGGTCAGACCTGGAAGGCAGGACGCCACCAAAGGCTCACCATGAGGAATGGAAAAACACTCACGGAACCCCGGGAGTGGAACTCTAAGGTCCCGGGCCCGAAGGGTTTGGCAGCCATCAATATTTCCACAGACATAGCAGACGGAGAACGGGGGTTCAGAACCCGGGGTCCAGGAGAACGCGAGCTGAGCACCGTTGGGAACGGCGGGCGCATAGGGGAAACCCGGCAAGGGAAATCTGGACGGCCGGGCCCGGAAGGGCCCAGGGCCGTTGGCAGGGGCAAACTGCCAGAGAGACTCCGCGAGGCACCAGAACACGAAAAAATTAAAAGGGACGGCACGATCAACTTATGGTGGGACTTTGAAGCAACATTGACCATCTAGGACACCAAAAAAGAGGGGGCACACAAAACGAGGCAAAGACAAAAACAACCCAACAAGGCGAACGAAAAGAGAGTCCCCGTTCGAAACGAGGCGTGTGTGCCAAGGGCACAACAAATGGCGACTCTGCTGGGGAACGCTCCCGAGTGTTCCAAGGGTAAATATTCATTCAGGACCCAGAATCTCTAGTTTCACAGACCAGGAACGGCTTCTAAAGGTGAATCTGGGATAACAAGATTCTTAATTGGATCAATTCACAGGACATCTCAGAAGTGTGTGCAGTGAGTTCATTCCTTTCCTTGGGATGGTGACCGGGAGCTGCTAACCCAATTGAGCAAGCTACATAAATCGTCAAACACCAAAAGTAACCTGGACATTGCTCCGTTGCCAGTCAGGCGTCCATAGCCCTGACAGAGTTGTCGCTGCAATCCCACGGATATTGCTCTACTGCCGGTCGGGCATCCATAGCCCCAGTAGAGTTACCCGAACACCCATACGGTCGATTATTTTTTAGAATTGTCTTTTTCTCTTTTGTTTTGATATTTCCTTCAATGTTCATTTCGAGATAACTTTCTTGTTTGACCGGGTAAGCACCGAAGCCTACAATGGGTTTGGGACTACAGTGGTCACTGGAGAAGACTTAGAATTTTTCACTTACTAGGGTGTCGTAGCAACCATGGTACAATCCTTTAGAAATAATTATTATATGTCTTGTGCGAGATCTGAGATGTGCATAAAGAGATCCAACCAAGGGTCAAGTTCTAAGCAGAGTTCAAACAAAGAAATCATTCATGGGCAGCCTTCAGAGACCGATGGTCGAGAGTGAATGTTTAGCCGAAGAACACTAAGCACGGTCAGCAAAGTAAACCGCTCGTTGAGCAAGCACGGCCACCACTAAGGGGTGGGAAACACCTTTTCAAAACAGAACTGTCGGGAGGGAGAAAACAAAAGAGCGACGCAAAACAAAAAAATGCAAGCAAGCCAGGAAAAGCAATCTACCCTAACCTATGTACAAATATTTACAAAGAAGAGCTCGAATGAGCTCAAGCCTGGAAGTAATACTTTAGGTGCTGCCCATTGACCGGCAACGGGACGTTCTCACCAATTAAGGTCTTTAGGCAGAAGGCATTGTCTCCCAAAATCTCAGCTATTTGAAAGGGGCCAAGCCAAAGCTTGTCGAATTTGTTGTGTCCCCCTTTCTTTTCATGGGGCCTTGTCCCAATACAGGACCAAATCTGCAATTCTAAAGGCCTTGATCTTGGCTCGGCGGTCGAACCATCTCTTACTACGCCTTGATGTTTGGAAAAAATTTCTATTGCATGGTCTCAGACTTCCTCTAAATGCAAGAGCTCAGCTAACCGAGCTTCTTTATGATCTCCTCCCTCATAAAAGTCGATGAACTGAAGAGTAGGAATCTTCAGATGGATAGGAAATATAAGTTCTAGGCCATAAACAAGGTGGAATGGGGAATCGCCAAGGGCAGCCTTATGGCGAGTGTGATCTGCCCAGAGGGAAAAACGAAGCTGGGTATGCCAGTCCTTGGGATTCCTATCTAGCAGTTTTTTTATTATGGTAATCAGGTTCTTATTTGTAGACTCAGCGAGGCCATTGCCTTGGGGGTAGTAATTAGATGAAAATTTAAGGGCAATCCCATAGTCAAATGCCCAACTAGAAAATTTCAATGAAGCGAAAGCTGGTCCATTGTCACATACCAAAGCATAAGGACAACCAAAGTGATTTAAAATGAAACTTTCTAAAAAATTAGTAACTACTTTAGCTGTGCATTTCTTACATACTATTGCTTCCGTCCACCTAGTACAGTAATCAGTAGCAGTAAGAATGTACCTGTGTTCTGCAGATGATGGAGGGCTTATCGGACCGATGAAGTCGAGACCCCATTGCGCAAACGGCCTTACCTCCAGCACAGGCTGCAGTGGGACAGCAGCATTCTTTTCCCTAGTGGCAGCGGTCTGGCATGTGTGACATGAGCGGACATGACAATGAGCATCCTTGAAGACGGTTGGCCATTAATATCCCGCTCTTAATATTTGATGTGTCGTGGAAGAACTAGAGCCATGGCCCATGCCAAATTTATCATGGAACTCTTTCACGACTCGATCTACTTCTTCCTTACCAAGATATCTTAAATAAATACCTTCATGATTTTTCTTGTAGAGAATGGAACCTTGTAGCATGTAACCATTGCTTTTCAATCTAAGGGTCTGCTTTTGGACTTCTTGCAGGTGTGGTGGACACTTATGGTTCAGCAAATAATAGACAACATTCTAGTACCACTCTCTGAGGGAGACATCCTCAAGCTGGTACTGCTACACAGTGAGTTCGGGTCCAGCCTCTGCCACTGTCTCAGCAATCGTACGAGTGAGTGTCTATCCTCTCACTAGCTTCATTGGTTGAATCTCCATGTCATATTCTTGGAGCAGGGTGACCCATTTAGCTCTTCATTCGCCCAATTCATTTTTCATGAGCAGTGTTTTTACTACTAGGTCGAGGACAATGGCAAACATTTTATTGCGCAGGATGTAGTGTATAAATTTCTTCACCCCTCTGACGAGAGCATAGGCTTGCTTTTTAATGTTGTGATATCGCAATTCAGCATCCTTCAAGGGAGCACCCATAAAGGTGATCGGGTGCTCATTTCCTTCATCATCCTTCTGGGTCAACATGTTGGCACAAGAATGTTCTAAAGCGAACGAGTAGATGTAGAAAGGTTTCAGATAATCCGGGCTGACTAACACAGGTGCCTTGGCAATGGCCCATTTGATTCTTCGAAAGATTGTTTGGCGTCGGGAGTCCACTCAACTTTGGCATCTTGTTTCAACATAGCATTGAGAGGTTTAACAATCTCCACAAAACCCGTGATGAATTTCCAGACGAAGTTGATCTTTCCAAAGAAGGACTTTAACTCTTTCTTGCTGCCTAAGGGCAGGATTTTGAGTAAGGACTCGATACGTTCAGGGTCTATAGAGATTCCCTGTTCTGAAAGGACGTGCCCGAGCAACCTGCCTTTAGTCACACCGAAAATGCATTTCTTAGGGTTAAGGGAAACCCTGAACTCCCTACACCTCTGAAATACCTTGCATAAATCAGAGACATGATCGCCCCGCCTCTTAGAAAACACGATCAAATCATCCATGTAGATGATTATGCACTTGCCAATCAGGTCCTTGAAGGTGATATCCATGGCATGTTGGAAGGTAGTGCCGGTGTTGATGAGCCCAAAAGGCATCCTCCTGTACGCAAACATTCCCCACTTAGTGGTGAATGTCATTTTGTGACGATCTTCATACTGTACCATCACCTGGTTATATCCAGAGTACCCATCGAGGAAAGACATCATCTGGGAGCCATTGATGATCTGCAACACCTCATCTAATGAAGGCACTGGATAGTTGTCTTTCTTCGAGGTGTGGTTCAGATTGCGGAAATCTACACACAATCTAATCTCCCCATTCTTTTTTTTGATCGGGACCAAGTTGGACACCCACATAGAGTGTCTGACCAGAAAAATAATTCTTGCCGAGAGCAACTTCTGCACTTCTTCATAAACGATGGGTTCCAACAAGGCATTGATAGGGCGCTGCTGCTGGTGGAATGGCCTAACTTCTGTCTTAAGAGGGATGGTGTGTGTAATAATAGAAGTGTCATATTTTTTTAAATCTTCATAGCTCCATGCCACCACGTCATGGTATTTCTGCAACACATCCATAATTCCCTTCTTTTCCTCTGGCATGCACACCTTGTCGATAAATACATTCTTGATCTCCTCGGCTATCCCAAGGTTGTGGGCATCGCACTAGTTGCTTATGGCTTCCTTTTTTGCTTGTTGGTTCTGGTCTTTGATCTGGTCCAAGTCAAATATACATTCCAACTGATCCATGCCCCTAGGAATCATGTTGGTTTTGAGATTAATAACCCCCTCTATATCCCACTCGGCTTCTTGTGGATCGGCTTCGTCAATTATTTGGGTTGCGAAGACATCATAACTTGTGATGAATTTGAGAATATGTTTGTCATCATTGAAAACCTGAAAATGAGTGACATTATCCAGGACCGATGGCGTAGATGTCATCTCAACTATGAATTTCTTGAGCCCAGATAAAGACAGGGGTTGCAAAGTGTTGGCCATTTGAGCCAAAGCATCAGCTGTACGATTCTGAGTGCAGGGAATCAATTGTATATTGAACGCATCCAGGCCTTCTAAGAGATCTCAAACCCTATTCCTATAGTTTGCAAGCCTCTTATCACAGCAGGAATACAACTTCCTAACTTGTTTAACTACAAGCTCGAAATCCCCAAAAATTTGTAGCACTTTCACACTTTTCTTCAAGGCCATGAGAAGGCCATGGACCAGGGCCTCATATTCTTCTACGTTATTGGTGCAATAGAACTGCAATCTGTGGGCAGCTAGAAAGGTCTTGCCTGTTGGACTAATGAGTTCGAACCCAGCTCCGGCTCCTTGCTTGGATTTAGATCCATCAAATCGGAGCATCCAGCATATGGAAGATTCTTTATCTTCAGGTCCGATTAAGTTCTTGCTCCCTTTCAGCCAGGTGACCGGCTCTGTGATCTTAGGGGAATTTTCTAGCTCGATGTAGTGGTCAGCAGGTGGTTCTATTGGCGCCTCCTTTGGCGTTTCTATCTGAGGAGCAACTGATTTTTTAACATGTTCAACTGTCGTTTGACACAAGTAGCAATCAAAACTCGGAGTGGGCAGAATTGTGAACCTTGCACCAGTTTGGCAACAAGAGATCCTGTAAATTCATTCGAGCCCCCAGGCTAAGCTAATCCTTTGCGCACTTTTCCATGAACTCTTGGAAACCACTGAGTAGTCCCCAGTTGTCGTCCTTATCAAGTTCATCATCGGCTTCTATCAACATTTCTGTGTCTAGGGGCATTCGTGTAGAATCGGTTGGAGGACTACACAACACTAGAAGCACTTCGTCAGCACATTCTTCCTGAAGCTCAACCTCATTTTGGCAAGCAAAGGGATAGTAATTGCCTAGTTCTTTCTCAACGAACAATACCTCGCTAAGATTGTTGTATTCCGTGATCATATACTTCATACGGGGTTCACAGTCAACACGGATTTGGTTTGGCAGTCCCTTCCAAGGTAGCCACATGTGGGAAAGGTCTGTGGCAGTATATCCATTCAACGCCCTAGTGAATTCCCTCCCTAAGATGATTCCATATGCATCTGGAATGTCAGCCACTTGAATGTCAATGACTTGTATCTGTGGGTCTATAGCAATCTACATTGGGATACGGTTTATTTCTTCCATGATGTTGATCTTTATTTTTTCCAGTTGGGTCACCTTCCTCCTTGAAGGGATGGGAGTGATTTCAAGAGCCTTACATACCGCCAAAGGCATAACATTGGCAGACGCCCCTGAATCGAGCAGGTAGTTATACAAGTTCTTCCTGAATATCCTAATGGTGGTAAGGAAAGGGGGAGTTTCCAACCTTCCTTAGAAAATGCTCGTGAGCGTGTCCATGTGAGCTACCTGACCTTTGTTCTTATCACTGCCTATATCCTTGGTCTGCCTAAATGGCTGGTCTTTGGAAATCTGCCTATTACTCTACTCTGGTTTCTTTTCAATTTGTTTACTTGCAGATTGATTCATGGGAACATCCTTCCTTTTCCCAGTATTCTCCTGTATCTCTGATTCTTGCCTAGGTTCTTCAAAGGTTGCTCTCTTGGCTAACGTTTCCTGCATTGCCCCAGAGGATGGGGTCCCATTAAGAATACTAAAGAAGGCATGCCTGACGGCAGGGATTTTGAGTAATTCAAAGGCGGACAAACTAATTTTTACCTTCTTGAACTCTTCTGCTACATATTCACCCATTTGCTCAATTTCTAAACTAAAAGTTTGGCATATAGCAAAACTAGGAGGTTGGACTTTCGTTTGACTAGATGGATTTTGGGATTGGCCTTGAGGCTGATTTTGTGAATAGTTTTGAGACCCATTCTTGTTAAGGTATTGGGTAGGTATATGGGGGAGTCCAGGGTTGTTGCTAGCATCAAGGCGGGGTGGCGAAATTGTTCGGTGGAATAGAGGTCGTAAAGGGTCCACCCGCCTGTCTATTCCTAAGGAAGTAGGGAGTCAACCTTTGATGGAACATGTGGACCTCATCTACAAATGGCTCCTCTTCGTCTGTTGGACCATTATCTACTGAATCGAAAAGTTGAGCCAAAGTTTGTTCGTTACTTACCTCTTGTACTTCTTCACCCTCAACAGGAGCAGGCTCGACTTTGGGCTCATTGTGATCGCCTCGCGGAAACGATGCTTGATTAACCATGAGATAGGAGGAATCATATGGCTCAGATGGGATGATGTCCCAATAGCCAGCATTGTCTACTGCATTCTGCACTTCTACCTAGAATATTTCAGCAGTTGTCTAGAATTTGGGGCAATCCAACTCGGAATGTCTGCTGGTTTTTTATGAATCCTGCACCATCCGAACAAGGCTGCTTCGGCAAGGTACACTCCACTGGTTGTCTTTTCGTTTCTTGTCAGTTGGTCGAAAGGCATAGGGACACCTCTGTTATTGGGCCTAGTGTTCCACATACGATTATGCCTCTGAGAAGGCCTCCTTTCTAAATTTTGATTGACGTTTGGTCCCTTATCATAGTTCTACCCGGAGGAAGTGCTTACTTCTCGATTATCCCTACTGTTCTGATTAAGGTTGGCCTGGAAGTTATGTTGGGAGGCATGTAACTGATTATTCTAATTTTTTAGGTGTGTCATTTCCATGGACATTTTCTTTATCATCTATGTCAGTTCCTCTAACTTGTCTTTCTCGGTCCCGTTCCCAGGTGACGACGCCAAATTTTGGAGAAAAGCAGACGGGGCTGTCGGTTGATTTTGATAAGCTGGAGGGAATTTTGGTCCCGATAGGTACAATGGCGCCTAGGGCTACTGGGAATATGCCTGCTGTTGTGGAGCAGACTGAGAATAATTATACTGTGGTTGAGGCTACAAATAGGAAGGCACAAGAAGTGCATAATTTAGTGGCTACCCTAGATGTGGGACCATAGGCAACTGAGGTACTTGATTCATAAAAGGGGTCTGGTGAGTGAACGTCTGGTTAAGCCCTTGAATCTGCATCGGGTGAGCTACTGGCCCCAAAGAAGGCAACGAGTCGGAGATATTCTGTCCCAAGTCCGCACTGGCGATAACAGCCTCTGTATAGGCGGTCACCAGGGTAGTGAGTGGTGGGCTCATCCTTTTCACCAAAGCTGATGTAAGGTTGTCCAACACTGCATAGTAGACCGGGAGGGCTGCAGCATCATTATGGAGGTACGGGTCCTAGAGCCTTATAAAAGCACGATGAAAGCAGTCATTGAAGGATCCAATAGGTTCATTTATCTCCCTTCGAACGGACATAAACTACTGATAGAGTTCTGAATGACTAATGGGGATCTTGTATTTCTGTAGGAAGGTATCCTTCATTAAGTTCCATGAGGTAATGGATCCCCTCGGCAGGTTGATGTACCAATAGAAGGCTTCCTCCCCCAATGAGTGCGGAAAAAGGCAGCATGCAATGTCCTCTTGATCAACTTGCATTTCGGTAATTGTTGTCTTGAATATTTTGATATGCTCCTCAGCTGTTCTTTGTAGGTCACGCAGATGGAATTTTGAACAAAAGCCCTCCAGATTCTTGGGCATAACATGGTAAGCGGAGAAATGTATTAGCGAAGGGTTATGTGCTAACCAAGCCATGGCGGGTGGCGGAGGTGGTACCTACTATTGGAAAATGGCAAGTTGGGGTTGCACCCGCAAATAAACAGCAATCTGGGAATGCACTTCAGCTACAACTGATTGGACTGTGCCCTGGGCTGGAAGGGCCGGGAGAGGAGGAATCCCCTGGCTGCTGAAGACAAGAGGTCCAAATGCAGTTTGGGATGGTTGGGTGGAAGACGAAGGCCAGCAGAATGAAGGTGAGGGTGGAATGGAGGAAGAGGAAGAGGGAACGCTACTTCCCTTAACTCGATTCGCCCTTGTAGTAGGCTGCAATTCTTCAAATTCTCCTTTGTTTGGTGTTAACCGTAGAAATCTTTGAAATCTTTCTACAGAGAACGATCTGATTTGATCCAGCTTCACTTTTAACCCTTACCTTTGTATTCCCAATGTGGCCCTCCTTCTAGCACCAGTTCTGTTGATGGTGTTAGGAGGAGGAGGGCATAAAATGAATCACTTCCAACCTTCAGCTTTTTATTCCCAACGTGGCAACCCTCCTTCTAGCGCCAATTATGTTGATGTGTTTTTTATGCACTTCTCAACACAGGCAGTGCATAGGTGCACTACCTCTCTTGAAAAACAATCTTTCACAATCAGATTGTAGAACACTATCCCAAGGTCTCTAATGTCAGGTTTTGACAGTACTTGGAATATCTCAGTTGTTTGATGTGATTTGCTGGAATCACAAAGCGGTATTACATAGGAATTACAAAGCATAGGAAGTTGGATCTTGAAACAAAGTTCTTAAGATGGGAGAGTTGTTATGCATTTGCTGTAGGTTCAAACAGCGGTCTTGAACTCCATTTTGTTATGAGATTTGGCTTTACAATGTGCAATGAACCTTAGCATAGGTTACTCAATAAAAAAGGGAAAAAGGACAGGGGAGAGAGAGTTCCTAGATCTGCAACTAAATGTGAACAGTGATGATGGAGTTCCTGCAATGGACAGCTTCTTGAAACAATATTCCACTTAACCAGAAATCTCACAGTATCATGGAACTTGTGCTATCTTCTAAGGTCTGGAAATGTTTTGTCTTTCATTCACCATGTATATGCATGAACAAAGATAAAATTTTTGGAGCAACTTTGAATTCAAGCCCAGACTAATTTACATAGCTATCTACTATCAGCAAATAGCAAAAAGTATGGACAGAGAAGTCATCAACACAGCAGGAATTTTTCATGATCACAGGACACCATTCCTAAAATCTACCAAAGCAAAAAAATAGCTAACTAGAACAGCAATAAAACCTAAGTTAAACATCTAACAATGGAGATTGAATCAAGCAACATGTGAGAAACTCATAAAATGCACCAAGTCAATGTCTTTTCCTTATAAATTTTTGCAGCATGTCTTTACAACAACTCAACTCTCTTTGCAAATGAGAGGCGAGCCCCTATTTATAGTGCTCCAAAAGTCAAATGAATGGCCAAGATTAATTCTTATTGTGTGGCCAAGATTCATTACAAAATAGGGTTTCACCTACCCCCAATATGTCACAATTTAAAATTACATTCTGTCATTTTCCCTATTTTGTCTTCTAGTGACTGCACTGTAGCACTTTGTCCTTTAGCTAATTGTTGTTTTATTGTAGCTACTCTTTAGGGAGCTTTTCATCCTTCACAGGGTTGTCTTCTTGCCTTCTTGATGCTGTGTATTCTATGAACTTGAGGATGACTACCTGGAGCTTGTCTATTTCAACGATTTCATATCGCAACACTTGGTAGCTCCATTCTTCCGCATTATCTTCCAGCTTTTTCCAATTCTCATCATATTTTTGGCCTTGGTCCCTGAATAGCTCTGATTGATCGAAGGCACGGGCAGCAAAACTCATGAATTCCACCGTGATTTCACCAGACATTTCGTCCTCCGTCTTCTTCTGGAAGTAGGGCTTCACCTTTTCTAGATCCATTTGCACTACAGGCATATCATATTTTGTCATCATCTTGAGATAACGGGCGCATTTCGCTCTGATGTCTTTGATCCATTTGATATCCGGATCCATTTTACTTATTATTTGTTCCAGCCTTTCCTTCCAGTTGTCAAAGTCTTGCCGCCATACATCCATCAGCCAGTGATCATCTTTCTTAAATGCAAGCTCCCTTTCCCACGTGGCTTCTGGCAATTGAAGGATAGCCTCGATCCTTGGGAAGGTGGAGTCGTATATTGTAGGGAAGTCAGTGCATAGCTTCTTTGTGCCCTCCAAAGATTGTTACAGGTCCAAGAACTTGTTGGCTATCCGAACAGCCAAGCCAATTCCCATGTTTCCGACGTAGAAGACTTGTCGGAACCAGTCCTCTGTAGTCTTTTCCAAGTTCTTCCTTCTGTTCATCTTGTCGATTTGTTCTTTGGACAGCAGCTGGGGTGTGGTCATGGACGTGGTAGGAAGGTCATCCATTGATGACCACTGCTGGATGTAATCTATTAAAGTAGCCACATGTGCCTTGAGCTCGTCCTTTGAAATCTTGTCCTGCCTTATCAAATGTACCACTGTGGCCACTAACTCCTCAAGATGCCCCACCTTCTGTTCTCTGGTGGCGGTCCCTAGATCCATGGTGGAGATGTAAGTTATTCCTTTTTGACCCACCACAGGCGTGGCTACTTGCACAGCTCGAGACCCAGAAGTATCCATCGTCACCTTGGATCGGACCTTAAGCTTCTTTTCCTTCTTTGTTGCGATTTGAGCTCGGGCTAAGATGGCTTCTAGTTTTTCCCTTGGGTCCTTTAATACGGGAGCTCTTCTCTCAAGCTATTTTTCCAACCATTCTGGTATGGCAGATTTTCCCTTAGGTGACTCATGGCCACCCTCGCCTCTCTCGGTTAAGGCCAAGGTTTTCGCTCTCGTATCTTTTGGGGACTTTTCTTTCTCCTTAGCAGCATCTCCTTCTTCTTCATCGAAGTCTTAGATAAACATAATGTGCTTAATAGGAGGCCTGGTAAATGGTTGTTGCATGGGACTCTCCTTTCCTATTGTCTCTTCCTTTTTCTTTTCCTCAGCACGCTCAACTTCATGCACAGGTTCCTTGGAGTGCTCGACTTCGGGGCTCTTGACAACTTGGGTTCCACCCTTAGGTAAATCTTCTTGCTACTTTTTTTCCTTCCCAATGGGCGACCTTTCTGCCTCAGTTTCAGTTCCCTTCGGCTGTTGGGCCAGCCCTTCTTCAAGATCATCGTTAAAGGCCTGCACAATTACCTTGCCACTAGTGTTATCTTCCTCATCCCCACTCTTCAAGGAACCAGTTTCCTCTTCCTCATCAGCCACCCTGTCAATAGTTTGATGTTCATACTCCGGGTGTTTGTGGTATTCATCGGCTTCCTCCTCAAAGGGCTTCGAGGCTTCCCACTCTATTTCTTCCCACTCCTTAGAGATTAGCATGGTGGCCTCCATAGCCGATGGCCCTATTAGCAACTGCGAAGGCTGAGCAGTAGCAAGGACTCGTGTGAGGGCTGCTTGAAGAGTGGGATCCATTAGGATCTAGGATAGCTCAAGGGGAAGATTCTGCATATGTATTAAGAGAGCCTCAGGCATCGTGGAAGTGGGAATAGGTATTATTACTGTCGCTAGAGGGAGTGATGTGGTTGGTGACATGGCAGCGAAGGAAGGGGGAGTAGTCATGGCAGAGGAGTCAATTATAATCACAGGCTCGGTCGGGGGCGAAGGGGCAAGATGGACGAAGATGTCCACTACCGGCGGGGATGTGGCAATAATGGCTAGAGAGGTAGGTGGGGGAACCAAAACAAGGAGAGCCAGGACAAGCTTGATTTGATCAGTATCTTTGGCCTCCTCCTCCAAGACTAATGGCTGCTGCGTGGTGCCTTCTATTTGCTTTAGTTTCTTGGAGGGTGAGCCCCCTGAATCCTTCCTTGTATAGACCTTGGGGTTAGGAGACTGCCATGTTTCTATCTCTTTTCTCTTCTTGGATCTGATAACCGAAGGAGACTTGGATGTCCCGTAAGTTGAAGTGGTGGCAACGGCATCCTCTGTGGCACTTGGCTCACTTTTGAGCCCTTCATAAGTCAAAATCACCTCCTGCTGTTTCAATTGGGCTATCCGTCCATCAACCCACTCCTTGGTATGAGCCAAGATTGGCTGGGTTATGGTATCAAGGTAATCGACCTCCTGCTTGTCCCAGTCTATTGTTGGTATTGGCAGATTGGCGACTGCAGGGTACCTGGGTTGCATTATGGTGCTCTCGTCTTCCTCGACCTAGTCTGATATGGGGAAAGGCTGCACCTTCCTTACAAACTACACAGTCATTCGCATATAGTGCCTTGCACGTACCTCTTTATCATCCTGACAGTCCACCCAGAAATCCTCGATTTGATGAAGATGGGAAAACCCTAGCCCTAGCACCTTTCTTATGTGGCCATAGGGGTCTATCCATGAGCGAGCAGTGTGTAGGAAGAAATGGTAGTCTTTTAGTTCCTTCTCAGAGTTACCAGCACACTAGGAAGTTTGTAGTCTATACATGCCCTGGCCGAGAGTCATGGGATAAGAAATCTCTGCTATGTGTTTGCCACTGAAGATTGTTTGTATGTGTTGGAGCTGCTGAGAAAGCTCCAGTAAGATAATTTGGTCGTTGGGATATCGAGGCAACCTTTTTGGCCTTTTAGTGAAGCCCTGGGCATGGATGTATGTGAACTTTGGGTATTGGATGAAGAGAAAGGCATACTGCTTCAAAAATTCCCTAGCACTGTGGGAGACCCTCCTCTCAAAGTCTCTGGCAATCATTCTGATAATATGGTTGATGAAGGCGTCGTTTACTCTTCAGTACTCCCTTTTGAATTTTCTGTACTGGAGCTGGGGGTATCTGTCATAGACCTTGAGTTTTTGACCCTGCTCCCGATCGGGTGCCACAAATAACCCATTGTATTGTTTCCGGTCCACCAAGGAGTAGACGAGGTACGAAGTCATATAGAATTTGGAGCTCTTCTTTACATTAACAAACTGCTCATGGAATCAATTGCTTATTATTCCTCCCCAATAAAATGAAGTCTTTGTGGTGACGTCCTCACTCCCCCGAAGGATCTGCTCAATGAAGTACACCATCCATTCCTGAAAGAAGGCTGCCGCAGGAAGGCCCATAACCCTACTTAACATTGTGACCAAGTCGTGATAATCCTCATGGAAGTCATTGCGGAAGAGTTCATAAGGAACCTTCGCAGCACTGCCCCGCCTTTCTTTAAGCCACTGTTGATTTATTGACTTCTTACAGCCCACCGGATTATTGAACCATGCTGCCTGACATTCTTCTATGGTGGGGACTTCCATCTCTTGAAAAGTAGGGATGTGGAAAGTATTCGTGATCCCTTCAGCCGACATGTCGGCGATGACGTTGCCCTCTCTATCAATAATTATTCTTGTATCGGGTTGATATGCCTCCCGACAAGCCATGACCAACTCGGGGGCCACGAGGGATGGAGGGAATCTAGCAGCCTTTGCTATCCCACTTTTTCTTATCATTCTTGCATTCTTGGTCGTCGGATTGACCCTGACCCTTTGTGTGAATTCGTCAATATCAACATGCCCTATGTTGGTGTCGGTGATCTCCTTCCAATCCGTGGTAATCTTCGAGTGGAGAGGCTCACCGTGGAATTGGTATTTCATTTGGTCCTTGTCCTTTTTCCCTCGAGGGGTCTTGCCTGAATTCTTCCCTTTGTCCTTCTCGATGGGTGCCCCTAAAGGTCCTACACTCGATTCCATATATTCTGCAAGCAAAGGTATAGTCAGCATAATTGATCACAAAAGCATTTACGTTAGTTTAAATCCCAAAGATGAAATCCATTTTAAATGATCTATCAATCATAACATGATTCTTTATCTCCTGATGTCACTGATCTTTTGATTGGGGGCATTTGGACAGTTCGAGCCTAGAGGGCTGAACTTCCCTGGCAAACTTTTCACTTTGGAAAGGCAAATAGGGCGTAGGGCGTAGGGAGATTTTTCTCCAATCGAATTTTGATAATTTGAAAGGTTTGTGATGAAGAGGACCGAAATTGAGCACATGGGTCGAAGTTAGATTTCAGATTTGAGCTCATTTGAATTGGTTTAGGAGAATCTGGAAGTCCCGGGCAGGAGAACCGTCTGGAGGTGGCAATTTGGAACAGCAGGCTGAAAACAGAATTTCAGAGATAGAACTCCGGGGTCCGAGGTCCGGTGGGTTATGAGGCAGTCAGAAGATTGATTTCCCATTTGAGCACCTGGGCCCAAGGCACCGGGAAGCTATTCATCTTTTGCCGTTTGGAATGGCTATCATCAGGGGGAAGTTCAGAGGCAGTGGCCTGGCAGTCAGGCCCCGGCGCGAGTGTCGGCGATCACACAGGAAGGCAAGTCGGCGTAAGGTTTCTGCTACGGGGTGAGGTCTTGGCGAGAGATGAATGTCCCACCGACAGCCGGAAGCAAGACCGGACCCGGCACAATGGTCCGCCGTTCGATTTCATTTTCAGCCCTATGGTGGTCGGAAGGGCGAAGCCCGGAGCTCGAAGGGGCGGGTGAGATTTTCCCCTTGGAATAGCGGATGGGAGAGGACTCCCGAATGGCGGAGCCCGAAAGTTGGACGGACGCCAAGCATGGATGACTTGGTTCCACCATATGCATATTCCATCTGTAATTTGCTATATTTCCCCATTGAATCAATCAAGTTATGCATCTTCATGTCAGGGTCCATATCGGCACAGGTCCATGACTGTCCTCCCGACACATTTGGGCTTCGTTTGAGCCAAGCATGAGTTTGCGGCAAGAGGTTACAATGAAAAGGCCAGGTCTTGCCGACAGGTAACGGTGGCTTTCAGCGTGAGATCGGCTTTCTCCTGGCGAGCAAAGGGCTAGCTTGGGGTGGCTTTCGGTAAAGCAAGAGCACTCTACATGAGGTTTCCCCGACATCATTATGTCTCACCGAAATTGCGATGAGTTCTCCGTCGGCAAGAAGGCCAAAATGTCTTGGTGAAACATAACTGCTCGGTGTAGGTTGTTTGTTTCAGTGTAAAGTCTTGGGGAAGTTCCCGGAGTCTCACCGAATGAAGTGATGAAGTCGCCTTGTCAGCATGACAATGGGGTCGTTACAGCGACATGTGAATAAGCGGGTGCCTTTGGTGAAACATTGCATGATCGACATAAGGTCTCACCGATATCTGAAAGCTATAGCGAAGCAGGTAAAGCGGATTATACATCTCGGTGAGAGTCTTCTTTTGTCCTGGCGACCAGAAGTTTCAGTCGTTGTAAAAACCCATCTCGGAGAAAGGTCTTGCCGACATCTAAATGTCCTGCCGAACAAGCATATCGGCAAGAAAAATTTTAGGCAGGGAGATGTCTTGCCGACTGGGCCAGGTTATGCTGACAAAGGGGGCCTTTGGCATAAGTTCTCGAGTCGGGGAAAGGTCTTGGCGACCTCGCTATGTCCTGTCGACCCACTCCGTGCTCGCTAAAGGATAAGGGGAGGGGGTGTCGGTGAAAGGTTATGCCAAAAGGCAAAGTCACGCCGACTGAAAAGGGAAAAGCGCGTTCGCCAAGAGGAGGATCCTCGCTAGGAAGTCTTGGTGAAAGCTACGGGGTCTCGCCGAAAGTGAAGGCATCGCCAAGACCTAAGGAGCTCGTGATGAGGTCTTGGCGATGGACAAACATCTCCCCAACTCAACACTCGACAAGAGAAGGATGTACTTGGTGAAAGGTCTTGTCGATCGAGCAAAGTCTCAGCGATAGCGAATGAAGGACGGAATCCTGTGTGCAGGATCCCGGGCGCACGGGCCCGAGGGAGCCAAAAGCTATACCGACAGTTTTCGTTAAGTCTTCGTCAGCAAAAGGAGCATTTGGGCCCAAGGATCACAAAGGCCCCTACAAAGAACGGTCGTGCGGGGGTAAGGCTCTGAATTTCCTACGAGGATGCTACGTTGGTTAATTCAACTTTCGATGACATGGGTTTTGCTCGTAATGTCATATTCCATCATCCGCATGTCCTTTGGTGGTCATTGTTCATTTTAAACCTTATAAAATCATGAAAACAATGCTCGAGAGGGTGGACAGAAGACCTACCTCAAACACTCGATGCGGGGAGGTGCGGGATCTACTCACGATCAATAAGCGAAGGAAAAGGACGATGATCAATCGGAGGTTTCAAAGATGGCGGACTCCTGTGGCAAGCTCTGATTATTCTTTGCAACACTGTCAAGTGAAAATGATAGGCTTGAATGGGTCTTTTATACCCCTAATCACCATTAATGGCCCTATTGAATGCAGGTACAGCGAGACAATGAAGTTGGTGAATTTGAAAATCAGCAACGGTGGCGGGAGATCCGGGGTCCAGCGGCCGGGAGGGCGTAGGACGGCGGGCACTTGAAAGTTCGATTCGGTAAATTCACCAGCGTTAAAGAGGAGGTCGGCCCCGGAAGGTGGGATGCCGCTAAAGGCTCGCCATGAGGAACGGAAAAATAGTCACAGAACCCCGGGAGCGGAACTTCGGGGTCCCGGGCCCGAAGGGTTTGGCAGCCGTCAAGATTTCCACGGACATAGCAAACGGAGAATGGGGGTTCGGAACCTAGGGTCTGGGAGGACGCGAGCCGAGTGTTGTTGGGAATAGTGGGTGCACAGGGGAAACCTAGCAAGGGCAATCCAGACGACCGAGCCCAGAAGGGCCCGGGGCCGTTGGTAGGAGCAAACTGCCAAAGAGACTCCGCGAGGCACCAGAACATGACAAAATTAAAAGGGGAAGGAACGGTCAACTTATGGTGGGACTTTGAAGCAACATTGACCATCCGGGACATCAAAAAAGAGGGGGGCATGCAAAATGAGGCGGCGACAAAAACAACCCGACAAGGCGAAAGAAAAGAGGGTCCCCATTCGAAACGGGGCGTGTGTGCCAAGGGCACAACATTAATCAAAAAAGAAATATTAAGAGATGAAGAGTAATTAGGGTCAGTTAGAGGCAGTTAGAAGGCTAAAATTTAGTTTTTTTTCCTTTAAAAAGGCTGTTGTATCTTTCAGAACTTTGAGGGTGGTTGAATAAAGAATAAGTTCAAGGAAAATCTCTTATTTGTAATCATTTTTCTTCAAAAATATTGCATTTCCAGGAATTGTACGGAATTGTACGGCTTTGAAGGCATGGTAGAATGGTTGGATATGGTAATAATCTCAATCACCTTCCTATTACATCAAATTTCATGCATTTTAGTTAAGATTTGTGTGAGTTATTGTGGATTTACTTCAAACTGCTAAAACCCTCAATTAGGGTAAGCAGAGACAGAAATAATTATGTTTCTCCTTTATTTAATGGTGGAATCTTATGGTTTCTTGTGAGATTATCCTACTATGAATGTTCTTTCATTTTTTAATGGATTTAGGGAAAAATCATAAAGATAAGATGTGAGGGAATGAAGTTTCTTGATTGAAAAACTGTGTGTACAGTCTGTGAACAGAGTAATTATGAAGGTTAAGCCCTTAGGGTTTTGTGAAAATACTTTGTAAATGGACTTTGATTCTTTGAAGAGCATATACTAGTAAAACTAAACGTGTCCCAAGCATTGGAAAAGTATACTTTGGTCAGGAGTTAGTAAAGCAACAAACCCTTATGCAAATCAGGCCTAAATCTGTCTAAGACAACAATATTTGAAGCTTGTGTTGTAAAAACAATTATACCCATTTTGAATATGTTTTAGATTTGCAAGGAAGGCATTGAAAAGCGTGGATAGACTTGTGTAATAGTGCTTAGATTGTGAATGAAGCCTTGACAAATAGGTTGGCAGACCTACAAGCGTTGCAAATAGGGTATGAAGGAACCAGTGACAGTAAGAACTTTAAGGGATTTTGATGATTAAGTGTGAGTTCTTGGTTGTTTTGGTTAAGAGATTACCAAGGTATGATTTGATCTCATTTGATATAAGTTTTGGTGTAAGCATGAAGTTAAAAATTCCATTGCTTTGACTGATCTGTCTAATAATAGCCCTATTTTGGAGACTAAAATGAAAGTACAGTATATGATTTTGATAAATTGTCAAGAATAAAGGATGGGAGATGGTTTACATTTGTTTGAAGTGAAATGGAATGGAAATTTTGTGGTCTATATTAGCCTAAATACTATTTTGGGTCAGATTACTTTATGTTGAGTTGAAATTGTGAAGTTTAGGACAGTCATAAAGAGAGTTAATGGTAAAATGAAAGGGCTGACTGGGTAATTTTTTGTTTTGATCAAGACTAAGTTGACTAAGGTGTTTGAAGGTTTGGTAATGGTTTGGAACTCTAAAGCAAAATTTAAGTGTTTGTGTTGAGTTTTGTGAAGGGAAATATAGTTGAATAAGTGTGTCAAAAGAAGGAAAGTTCAAGATTATTTTTGACTTGTCAAATGAGATTGTGTGAGTTTGTTTCCTTCCTCTGACTCTACATCATGTACTTCTATGCATTCTCTTATGGAAAAGCACTAGGCATTTTTCATTTCACTCACGGACCATGTATTGTTTTCAGTCCCTTTGATCATTTGTGGACCTCAATATGTAAATTTATTTCATTGAAGTTTAGAAATTTGAACCCTAGTGAACTTCGTGTGTTGTTATGTGACAGGAATTCCTTTCAATCTTAAATATTACAAAAAATATGCTAAGACAAAAACAAAAATTGTAGTTCATAGGCCAAAAATGGCCACCCAACTGATTGAACATCTCAAAGCTTGGTTGTTCATGTTGGCTTTCAGTTGTTTATTGTGGTTGTTTGTCCTTGATGTTAAAACTGATTGGTGATTGGTATTATGATACTTGGTGCATTGATTATCATTGTATTTAGTTTGGCATATTCATTATTTTGTGGATAGTGCTTTGGATTGGTTCATTTGGGTGCATTTGGTTCTCATTGTTGACAGTGATTTATACTTTCAGTTTTGTGATATTGATCTTGGTGAATTCCTTGGTATCTCAGTTGATAATCAATCAAAGGTCTTGTTCTTGGTATTCATGTTTATGGTGATTCAAGTTTTTGGTTCATGGCATGCTCTTTCAATTTGAGTTCTTTACTTGGTGGTACTAAATTTTGACATGGTGTTCTTTATGTCGGGACAAGCATAAGCTTCAGATATGTGTCTTTGCTTTCATGACAGCCACAGGTATATTCAGCATGTTTAAGTCATTGTGACATACTCATACTAGAAAATTCATTTTAGTGAGATATCATTTGATTCACGGAATCATAAATCATACTAGTTGCAAGGTATAGGACAACATCATAGTTGTGAGTATCAGCTTCATAAAGGTAATGCTTATGGAAATGATCTTGGATTGGCATCTATATTGTCTTTGCATCTTTCTATCTTCATGGTATCAATGGTTGTGACTTGTTGATTGATAAATATGGCATATTTTTGTGATCACCATCTTATATGATATTGAGGCTATGAATATTTTATTTTAAAAATATTATTAAAGACTTTATAATAAAAAGACTCGGGCTTACCATATGACATTTAGTTCATATAAATTTTTATTGGTATCAGCCTTGATTAAAGTTTGGATTCATATAATAGATGATTGTCGGCCTTTTTCGATGATCTAAGTCTTTATAAAAAGACCATTGGGCTAAATAATTTTCTTGACAACTATGAGTCGGGTCATGTGTGCTTAATGTGGCATTGACTTTGTTTCACATGATTCTTATGTGGCATTTGCACTTGATGATTTGTCGATCAAAAAGCATTATGAAGATAGGAAGTCGACAGTTTACATGCAATATTTAAAAGTGATTATGATTATCGGCCTCCATAGTATAATATTTGTTTGCAGACTTCAAATACATTATGATGTTTTGTTAAATTATTAGTCTTCGGACTTCAAAGCTCATTTGAATTCGAAATCATTATGCACTTGAGTTTAGGGAAAAATGAGTCTGTAATTATCATTTTGTTCTTAGGGTTTGAAATCCTAAATTACTGCACCATTGGAATATTGCAGACCTGTTTCTTTGGTTAGTCGACATTGAAAATTGTTAGTTTTAGTTTAAAAACAGTGTGAAGAGCTAGATTTACAGTATAAAGGAAGTGAGAAAGAATGGTGCTTCCAGTCAATGAAGTATGCAGTTGGGCAGTTATGGCTAAATGAGTTATTTGGTTAGTTTTTGGTTTTTATCCTCCGTGAATCAGGTAACACAATGTTGGGTTAGTTACTCATTTAGTTTCTTCCATTATTTTGGTTTCCAAGTTTTCGTTAATGCAGGTTTTTTTAAAGAGGAGTTTAATGATGTGGATTTTGTGAATAATTTGTTCAGGAATTTGTTTGAAGAGGTTGTTAACAATTAGGGTTTCATTTTACAATGGAATTTTATCAAAATATTGTTGATTTTTCTATGGTTATTCAAAAACCCTTGATGGGTATCATGATTAAATAACATTGTTTTACCAGCTTGTAAAACCCTGGTTATTGAATATGGGTTTTTTGACAAGAATGGATAACTATATATATATATACTTGGCAGAAACACATGACATTGTGATGAGATGAAATAGTCTGAATAGAGTATTGTTCATTATAATATCATTATGCAAAGAAGAAAAGTGGGCTCATATTTTTTTCATCTCTGGTTGTATTACAGAGATTATTTTGAGTTGGGCATTATTGAAAAATCATTTTGTATCCCATTGTAATTTTGTAACTACAGATAGTCATTGCAGTTATAAGGTTCTAATAGATTGCAATACCTTGAGTTTTTGATGAAGTTGGTGCTTCAGAAAATTTATGGGAGTTGGTGCTCCACATTATAATAGATTTGGTGCTCTTTTGAATGAATAAAAGGATCAATTTATGAGTGGTTTTTTATACCTCAAGAGGGTTTTTCCACTCAAGAAATCTTTGTGTTATGTGATGTGCTTTTGTCTCTCATTTTGTTTCATGTTAGTGTGCTCATTCAGTTGGTCAATGCTTTGATACTTTAAGTTTGTTCAAAATATTAATGTCAATTTGTTTAAGTTTGTATACAAATTTTAAGTTTTCATGTGTTTGGTTAAATCTTCCACATTGTTTCAAGGTCAAAAATTTAAAATTGTGCTTTCAAATTCAAAAGTGAAAAATTATATCACTCTAATTCACCCCCCCTCTCAGAGTGAATCCACTTCCAACAGTTCAAACTAACCAGACATTAGTACTAGGTAGTACTTGGGTTTGTCAATGGGACATTGGCTCGAATTGACCAAAATATAGCATGCAACACCTCGATGGGAACAAATAGAGTCTAAATCACTGTACTTGCAAGAAGATTTCTAAATGTGGGGGAAAAATAACTTACAGTCATTTTCCCTTGGTCGATTTTCCCTTTCTGAATGCCCTCACTTCTCGCTCTAGCTTTCTTCCTACCAAATGGTTCCTATTCTTCCTCCTCGACCCAATGGCCTTCCAGCAATCATCCAATGAAGTCTCGCAACTCTCCACTCAGGGGTTGGATGCAGTGGTTCTCGGTGCAACTCTCCAGTTAGGGTCTCGATGCAGTATACTATGTCGTGCTCCTACGCGTGCAAGGCCAAAATTCAAAATATATAGTTTATATATATGTTATTTCAACATATATTTTATATAAAAAATATATATGCTATATCAACATATAGTTTATTTTATTTTCTACAAAATATATTTTTTGTATGGTGGCTTGTTGAGCTTATATAGTTGGTTTTCTCTTTCTTTATAATTTTTGATGATTTATTTCATATGACATGATTGAATATTATATATAGTCCTAGTGATTGTTAAAAAGGCTTATGATATGTGATGTTTAATCATGATGGATTTCTAAGAATTAGTGATTGAAATACTACTTGACTAAAGATTGAGCTATCTGATATTTTGTCATTCAAACATCATGGAATAAATGCTTGCAATCAATGTCTTATTAATGTAGCCTACAAGGTTTCTTTTCCTAGTTTTTTTTGGTCCTATTCTTGTTATGACTTATTTTTTTACATTGGTCTATTACAGTAATGGGGAGCATATCTAGTGAATCGATTCTTTCAGTCTCTTTGATTCTTATCCTGGTACATAATGAGTTTTCTTCTATCTTATGATTCATTTATTGTTGGTTTAAAACACTCATTACAACTAACATGGATATGAATTATGATTTGGGTGTGAGAAGGGATTGTTGAATATGAAGGAATGGTTTAGGAAATTACTCCTTAATCCAAATGAGTCATTTTCTTGTCATGGAATGTGTTAAGAGACTTTAAAATTAATATATTCAATCTAGTTAATATTGACACATCTAAATCATGCCAAAGGCACTTCGGAGATATGCTATGACATAAAGAAGATTGTTAAGGTGATGTCAAGTCTCGATCCATTAGGGTAGGAAAACATAGATGCATTGGTACAAAAGGTTCCATTCAACTTGGAGGAAATGGATAATTACCTAAGGGTCTAATGTGAGATTGAACCAAGTTTATATTATGATACAAACAGCTTGGGAAAAGGGATGATGAAATGGTTAAGTATAGGAAATTGAAGAGATAAATATAACACCAAGGGAAAAACACTAGAACTAATTTTAGCACTATGGATTAATCCAAGACTCAAAATTCCACTAAGAGGCATCCCTTACATCTTAAATTAATTCCATAAGTGGGTTTATCCTCCAATATAGTGCCACTGGTTAGCTTATCATGTGACCTTCCGCTATAAGTAGGATTACCTTACTCTCTCATAACATGCATGTGTGGTTTCAAAAGGTTTATACGTTCTTGTGAATTTGAAAGAAAGACATTATTTGACTTTTCCAATAGGTGTTAGGGGTTCATTTGAATTGGTTTTAGCATTAGAGTGACAAACCTTGTGGTTTAAGTTCCATAAACAAAATATACTCATTTTTTTAGCTTCCTATTATCATATTTATATTCAATGAGCTTTTTAAAGATCATATAAATATTCATTGCTAATTAAAATGCACAAACTAATGTGTAATATATCCAAGGTGAGGCTCAGAGAGCCTCATCTTTTGAAACCATTAACCAAAGAAATGCTAAGAACAATATATGAAAGAGATGAAGAATAAGGCAACTTGTATTATTAGGAAGGACAAGATGCCTTTATATAGCATGACCTCATGTTTGAGTCTCGAAACCCTCCCATATCGTCAATGCATGCATCTAGGCTAACCATGTCAGGTTTCACTCCATACAAGCACAAATTGAAAAAAATTCAACGTTGGCCCCATTCACATGTCACTATGCGAGATCAACATGAGGAAATGCTAATTTTTTGGGAATGAAATAACCAAAGATATGATCAAATAATATCTAATCATAAATATTCATAAAGTAATTAGGATTTTATCATATGGAAATTTCTAGGAGAGCTACAATAGTTGTAACATCGTGAATTAACAACATTAAAAAGTACATCATGAATTAATTATGTAATGGCATAAAAATTAAAAACATCATGAATTAATTATGTAACCATATAAGTCAAATATAATTCTATCAAGAAATCAATATCAAATAGATAACATAATCGCATAACTCATACATTTCAATGTCAATGTCATTGATCTTCTTATTCATCCAACTCTTTGTTTGTATCATCCAATCTAGATTCAACATTGTAAGGATTGGTCATATCATCATCATCATCATTGATATCAGTTTCGATAATGTCATCATCCACACGAATATCATCTTCATGAACATTAACTCCTACATCATCATGATATAGTTCCTCTTCTTCGACATCTTCGTCAGGCACATCATCAACTAACTATTGATCCTGATCATCATCTACATCATCTTCTAGTTCTTTAGAATCTTCTTCTTCCACCACATTATACTTTACCGGCATTCCTCTTGGATCATGTCTAACAACAAATGTCCAACCCAGTTTACCTGGAACCTCTGAGTAAAATACTTGCTCACATTGGCTTGGAAGAACATGTAGAAGTTATCAAAACCAACTTCAGAGCCCAAGAACACCTGCATGCAAAGAGATACCTGTCACAGGGAAGAGAATGGAGAAAAAAGCAAGAGAGAGTTTTGAAACTCTGAAATATGAAAAATGTATTAATCAGAGAGTGAGATAAAATATAATGATCAATCCTTATAAAAGGAGATTGTGCAACCCTAAAGAAACCCTAATAGGTAGACATTTAATAATTAATATAATTATTAAATGTCACAATATGCAAACTAAGTGAAATCTTAAGAGTAGAATAATTATATTAATTATTAAATGTCTACCTATTAGGGTTTCTTTAGGGTTGCACAATCTCCTTTTATAAGGATTGATCATTGTATTTTATCTCACACTCTGATACCATGTAAAAGTTGTCAAAACCAACTTCAGAGCCCAAGAACACCTGCATGCAAAGAGATACCTGTCACAGGGAAGAGAATGGAGAAAAAAGCAAGAGAGGGTTTTGAAACTCTGAAATATGAAAAATGTATTAATCAGAGAGTGAGATAAAATACAATGATCAATCCTTATAAAAGGAGATTGTGCAACCCTAAAGAAACCCTAATAGGTAGACATTTAATAATTAATATAATTATTAAATGTCACAATATGCAAACTAAGTGAAATCTTAAGAGTAGAATAAAGGTGACTTAATTAATATAATTAAGTGAAAACCTTTACTCTAATAGAACATAGGGCTCATTTCTAGCTCACTCGATCGACCTTGTATTAACCATGGTAAATCCATTATCATGTTCAATAACAATTCTCTCAGGATCATTTTCATTCAATCATAGCCTGTACCATTGGACGACAAACAGAACTAATAACTGAAAGTCACACTCAAGTATATCATCCAAAATCCCATAGTATCAATTTTCTGAGACTTCTGGATGTATGTCGCTTCTAGATGAAACATTAGTCACCTAAAAGACTGTAGTTATCCCAAAATCACAAGTTTTATTCGTGTCATTCAACTTTTTTATTCAAAATTTATGACCATTGCACCACATAGCCTTGTGGTGTTTCACCTGCAGTATGTCAAACATGTAAAAATTACTACATTGTCAGTTGATAAACATATTTATTCTTGACCAAATGTATGCAAAGAAAAAAAAACTCAACATATATATACATCAATCTAGTTGAAAATAATTAAATAATGGGTGATTAATATATTTATACGTACCTTTTTATGTCTTAAACCATATGCTAAATCAATTTCCCTTGGTGTAACATTGGAATCTCCATTACGATGAGTTTCTTTAACCACTGAATCCACACCTTCCCATGTTAATGCGCAACTAGATTGTTGACATCGTTTAATCCATACTGTCATCCAATCAAGATTGTGTGTGACGTACAAATGTAGTGCATCCCACTCTCGACCAACTATATCAAAAAAAATTGAAATTCACAAACGACGTATAATTAGTTAATTACCATGGTATACGACCTTAATTTATAATTGATGTACCTGAAAACCTAACATCCCACTACCAATGATCTTATTATCTTTCGTAAGAAACCTCTGAACTATATGTATCCAAGACCCATTGTGTTGGAACTATAAAATTTAAAAAAACATTATAGTGATTTATACTCATAAGTTTCCCAAAGGAGCCCATATTTTGAATACAAAATTGATATAATATCCTTTGCATGACATGACTATCAATGATCACATCAGCCTTTACCATTTGATACCATGAATTATGTCTAAGCCCAAGGATTTGAGTAAATAAGCCATATCGGAGAGAGATGGTGCAGGTCTCCAATTCATAAAGCACTATATTCTTATACATATTTTCCAACATATCAGCAAGAGGTCAGGAATGTCACATCGATCAGATTTCATATGAAGATGTGCATCAAGAAGATACATTTCACGGTCTCGCCAATGAAGAATTTCATCAACAAGATGAGCATCATTGGGAAGAGATCAATAGGTCATATTGAGCATATGTGTCTTAGTAATGAAATACCATTGGTACAAGATTTTCCATGTCTCACCAATAAATCATAAAGAATCACATTGGCAGACAAAACACTATCGGAGTAAGGTTCTTAAGTCAGCCTGAGCACATTTGTCTCACCAATAAAATATCATCAGCGAGACACCCATCCTTTCTTACCGATGAAACAAAAGCAGATACTATCGGCAAGACAATTGCTATCAGGGTGAGTTTGAAATGTTCCCCCAACTCTCCATGTCATGTCGATGGGATTGCATCAGTAAGATTCTTGGCGACATACTTAAGATCGAAGGAATGAACATTGAGGAGACTCAAAGCGTCGGGGAAACAGTTGAGTGTCTTAGTGATACATAGTCTCTTGCCGATAAAGAATTCAAATGGGTCAAAGGATTCATCGGGGTGACTCTTGGTGATATCTATGCATTATGGATCAGAAGGATGAATTATGTGATATCGGCATAAAGGACATAATGTCTCCTCGATCAATAGGGTGTTCAGTGAATGTTGGTTGAACCCGAATAAAAAGATCGCCTAGAGTTTGAAATGTCATGCCGATATAAAGCACTTGATTTGACAGTGAGAATTTCAAAAAAATTGCAAACTCGTACGTGCTCAAAGCTAAAACATTAATGGTGCCATGAACACACAAAGAAGTAGACAATTTTTGAAGAGGAGTAATTGAAGGAAAATTTTGCAAAATTAGTAGCAGGAGAGTGAATGAAGGGCTAGAGGATTTTACAGCCAAATATTTTCAAATAAATTGGTAAGTTCTCTATGATTGAATTTCCTATTTGTGATTTATAAAGAGTAAAATGGAAAGTACCAGCTCAGGAGGGAAAAACAGCAAGAGATAGGGTGAGAGTAGTCACCCTAGAGGGAAAAAGCAAAAAACTGAAATTGAAAATGAGCCTGGGGTAGTGGAAAGGAAATTGAACCAAGACTTAATCGACCAATTACCTGGTTCAAGACCTAAATCTAGGCTTTCCACTTAGCTTAGGGTAGAAGTAGAAAAATTAGAGGATAAGTGCAAACACATTGGTGATATCTAGACTCCAATTAGGGGATACGAGCTAATCATCTTTCATTACCACCGAAGGAATCGATATGAACCAGTGTGTAACCCTTGGAAGTTTAACCTAGGAAAATTGTTCTACCCAAACATGTTTGTAGATGTAGAATTGGTAAAAATGCTAGCTGCTCACTATGACCCGAAGCTCAAAGCTATTTGTGATCCATCAGGAAAACCTTTTGTACACATATCAAAGGCTGCAATAAGTGAGGTTTTTAACCTAGAGGGGGTATGTGATGAAAAAATTGTAAATGAGGAGTTGGAAAGGGAGTTTTGGAGAATGGATACTATATACAAGGGTTTGAGGTTACCATTGCACAGACTCAAAAAGGATGGCAACTCAATTCCATTAGAAGATAGTGATGGCCCTCCATTTCATGTTGACATGTTTGAACCATACTTGAAGTATACATATTTTTCAGCAAGCCAAGTATAGGGATGGAGGTCCTTGAGTACATGTCAATTGTGCCAATGGTAGTGGCAACAAATGTTCAATGCCATAATTCTAGACCTTTTGACTATGCTTCACATATTGCTAAAGAACTTGATGCATGATTAATGTCAATAAAAAATGGATCTCCTATTTTGCATTTGAATCCCTATTCAATCTTTATGCATATGATATTGTACTATGGACAGGAACTAAATTTGTGGCTTGAAAGGTTAAGAGTTTCAAAATTTGATAAGGAAGGAAGATCATTACCAGTACAACTCTGGACTACCATCTAGGATAGCAGATTTGCTAGTTCTTGCTTTATACATTTTGAAGAATATTTTGTGAAGCCATTGTATAAATTGTATAATCACCCTTGTGATTACTCACTATCTGATGAAATAAAAAGTTTTCTCATACCTAAGGACTTTGATGGACCTATCAATCACAATTGGGGGGACTGTTATTGCTTGGAAGGTGCAACTATGATAAGGATATATGGGTTTGAGCATGCACCTTTTATCCTTCCCAAAACAGTACCTAACAGGATTGCCTACCTAGAGATTTCTAGGTAGTTAGATTATTCAGATTTCATGAACTTAAGGTCTTTTGGAAAATAGGCATTTGTTCCTAGCACTCTTTGTTTTGGTGACTTCATTGTGTTAGCAAGGGATGGATATGATATGGTTCTAAATAAATTGTTACAATACAATATGAAGAAAGGTCTACTACAAAAAGGATTTGATCCAAAGGGGTATATCCACTTTGTAAGAGATAAAATGAACTTGGGCGGGTATGATCATGTACCCTATTAGTATGATGATCTGATCAGGAATTTGGAGGAAGAAGAAGCAGAAAGAGTGGTTGAAGAATATAAGAGAAGGTTGCTATATTTTGGAATGTTGTCTTCAGAGGAAGAGACATCTGGTGATGAAAGGCCCCACAATACAATTAATAAAATTTCTAGGTCAAGAACTCAAGCTTACAAATGTCCTCCTAGGGAAACAGATGTTGAAGAGAATTCAGATACAGATGCAAGATAGATTGCATACAAGTCATTTGTAGTCGATGATGAATTTTTCAAAACTCCAAAATTTAAAGCCTTCTTGTACAAGCAAGTGGGGAAATCAATAAGAGAATCAGTGGAAGATAGAACACTACATAATGAGGGGAAACTATTCAGAAATTTGAAGCTAAGTGTAGAAAAAGAAATTGAAAACATGACCCCTAAAAAGGGAAGAAAATTGCTAGAAAATACAGGTGTCATGATTTTTCCTAGGTTGGATTTAAATTTTTCTTTAGTTTTTGATATTTTTTTGAAGAATAATAGTGCCACATACAAACCCAGCCCTGAAGGTGTAACAAAGATATACGCAGGATCCAAGTATAATCCTGATGAGGGATCACTCATGATTTGGGCTCTATACCCACCACACAAGAAATTTGTTGTGATTGATACAGAGAAATATTTTGGGCATGTAATGAAATAAAAAGTTGGAGAAGTTGATCTGATAATGACAGCAGATATTGGAATTAATGTTGCTAAGTTGAATAAGGCACAGATGTAGATGTTAATTAAGGAGAAAGAAATGTATAAGATGAAAAATGAAAGATTACTTAGAGAGAATGATCGTTTGAAAGATATGGTGGGAATTACATTAGGACCCACTAAGAAACTAACTCATAGTGAGAGCTCCCAAGCTAAGGACAAGTGGGAAGAGTCTGGTGCATACACCAAGGCAAACATGACACACTTACTGCAATAATTAGAAAAAGGTAGGACAACTTGATGATCTTGTTGAAAAAACTTTAGGGAACAAGTTCAAAAATCCATATTGTAGAACAGGAACATATAAGAATTGATGGCAGAATTCAAGAAAAGTGTCAAGAAATAAATGAGAGGGATGTTTCGATAATGAGGTTATTAATATTGTTGATCACATCATGAGAAAACATAGGAGCTTTCATGAAGAGATGCAAGGAGATGTACAAGGATTGGTTGAAGCCACAAAAAAGGGATTACCAACACTATCTGAAGATGGAGGACAAATGAAAGGAAAGGCCAAATGGGTTGATGAATGCAAGTCAATGCTACAACAGCATCTGGAAATGGCTATAGAGAAAGACTCTCCACTAAATGAAGCTTGCGAGTTGGTCGAGAAGATGGTGATGATGAAGATAGCAATCTGAAATGCGCTAGGAAATGTTGACACACATGAGCGACAAGATTACTTGGATCATTTGTCAAAATTCCATTTATGGCTAAACAGAGCCTAATTTCAAGTTTATTATTGTTGTTGTTAAGAAAAAACATTTCTGAAAGGACGTGTCCTTTCATGGTTTTGTTGTATTTATATCTATTTTATAATTTCAAACAGATATAGGCTAATAGAAGAAGGATACAATAGATAAATTTGCAATGATGTTTTCATCTAAAAAGACTTAGATGCATGTATGAATTTTGATGAATTCAATGAAGATATCTAAATTTGTGGCTTAATCTTGGTATCAGTTATTTGTTGAAGTTATACAATTATATGGTTGTCTCTATTTTGATACTTTTTTGTTGTTTAAATTGATATATCAAACATATGTTCAGTTTATCAATACACATTTGTTGTATTTGTGTGATGTGGTTATTTGGTTCTTTCAAGCAAAGATTAAATCCTTCTGATCAATCACAGTAATTAGGGAGTATTAATTGGATCAGTAAGAAGAATCACATAACTAGGATTGTCATTCAATCTCAAGTAGAGTTTTTCAATAATTTATTTGCAGGTTTATACAAGTTATAAACTACATTTGTGTGCCAAACAGTTTGAATTATTTCCATCACAGATTACACTTTTTTAGATCTTCATTAGACTCCATATACCCAACAAGGCACTGGTCTAACATTTTTATCTTTTAGTTCATCCATTTTACTTTTTACATCTGTTAACTGAACATATTTCTTACTCATACTATTTATGTTAGATTAGGATTACATTTGTTCACTATAATATTGTCATTTGTGAATAGATCACTATGACAAAATCACATCATTCAAGTCTGCTCAGTTCACATAGGTAGACCCACCTAGCTTTAGCAGCACCTAAAGAGAAGAAGGTATAAACTATTTAGCCTTGTATGTTACCCTAAAACATACCAAGAGTTTGGCAACCTCTTGAGGTATTTTACCTGCATTTTTGAGAGCTAACAATTAGTTCACACATTTCAAATTGAAGAGATATAAAATATCAGCCAAGCAATATCTATGTCACCCTAGTCATGTTTTATGTTTATATTGGTAGGATACAATATATCGGCACAACAACTAGCAAGCTTCACTGATAAAAACATTGCAGGAATGGCCTATGTGAACGAGGAAGTACATTGTACAATATCAACATAGGCACATTGCATTCTATTTGTGTGTGGAAGATTCTTTCATTTGGACTAGTTCTTTGTTGTTTCTTTTCAAGCAATTGAAGGCAATGTAAAATGTATTCTAATTAATCTCCATGACCATCTTATAATTACCTCTCACTTTCCTCAATCTACCTTTCCCCATCAAGTACTCCCCTTTGAATTTGTTAATGGAGTTGAGATCCCAAATGCGATCTATATGGATCTTTGTTGCAAACTTAGGAAGATATTCAGTAATGTACACCATGGTCTGGTATACCATATATCCCTCCACCATAGAACCCTCAGGATGTGCTCTTTGTCTAACCAAAGCCTTCAAAAATTTCAAGTGCCTCTCAACCATCCACATTGACCTTGTGTGTACAGGTCCACACAATTCAATCTCCTCAACTTGGTGTATGAGGTAGTGTTCTTGTGCATTGAAAAATGTTGAAGGTAGACACTTTTGCATTTCACACATTAGACGAGGAATTTTTCTCTTCCAATAATTTATATCTTCTTTATGGATTTCTTTAGATGATAGCCATCTACAAGTGATTCAAGGCACAAATATATTAACGAGATTTAACAAAAATATACAATATATTACATAACAAGTAAAACAAATGGAAAATATAAGATCTATACAACAAATTGAACAAATATCGCTACTTACCTCATGCATTTTCCAAGATCATATATAACATGCTTGACATTGTTGTTGAAGTTGTCTGGGAGAGATATAGGTAGAATGTATTGCAACAATTATAAAATGATCTTTTCATTATTTTTCCAAAACTAGTAAACATAATATACTGAAAAGTACATGCAGTATACAAATATATATAAAATATACCAAAATAATTACCTTAATGAAGGTATGCCAATCATGTGTTTTCATCCCTGACCCAAATTCACCTTTCTTTGTTATGATATTGTTTATGTTCGCAACAAATCCTGTGTGAAATCATTTTTTTTATATGACTTCTTTTATAGCATTGCTTTGTTTCTTCGTTAATAACCAAGGAAGGGCACTTATATTAATTTGGTCTCCATTGCTATTTAATTGCATGACATTTTTCATTGCATGATTGGCTTCCTAAATGTCACTACAAATTTTGATGATTTTTTCTGTCATTCCCTCCATCCAATATTTTCCATAATGTTTTTGTTATATTCTTTTTTATATGCATTGTATCAAACAAATGCACAATTTGTAGCTGCTCATAGTAGGGCAACCTACTAAATTTTCTAGGATAACTTTTCAGTCCCTATGCAAGCCGGCCATTAGTGCCTTGATGACCTTCATGAAGCATATAAGTTAAACAAATTAACAATGACAATCATTGTCAATTACAACATGAGTAAACAAAACACAATATAAAATTATAAATTCCAAACATATATGTAATAGATAAACAATTTGATCTGTTGTATAACCTTGACGATTAATTCTATTATATTCCAACTTCCATAAGTGAGGTTTCATTCTTCATGGTTTTGATGTAGTCTCTTCTTTCCCATTGAAAAGATGTTTTTCAGTAGTTCGATACTTATTTATGTGGAGGAAGTGCCTATACTCATCAAACACCTACTTTCCTAAACTTGTTGAATGACGAGATTTCATCTTTGGACCACAAACTAGACATGCAAATTTTCCCTTTGTTTGAAGACCTGCAAGATCATATATAATTGGAATAAATATGTCATTTTTTATAATTATATATAATGAATAGATTATTTTAAAAACATGCATGATATCTACTTCATAAAATTAAATATCGTTAAAGTGCAATCGAATGTTATAACATACCACAAAAATATGTTAGCCCTGGGGAATCATGAATTGTCCATACAAGCATTGCATGGAATTGAAATTGTCTTTGTCCTATTGGTCTAAAGATGTCATACATAGTGACGCCATTCCATAACTTTAGTAACTCGTCGATAAGAGGCTCGATATATACATTCATATCTTTAACTTGGTACTTACCTAGTTGAATGAACATAAAAATTACATAATTATTATAACCATTTTACTGCAATATATATAAATTAATGTACAAACCTATTAAATGAAAAAAATATAAGTCGTTATGCAACAAATAAGAAAAATGAGATGCTAGTATGTTAAAGAAAATTGATGTAAATAAATACCTAGAACAATCATTGCCAAAATTATGTGCTCCCTCTTTATTGACATCCATGGAGGAAAATTATTGTTGATAACAAAAATAGGCCACACCGAGTAAATAGATCTCAGCTCTCTAAATGGATTGACACTGTTCGCTGCCAATGAAAGCCTAAGACTACGAGGTTCTTCTTTAAAGTGTGGCCATTTTTCCTCCATGTCCTTAAATGCAAAACCATTCATAGGAATTCGAAGAATGTCATCTCCACTTCTATTTCATGCATGGTAATCCATAAATTGTGCTAAACTTTCGTACCTAAATAATCGTTGCATACATGGAATAATGGGAATATAATGAAGAACCTTGCAAGGCACCTTTTTTGTTAGTTGATTTGTTTGATATCTACTGATATGACATTCTAGGCATTCTGTTGTAAACTCATGTTGTTTATGATATATAATATGATCATTGGGACATGCATATATTGCTTGATACTCCAGTCCAATATCTTTCATAATGGAAAATAAATCTCGGTATGAGCGAGGTAAAATATTTGATGGTGGTAACAAAAATTCACCTATCAATCTAAAACCAAAAAAAAATTGTTAATATAAAGAATATTAATGGTACATATTTCATCCTTTATTTACTAGTGATGAACTAACAACAAAAATAGATGAAAAAAGATGACATATATGACATACCTTAACATCTGTGAGATTTCTATGTTGGATAAACCATTCATAACCTTCAAGTTCACCAGTAACAATAAAGCAGAGAGAAGAGTTGTTTGGGATCCTTCATAAAGGGGCTCGTATGCCTTCTCAAGTACAGATAAATCATGAACATCATCAAAGTCATCTCGATCATCATGATCAACTGCACCACTAAATGTGTCATGGATCAATGTATTTGTACCATCATCTTCAACTGTGTTTTCTGGCGCATGATCATCTTCTTCCATAGGATCATTAACTTCATCTCCGATATTCACAGCTCCATGTTCCTTCTCTTGCAAAACCACATTCTTCGGGCCATGATAATCCATATCATGTGCCCTAGGGTGCCCCACCTCTATAATAATGATCGACACAAATAAACCATGATCATGATCAAGTGATTTTTAATAGATATAAAATATGTTAAAACAATATAAAAATTTACAAATTCAATCAATATAAAGACATATAATGAACAACTTACCAATGGACAATAATCATGCCCCCCTTCAACATGACCATGTTGCCTACAATGTTTCTCAGTTGTTGTGATTAAAAGTCTTCTCGTCTTTAAGCCCTTGCAACTATTGCAAGGACAATAACATTTCCCATCACCCTTTCTTTTCAATCTAGCAAGTGTCTCTTCATTTTTTTTTGCACTAATATTATCTGACATGATTTTTCTTTACCAAGCTTGAATATTTAGATCTTCAAAAAATATCAAACTCACACTCCAATAATTTTTAATCATGGACAGGTAACAAAATCTAATAATTCTAATATTTTTTAAAAAATTGGCCTATAACCTCCACAAACTGTCACAAGTATAGAAAATTCTCAAGTATAGCAAAACACTGTCATAAGTATAGATAAATTGTTGAACTCACTTTTATTTATTAAAAAACATTTATCAGAACCTTGATGAGCGCTAACCATATACCCATTGGCCTAAAAATTAAGGAGGCTAACCATATATCGGCCCACAAATTGATGGAAGTGTATGTTGAAATAGCGACAAAAATCACAGAGCGTCGCAATTTCTATGAACGTTGGGCATAAATTTTAAAAAAAATGAAAATTTCACATTAAATACATAGGTACCCGACAATACTTCTAATTATACATCTTTCATTGGAAATTTTCATCGTATTTTGCAGTCAAATGAGTTAATGAGGACAAATACATACAAGATCCTTAGGGTTGGATATTGGTGACCATCTTTGTTTGAAAGCACACATAAAATAGTTAGAAGTTGTGATGCATGCTAGAAATTTTCTAGTAAGTTAAAATATTCTGGAGCATTTCCATTAAGGCCCATGATAGTGGAAACCCCGTTCCTATAGGAGATGGTAGCTCCTTCCCAAGATCCTCAACCTGCAAAACAAACCACCCTCACACATACACAAGAGAAGCACAGACTATTATGCCAAAATACCAAGATGATATTCATAAAATGAGATGATAAAATACATAGTGTATAGGCCTTTTAAAGGCATGAAAAATGAAACAAGTGAAAAACTACTTGATACGGGTTTTACTTCCTAAATAATTATCCTGAAGTTAAAACTTAACACTAACACCCTCCCTTAAGTGAAAACTTAGGGATATCAGACCAAGGATGATAAGCTCACTCCATACAAGAAATTGGTGGAGACTCTTAAAGAATCTTTCATTGAAATAACATTTGAGCATATTCCTAGAACCAACAATAGAGCAGCAGACGCCATGGCAACAATTGGATCCTTATTGAATATCCCCAAAAATGTTCCCAAATATGAATTCTTGATTGAGCAACTTCTCGTTCCCGCATTCGAGGTACCAGAATCAGAATTCGTGTGTGAAATTGTTGGTCTTGGTGATCCTTGGTACCATGACATCTACACATATCTTCGCATAGGAGTCATACTCGCTGACCTCCCATCAAACCTAAAATGAACCTTTGTCAAAAAGGCATCTAGATTTGTCATCCTAGGTGATACCTTATACCGTAGAATCATAGAAGGTACCTTGCTATGCTACTTAAATGCTGAGGAGGCATTAACTGCTCTAACTGAAGTTCACAACAGTATCTGTGGATCACACCCGAGTGGAATTACCATCGCCAAGAAACTGTTGAGGATGGGGTATTATTGGCCCACAATGGAAGAGAAGCACATGATCATGCTAAAAGGTGTTTACAATGTCAGTAGCATGGGGACCTCATCCATGCTCCAGCTCAAGAGCTTCATCCTATTATCACACCATGGCCCTTTTCGCAGTGGGGACTCGATCTCATTGGAAAAATCACACCCACCTCATCCAATGGCCACAAATTCATTATAACTGCATCTGAGTACTTCACAAAGTAGGTGGAAGCCGTACCCATGATGTATATCACTGGGAAGCAGATCTCAAAATTCATCTTGAACTATCTCATATGTCGTTACGGTGTCCCACAAGCCATTATCTCAGATAATGGGACACCATTCAAGAACCAGAGGTTTGCGACTTGTGCGAGAAATTCAAAATCCAACATCGCTTCTCCACCCTATACTATCCCCAAGGCAATGGCCAAGCAGAAGCTACAAAAAAAACCATCCTCAAAATCCTCAAGAAAACAGTCAATGACGCAGGTCGTGACTGACATTTGCAGCTTAATCCCGCCCTCTGGGCTTATCGAACTAGCATCCACACACCCACTGGTGCCACCCCATTCTCCTTGGTCTACAGATTAGAAGTTGTACTTCCCATTAAGATCGAGCTCCCATCCCTTAGGATATCACTGCAAAACCTCATCACGGATGAAGAATATCGAGTATCAAGACTAAATGAGCTGGAGTTACTAGATGAGAGATGCATAGATGCTTTAAATCATTTGCAAGTCTATCAGAATAGACTCAAATGGAGCTACAACAAGAAAATCAGAAGCAGGACTTTCCAAGTCGAGAACTGGTCTTAAAAGAAAATCAGAAGAATGTCCCAAACCACAGTAGCAAAGACAAGTTCAAACCTAATTGGTTAGGACCTTTCATCATCACAGCAAATTACAAGTCAGGGGCATATCAACTATCAACACCCAAAGGGGAACCTCTACAGGAGCCCATGAATAGCTCCCATCTCAAAAAAAATTATGCCTAAATCTTCCAAGGTATAGAACCAAAAAATCCAAAAAATAAGAAAAAGTCCTGAAAAAATGGTTACTTAGGCAAAACCCTGGCAAACAGGCGTCTTAGTGACAACAAAAAAATCCAAAAATCCAAAAATCCAAAAAAATCAGAAAAAGGATCAAAAAAATCGTCCTATAGTGAAAACCACTTTGGCGGCACTTTGGACAAGTACCTTGGTGAAAACCTAGAAAACAGGTGCCTTGTGTAAATAAGCACTTTCCATCCACCAGGATCTTTGCGGCTTATTCGGCATCATCCATCCATTTTTCTTCCATCATCCATCGCATTCAGGTCTTCATCCATCACTCATCTACTCGCATCTGCACCATAGCTTGGTCCTATTTTTGTATCGTGATCCCTCCTAGTACTACTCGACCCATCCTCAAGGTCAGTTTTTCCTACCTTTATCAGAGTAGTCTATTGCATCGCGTTGGGGGAATGTTCTCATTGGATCGGATTCGTGTATGATCTTAAAATCCTCACATCATAAAATTCAAAAACGTCAAAACATATCAAAATCCAAAAAAAGTCAAAAAGTCAGTCAAAAAATCAAAAACAAAGTCATCTTGTCGAACTACGTCGTCTCTAAGCTTGAACATAGGCAAGGTTGATCTTTGATCATCCCCCGAGACATTTAGGTCAGTCCTATAGGAGTTCATCATAATAAATTGGCATCTCATCATGTATATCGTCATCTGTAAATCGGTCAAGTCATCAGTCGAACTATGTGGTCTCTATGTGTATAATGTAGGCAAGGATAATCTATCAACCAGCTCTTGAGACCCCTAGGATAGGTCTTTAGGTTAGTCTCTTGGTCAAAAACTCAGAAAATCCCAAAAACATTGGAAAATCAAAAAATCAAAACATTTGCAAAATCTTCAAAAATACCAAAAACAGCCTCAAAACATTGCAAAAACATCAAAAACATCCAAATACTTGAAAAAATACATTTGTCTCATCTCGCTTACACCTGCAATAAACACCATCCATAATAAACCGATCATCATCCTCAATCTTTGGCAGGACAATCGGAAACAAGTCTAACAGATTAAAAATGAAAACTCAAAAATATCAAGTCTATTGATCATGTTTTCTGCACAATAACAGCCAGACAGAATATGATATCCTATCTCTCTTGAAAGGTAAATCTCTATCGACAAGCCTCAAGAGATAACCCCAAGGTCTCTAATGTCAGGTCTTGACAGTGCATAAACAACTCAGTAACGAAATGTGAAAATGATGGTAATCACAATGGGACCTTACTACAAGCAAAATGTTGAATCGATTTTATTAGATCTAACAATCTGACTATGCTTCAATCCTAGATTTAACCCAATAATCAAAGAAATAAAAAAAGGGGGGTAAGGGTTTCGAAGAGAGTTCTAAATCTAATATTACTCCTAAGATTAACAATGAAAGTAACCAACACTAAAATGGACCAATCCTTCAAAACTGATCTCTGCTTGACCAAGATAAATCTACAATCTCACATAAAACAGTGCAATCTTCTGAAGTGTTAATATTTTCAAATCATGAACATTCATTTAACAACCCTATTGCAGTTGAAATGAACAAATCCTCACAATCGAACTAAGCACACTAAATATGAAGTCCAGGCTAACTTTGCAAAGCAACTAACAATCAGTTGGTTGTGAAAAGTATGGACTGAAGGATTGCTATAACATTCGAGTATCAAATCACAAAAATTATTAAATCAAATCTAATCTAAATGTTAACTTCCTCAAAGCAATTTTAAAGATTGAATAACAAGAACCATGCAAGACAAGAGAATACAAATATGGCACCAAATCACAATGTCATTATTTGCATTCGGATTATCCACAGTAGCAACAATTCTAGCTTTCTGTTACAACATTTGCTTGAGAATACCTACTTGATAACTTGCTCTATTTACTTCTAACTATTTTCTAACTATCTAACTATCTAGTAGCCTAACTATTCAACCTATTTCTAACTATTCTAACCATTCAACCCTTTACACATGAGGTGAAATGCCCATTATATAGAATTCCCCAGAAAACCCGTTGGCTAGGCAAGGGTTCTATAGCATTAATGGCACAACAACTCGGCCAAGAGAGTCTTCGAAATGGGTCAAGCAGGCATTAAATGCACATCCCGTCCAAGTCGGCCTGAGATCCGCAACGCAGTTCGGACCAACGCACAGGAAGATGATAGGGAAGCACAAATCGCGCTGCAGCCTATCATTAGCTCCCTTCCCTATTATCTCTATTATGATCTGGCTCTTCATGTACTTTCAAGAACGCCGCATCCAAGTCTGCCACAGGTGGCAGGGGAAAAACCCTAAGTCAATTCTCAATGGACACAATCTCTTCTCTTGAGTGTTTGACCGACTTATCCCAATCTACCTTATACGCCAAATACTTATCAATAACTGCAAGGTAGGTGGCCGCATCATCCAGCTGGCGCTCAAACACAAAATCATCATTACTTGGTACATAGACATCATGCCACCACTTCCTCAACTATTCCAGGCTCAAGTACCTGGGCGCAATCTTCCTTCTTCATGTTATTATCACAAAAAAAGCAATGGATCCATTGTATACACCGCTCAAGGTGTCATCAATTTTCTTCCTTTGTTTGTAAATCTTTTCAACACCCTCTGCCTAATCTGCAGTGACTTTGTTCTCAGGGATCCTACTCTTAACATCCAGCTTAATCTTCTCTGCATCAGACAATGAGGAACCAGCTGCCGCTTTGCTTGATTCAGCCTACACTCAACATGAAAACCATAGTAAAAACCATAGGAAACCAACGTTAATCAATCAATACATCGTTAGAATGCATCTCCTATAGTCAAGGTGCTATTAAAATTCATATAAAATGACCACAACAAATTTCAGGTTTCAAGACCATCCGCGGAATCTGAGCCAGAGAGGAATTTCGGGAAATTCCAGACCAATCGGATTCCAACGAAATAACCAAGAAACACCTACTTAACCATCAAACCTGATCATTTTCATCAATAAACCACATGGGAGATCCAAATATGACATGAAATAAATCATAAAATGCATCACAAATCAGTAACACATCATGCTATTCCATTTTTCTTTACATTTCACCAACTTTCAGGAAAATCCACCAGAGACGGATTCCAGCAAACAACAAGCTAAAGAGGAATTTCAGGAAATCAGGGAGACAGCGGATTTCGAAGAAATCCAAACTTGATGGAAATCCGCGGATAAGGAAAAATCCTGGACTAAATGGTGTGAAGGCAAGGAAAGAGTCAATCATTTCGCCGAGAAGTCTCGACGACTTTCGGGAGTCTTGCCGAAGGAAGTCACTAGAATAGGTTTTGCTAAGACTTAGTGGTTTCAGTGTAACGTCCTAGCGACTAGGGGGTTCTCAGTGAAGCAAATGAGTGTATTTTGGCCAAACAAATTTCATTTGGAAAGAAGTCACACCAAGTGGGGCATGTCTCGCCGAAAGTGAATGTGAAAGTCATGTCGATGAGAGACTTTCTTCGGTATAAAGTCACAGCGAATCGCCCTTGTCTCACCGACCATCAGAGTTTAAGTAATTACTTTGACCAGACTAAAGTTTATCTATATGATGTCTTAGCGAACTTACAGAGTCTTGCCGAACGTCAATGGGGAACATCTCGATGTGACCAGCGGGTAGTCGGGGTAAGGTCTCAGCGACTTCTCTTGGTCTCGCTGACTAGCGATAGAACATGAGAGACCTTCGGTGTGAGAAAGATACAGTCATAGCGAACATACGGACTTAGGAGGGCTTTCGGTGAAGCACTTGAGTTCGGCTAGAGGTACCAGCGACTATGTTATGTCTCGCCAATGAATAGTTCCATCGGCATAACCTCTTGCCGACATTATGAAGTCACCCCGACAAAAGATCTGGGCTCGCCAAGAGAAAGGTTTCGCATTGAAGTCCTGTGAATGTTAGGAGTCTCGCCGAAAGCGAAGGTCCCTGCAATATTTGGGAGCTCACGGTAAGGTCACAGCGAAGCATCAATGTCTCCCCGACAGAAGGTCACTTGACAAGAGCAAGATATGTTCAGTGAAAGGTCTCGCCAAAAGGGGGAGCTTTCAGTGATAGAATGGAAGATTGGCAAGATGAAAGGAGCTCGCTATGAGCTCTCGGCGACGGGGTTTGTCTTGCCAACAAAAAGACTTTCGGTGTGAGAATTACTGTGTCTGGGCGATCAAATGCAAACCCATGAAGGGCTTTGGCGTGACACAGAATGGCTGATATAACATCTTGGCGACTTCGAAGGGTCACAGCGGCTAAAAAGAACAGAGCTCGGCGAAAGCGAAAAGCTTAGTGGGAGGTCTCACCGAAGGACGGATGTCCTGGTGAAGCAAATGAATATCAGTAAAGCTACTGGATCCTACTATGACCTCCTACCGACTAGGGCTATTCTTGGCGAAAGTGAATATGATCAAGCATGTCGATGAGACATTTTCTTATGGAGTGAGATCTCGGCGAATCCTCTTTGTCTCACCGCCTGATGTGCATAAAATAATTTATCGGTGTAAGAAACGATAGTGTCACGGTGATCCAATATGAACTTAGGAAGACCTCTTCGGCGAACCACAAGGTGATCGATATGTCATCTCACCGACATTGAAAGGTCACAGAGAATAAAATTCGGAAGGGATGGATTATCCCAAGTTTCTTCCAGACACTGAACCAATGCAGAATTTCAACAATTTAACTCAGGACAAGTCAGGGATGGACCTTTCCTAGATTTTCTTTTTCATTTCAGGCCCGTTTTAAGACAACATAACTTGAAATGACATTGCCCCCCAATTTGAAAATCTATTCACCCGCCATTAGCGCACAAGAAAGCTCAAAACTCAGCTAGGAGATGACAAATGATGCAATACTGAACAACCTTAGCATGAAATAATCCAAGAGACTCAGAAACCAAGTTAGATACACCCCTCAAAGCACGCACGAAACCAACAACACAATTGACAGGACAGTCAAAAAACCTAGGAAACCGACGACAGGGTGGAATCCGGGAAAATCTGGACTATGCGGAAATCCAAAGAGCCACAAAATTCCCAAGCAACAAGGTCCAATCGGAGTCCAAGCAGGATCTGGGAAAAATCGACCAGGGCGGAAAATCCTGAATCAGGGCAAAAGCCCGAAATTCATCCAGAACTCAAGATTTTAATTGAATAACCTGGGCAAACACTTAGGCATTCAAAGTATACATTTTAAGCACATACCTAGGTAAGACAAAACCTCAAAAGAAAGGGCCAAAACACTAAAACCAAAGGTCCCTACTTTCAGTGGGGCGTGTGTACAAAAACTGCACAACAAAGTCTAAAGTCTAAGTTAGTGCGTAAGCAAGTTGGTTATCTCTTCATATTGGTAACACATCATCTAAATTGGTCCCATATCAATCATCCCTTATAACACTTTGGATAAATGAAATGGCATGCCGCCATCCACTAACATGTCCTAGGATGAATCCTTCCTACAATGGGCATTATCTTTTGGCAATAAGTTTCGGTTATCATCCTTAGAAAACACATCCTCTTTCCATTAGCGGTATTGAAGAGCATTAGTTTGTTTGTTTACTTGGTCTTTATCTTTTCACTTATCTTATTTGTGCTCATTCCAAGGACGTCTCGATGATATACCAAAACAGAGGATTTAGAGAAATAGGAATGGGGCAATGATCATTATCTTTTGTCTGTTGTGCTTGTTGGACGTCTTTGTGATATAACCTCGGCGAATACTTGCTTTGTTAGGTATGTATGGAAGAGGTCTAGGGCAACTTGTTGACTATTGCATGGATAGGTTTACCTTTCCGTGTTTTGGTCTGAGGCGTCTGAAACTTCTGAAGTACATCCTAGCAAGGTTTTCGTATGTCAGGTGTGAACAAGAATACTCCTATCAGATTTTCAAGTCAAAGTCCATCACAATAGGTACAATGCCATCCTGGTTTTCTATACCTCGATGCATCGTACCACATGTGTTATCAAACATAAGAAAATTTGGCCCTTTGAAAATCCCAATTCCTCGGCAAGTAATCCTCATCATCATCATCATCATCATCATCATCATCATTCGCATTTGCATCATGTTGTGTCTTGTTGAAATGACTTCTTCTCTTCTTACTAACCGCACTAACAAGGTACTATGACAGTTGATCATCATCACCATCATCGTCATCAATCCTACACCCACAAATCATTAGCATATTGCATAAACATATCATATAGGAAACATATGCATTGAATTTTTTATCATCATATAAATAGGTGCATCCATGACATTGCATTTTTTATCATCATATAAATAGGTGCATCCATGACATTGTATTTCACCCATTACATTACATCGCCTAGCATTCATTTTCATTTTTACAACCATTTCATATTACCATCTAAATCATCACATAAGCATGAACAAAAGCATTCCATAATCATTTTTGCATAATCATAAACAAATAGGTATATAAGCATTTAATTCATTAACATACATGCTTGCATAACATAAATAGCATCATCTCACCACTTTACATTCGCATTACATGTCATTGCATCACATACATCATTATTTATTGCATCTCATAAAACCATTTGAATTATCATAAATAGATCATCACATTTTGCATATCATAGGTTAACATAATATAGATCTATTAGTCATAATCATAACGCACACATCATTAGAAATAAATGCATCCATAACATATAGAACTAGAATCATACATGCATAGATAAAAAGTGCGCATTTCATCACATCAAAATTGGCTCATATATATCATCAATGTCACTGTCATAGTACAAAGAATAAATTGGATCACTGTACATATATTTCAATCGGTACAAAACACCCATACGGCTATAAAAAATGAGTCCATAAGGCACAAAAAAATGTATCATCTAGATCAAGCCCGATCTCTGTGAATGCTGCCCTCACCCCTATCACCGTAACCCTCTGGTGGTCTTTGGCTGGCCCGCTCTGAATACTCTAGGACCCAGTCTACTCTAGGTACGGTGTCATGATAAGCCAGTCGGTAGTACTCTATCTCTCAGATAGTATCCCTGTAGGATCGTACTAGCACTGTACCCTGAGAGGAGGAGGCATACTCTCAATCTGTTTCCTACGGCCTAGCTCAGTGGTTGCCTGTAGCTCTATAGCCTGTCTCTGCTACACAGCCTGATCCCTCTCTGCTCTAAGTTGCTCTCTCTCAGCCCTCGCCTGGTCTCTCGCCGTTGTCAGCACCTGAACTTGGGCCTGCAGCTATGCAATCAGTGCATCCCGGTCGTCTTCCTGTCCCTGTGGGTGTACCCATGGCTGCACGTGAACCTAATCCTCACCCTCAGCTCGTGGTGGTGGGACTGGCGGCTGCTGCTGCTGATCCTACATATGGACATCTCCCTGACCTGGTGGGACTGGGGGCACACCTGGCAGATCTTGTAGAATCTCGACCCTCGGTCCTCACCCTCATCCTCTCCCTTTGCCTCTGACCTTGCGCACCTCTGGATCCTCGCCTGGAACAGTCAACTGAAGAGGAGGTCTGAACCAGTCTCTATAGGACTGTGTGGTCCTTGGATGTGCCAAGCCCTGATCATAAGCCCATGGTCGGGCTACCAAGTGCCTGAAGCTATCAACTGCCTCGGAGGTAGGAATACCATGACCCCATGACACCTATTTCATGTTGCATGCAAAGACGGCCACATAGTCGTCATCAGGTCGATCCTGCGGCTCTCTGAACTAACGTTGTACGCGCCCAGGCAGGTACCTCTTGATCATCGTGTGCTCTCGCCCCTACATATATCGGTCCTGGTGGCAATAGAAGAGCTAATCAGCATCGTCAGCCCATCCGGGCCAACTAAGGTATGGTCTCCAAGTGAAAACAAGCATCTTGTCTAGGACCCGCCTCTAATAGGGGATCCTGTCCTCACTAGTGTGTGTGAAGGAGACACCGCCTCTGTATCGTGCCACGAGAGCATCCTCTACCCCCATCAGAACTGGAATGACATGTGGACGTAGCACAGAAATGTGCTCCCATGCCCAGACATGAAGTAGTGTCACCCCAGCCCCCAGCACTCTGCCATCCACGTATACGTACTTGTGCAAGTCCCTGTAAAGTGAAGCCAGAAGGACAGGCCCCCATGCGAAGCGAACTGGCCTGTCTCAGACCATTCACTCCAAGCAATAACCCAAGTCAGGACTGAAATATCACCCTCGTCAGTCTGGGGCAACCAAACCTGAAATGATCGCTGCAATCACCCAGCGGAAGGGAGGTGCGATGACCCTGTATCTCTCTAACTCAATTTGTCCCTCGCAGTAAATGATGTCCCGTTTGACAAGGACTCTGATGCAGGACTTGCGTCCCTCCTCCATATCATAGATCACCCGACGGCCATGAATAGGCAATCGTAGAATGCGCCAAACGTCCTCCAAAGTGATGGTGGCCTCGCCAGTGGGGAGATGAAATGATGATGTCTCGCTATGCCACCTCTCGGCTAGTGCTAACAACATCCCTAGGTGAGTGCGCACGAGCATCACGTACGCAATATTCCATAGTCCTGTAGCTCCCATTTGATCTTGGTCCTTGTCGCTCAGGTCCCATAAGACGCTCACCAGATCTCGCGCCCGGGGCTCCCGAGAATAGAGCTCCCTCGGCCCATCCTACATCAAGAAAAGTCACCGTGTTAAAAAATTTTGAAAAATTCATGGTCGAACACTGCAAGAAAGTTCCCAACGGTGCAGTTTGTGAAGGCGTCGCAATTTCATTTTACTCAAACTCCGACGCTCGAGCCCAAAAAGTGCAATATGGCGCTGTCACGGTGAAATTTTTCCTCCAGCATCGCAGTTTGCATGAAAAGGGTGCTGTCGTGGTGCACTTTACCCAAACCGGCCCACCGAGCCTGAGCCCAGCGGTGGAGTTTCTAAACTCCAAACTACACCGTTGCGGCGCTAACTAGCACCGCTGCAGCGCAAAACGGCCTGGCACGGCACAGATTAAATACCGAGCAGCGCTATATAGCGCCACTAGAGGCGAGTTCCCCTTTTAAAGTAGTAATTAATGCATTAAATTGAAAGAAGAACTTCACAAGACCCCCCAAGGACAACTCTCATCACTGATCTCAAAAAAATACAAAAGGAGAGAGACTATGTATCCCCCCATAGAAAAGAGTACAAATGTTGAAGATCCCCCCATGATGAAGAAACTCCTGTGTTGATCCTGGAACCTTGAAGAATAACCCATGTCTACAAACAGCATTCCTCCCTTTAGGGAGAAACAACCATTGATGCAAGAGAAACTCCAACTCTAAAACTAGAGAAGGGAGAGGAAGAATCAAAATGAAAGATGCCTCTTAAAACTATCCTGATGCCTCCACTTAACCAAATGTCACATCATGATCAAGTGGAACCTCAACTGAAGAAGGTGGATCAACAAGACCATGTGGAAACTTTGAAGCAACAATCTTTAAAGACATAGATGGTGCGATAGCAATGCAGATAGTGTCATCAAAAAGAAGGGATATACCCTCAAATGCATCATCCAAATCAAAAATGTGAGATTCACAAAACAACTCCACAAGACCTATTAAGTGGCTATCCCAAAAAGAATGATCTAAAGGATAAAAAACATCTTGTTGTTTTGAAGAACCAACCATTGAAGCAACAGGAGATGAATCGACATAGGTCTGAAGAACTCCAAATTTCAAATGACCAATCTCTCTCAAGGAATTGCTATCAACACTAGCAAGAGGGGTGTGAGGATCATAATCATCATCATCAACAAAATCATAAAATGCAGAGATATGAGACTCATGATCAACTTCACCGACAGCAATGACTTTTCCAATATCAACCTCTAATGAAAAAAGAATTTGCAGTGAACTATACAGCCTTAGGTACCTCACCATGAGTAATATGATAGATGGAAAGTAGATTTATGTGAAAATTAGGAATACATGGTAAATCTCTGAAACAACCATCACCAATCTCAACATTTCCTATCCTTGTAACATCCAAAAACTTACTATCTCCCAACAAAATCTTAGAAGTATCAGTAGGAGGAAGACCCAAAAAAGGATAGGGAGTAAAACACATGTGATGAGATGCTCTTGAATCCAAAAACCTTCTATCACAACCAAAATGAATTGTAGAAGTTACCAATGCATGTCCTTTACCCATGTAGAGTTTATCTTATTTATCTTTCATTCCACTTGCAAATCTTGCATTCCCTGACTATGTAGGTTTTGATGAAGGTTAAGGTGATGCAGATGGAGAGGTTGTAGAAGGAGTCATAGATGAGGGCAGTGGAATATTGTTCTTATAAAGAATATGTGATTTATCTCATCAATCTTCTTCATATAACAGTGGTGGTCATCATGACCTTTCTTCTTGCAATACACACAATGAAACTTCTTAGGTTTATCCTCTTTTGAAGAGGTGAAAGACTCATTAGACTTCATCTTAGCCTTAGGTTTCTTCTTCCCTTTGCTCTGAGATGCTTGTGTAACTAATACATGATTCATATAGACCCCCTCTAACTAGGAAAGTGTGGCTTTCTCCCCTCATCAAATGGTCACATAATGTCTCAAAAGAAGTCATTTTGAATATGCATTGCCCAAAGCGTCCATGGTGGAGTAGAAGGTAGAAGAAAAAATAACAAATGGACCTCTCAACTTAGAAAAAATTGAAAAATGGACTCCTTATCAATTTTATCCTTCCCACATCCCACCAATTGTGACCTCATAGATTTGAACCTAACTAGGAAATCATCAATGGAAGGAAATGCATTAGGGGAAAGAGAAGTTAATTATGCCTCTAGTTATAAAGCATACTATAGACACGTAAAATTTATCAATTGGCATTGTGCATCTGATCCTGACTTACTAACATCGTTTCTTCCTGAATCATCCTTCGGTCTAACCATTTAATCAAATTCCCCTATCTGATTAAATTCATCAATATTCGTCCCTTAATTAAATAAATCATTTTATCTAATCAAGCCAATCTCTTTTGTTAATTAAATCAATCCATCTGATCTAATTATCCCTAGTTAATTAAATAATCAATTTATTTGATTAAATCTCTAAAGTCTATCCATTAAATTAAATAAATTAAAACCTTATTTGATTTAATCTGACACCATCTCTTTTAATTAAATAAATCAAAACCTTTATTTAATTAGCCTCTTATCATATTCCTCTCTTATTTGACTTAAATAAATCCATAAATTTTAGTCAAATAGGTCACATCATCTAATCTCATGTTAAATTAATTAACCCTTGATTAATTTAACCTCATCTCATGTCACATCCTCTAGATAATGCAAATTGCACATGAAAATAGATTTAATTCATTTATTAAATCTCTATTTTCCTCACAAGGCATCTTTTGGAATATTCTCTCAATTTGAATTCAAAAATTCCAAGTCAACATGTACATCCAACAAGGCAATAAATTCATCTTACATGTCCTTTGCCTTGAGCCAAGTGGCATTTATTGCATTTTCTTCCCTCTTACATGTCATTTCAACAAATTTGAAATTCAAATATTATGCATTTATTGGTACAAACCCCAAATCTTGCACATCCATCATCCATTCATAGCTTGACAAGTGGCATCATATCATTGGATGAATGTTAGTCCCACATTGCTCAAATTTGGACATTCATCCATCTTGGAATTCTATAAATAAAGAGCTCATATCCTCATTTCATCATCCACGATCCAAGCGAAGTTACCATGCTCAAATATCTCTTGAATTTTATCCATTATCATTGAGTCATAGCTAGGTTTTACATATATTTTTGGCTTGGAGTCTTCATTCTTCATCAACAAAGTGGATCAATCTCTTCAACATTCGAAACTTGCAATCTTAGGAATTGGGAAAGGGCCAATTTTCACATCAAATTGGCACCAATTCCCCCATGGGATCATGAGTTTGCACATTTAAATTAGGATTCAATCTAGTTTTGTCATTTATATTGTGTTCTTCATTGTTTTCTTTCCTATTTTGAATTTGTAAATGGATTTCATGGGGAATCCTTGTTTTGGCTTGCAATATCTAACTTGAGGTGTTTATTCTTCTTGTTTTGCAGGTACCAAGGTTTGGGTTTGCACATTTGGTGCTAGAAGGAGGGCTGGATATCATTATTTCTAATCTTTTCTTGAAATTTATGCGTTTTTCTTCACACACAGGAAATTCCAATGCGGGCTCGTCAGTGTCACTATTTTGGCACCGCGGGCTTGTCAGCGTCGTTGTTTTGGCACCGCGGGCTCGTCTGCTTCGCTATATGGCACCGCTTGAAACACAAACTGCGCCACTGGACTCGTCCCGCCAAGATTTTTGAATTTTAAACTCCGCCGCTGGACTCGTCGACCTGCAAACAATTTTTAAAAAATATTAAACAGCGACACTGGGTGAAAATTGCGACGCAATTGAGCTCTTTGTCCTGACACAAAGCATCGCTGACTAGTAAGAGGCGTTGTGAGGGCACCGCTATGAGAACAAACTGCGACACCTTCACGAGTTGCGATGCTGGGAGACAGTAAAAAGGGAAAATTTAATTTTAGCATGTGCTTTTGATTTATGACTAATTTTTCCTCTATTTTCTACTTTTTAATTTCTGTGTTTTTCCAGAATCTGACTGGTTTTTTTCTTCTTTGTAGGTTGGAAATCAAAATCAAAGAAAGGAGGAGCATGAGGGCTATGTCTTATGAGATCAAAGTGTTTTTAAACACTCTAGTGTTTGTTTAACACTTCTTTAAGAATTTGTTATCTTCTCCCTCTTAGGACACTAATTTTCGTTTGGGCTTAAAAAGGACATTTTTCCATTTCTTGCAAAGGCTAAAACGAACTTTAGGATCACAACTTACTAGATTTTGTTTATTGGATTAACAAATTGAACAAAAAATTTATCACTTGTCTTTTGGTGCTCTAAAACGAATTCATTATTGCTTTGTGGATCTAAAAAGAACAAGTGTAGCTTTGTTTTTCATGAGGGCTTACTTAGACTAAAGGCATTGGAAAAGGACATATGCACTTCTCTCGCGCTTTATAGCGATCTTGAGAATCAAAAGGCATTTTTCATGACTTTGGGTTAAGACAAAGCAATCACCTCCACACTTCGATTTGGGCTTAAAAATTGAACATATTGTGCGAGTGTGAGTGGGGGCTTTGTTGCGTATATTCTCTCTCCTTGTTGCCAACAAGGATTGATCGAGTTACGAATAGTGTTCTTCATTTGCTTTTGTTTATCCTAGAGGGCCTGCCTTGGGGAAAAAGTACTCACCCAAGGGAACGACTCAACCGGTAACACTCTAAAGCCAAGAGTATTTACAGTCAGGATATAAATGTGGATATTGGAAGAAACGCTAATATCATGCGGTTGATTCTAACAAGATGGATCCGAAAGGGGACTCTTGTCATATGGGTCAATCTCCACGAACGGAAAGTCCTTACTAAAATCCATGTGCTAGAATTTGCCAAAATCCTTTAATCTATTTGTTGGTGCAAGAACAGTCATTCTAAAGCCACCCCACACTTTTATGGTCTTCTAGTAGAAATGGAAAACATGCCATGGGAGTTTCATGGGTGTTGATGCTTGGCTGCCCCGTATAAGTGAGTGTCGTGGAGGGGAGCCAGTGGGGTCAAGCATCTAACCATTCACTAGAGATAAGCGTAGCTGGACTTGTCCAAGTGGGAATCCAACAAATATTGTCTTACACATCCATAGGATTGTACTTATTCTTGGGTTACAAAATGCATTGCTTGATCGAAAACATCATGGAAACAAACACTTGAACTTCATCCAAATTTCAAACCCTTTTGAGGACAAATACAATTGACTTAATCCATATGTTATTGCTTGCCCTTGGGATTCACGTCCTTAGAGGTTTCTAAACATTGAATTATATCTCGATTTATCTCCTTAAGTAAACAATAGGAAAACCCTTACCTTAGGTTCATCAAATTTCCACATAACATATCTTGTGGGATTTGAAGAAATTAAGACATTGGACATCTTAGTTTGAAAACCTAATTGAAGAAAGTTTTTATGGTAAAATAAAGGCATTAAGCAAAGCTAAGAAAAATGAACTTTCATATGTGTTGAAGACTCATAATCCCAAAGCTAAAATCATTGGTGTGAAATACGAAAATGAATGTTCAAATGGAATCATTTCTTGGTTACAAAGGTCTATAGGAAGCATTTGCATTCTCTTCAATACCTAGGTCTAGGCAAACAAAGTGTACCTTTTTAGGTTCATCTTAGGATCGAAACATATCAAAATCTTTTTCATCCATCCCTCAAAACATCAAAACAAATCCATCTCATCATCACCTTTTGAAGAATCTTGAAATCATCCTTGATTCTAGGCTTTGTGGAAAAATCAAAATCATTGAGACTAAATCCTTGAAAACATTACCAAAAACACCTTTGGCTAAGTATGTGTAGATGCATCCTTTTGCATATACTTAGCCAAAGTTATCAAAATCATCTTGTCTAGCTTAGTGTATGTAGATGAATCCTTCTTCATATACTTAGAAAAACCATCATCTTATTTGGATAGGTGTGGGTAGATGCATCCTTCTCCTCACACATATTCAAATCATCATCCTTGAACAAATCTATCCTTTAGATCATCATCCAATAACTTAGGGTCTTTTTGTTCAAAAATCAAAATCAAAATCAAGGACAAAATCCCAAATCCAAAAAATCAAATCAAAATCAAAATATGCAAGTCCTAAGAGCCTAGTATCTCATTCAAGATTTATCAAAATCCAAAAACATTCGTATCATACACCCCTAACATCATCATCATATCATCACCTTTGATCCTCAAGGCATCCTAAAAACTTTATACTTTGGGACATAAAATAAAGATTGATGCAAAGAATTAAGAGATTCATCTCCCATATTCTCAAAGACTGATCCTTGTTTTATGGTTCTAACTAGATCTCAATACAAGAAGAGTATGGAAGCCAACAAAGAAACACCCGCTTCAAGCGATCTTAGCCAAACAAACACAGAAATAAATCCAGCTGAATCAAGCAATCCATTGACCCTCTCATCATCGCAAAATCCGCAAGAAGAAAATGAAGGAGAGGATCTTACCTTTGGAATGTCTCGCGAGGAAATGACCGAAATACTACAATATCTGAACAACCATAGAATCATCAACATCATGATGAGACTTAACCCTTCATTATACATGCTTGAACTAGCAAAACAAGGGGCCAAGTTGCCTTCGGATTTTGATGTAAGTACTATAGTGGAGACATCCTTTCTACCTATCTCATCCACCATACCCATTTCATCTACACCTCCATCCCAAAACATCATGCAAAACATTCCACAAATCACAACATCGTTTGCTCCAACCCAACCCAATGTCAACAAGGGAAATACATTTCTCAATGCTCTTCAATCACATCCCCTTGTTAATAATCAAAACTTGGATGCAAACACCACTTTGGAACAAAATATACCCCAAAACCCATTACACAAGAATTTTCCTCTCACATTCCATCATGATCCATCATCATCATTTTTTCATGCAACACCACAAACACCTCTTCTCACAAATTCACAAGAAGAGGGAGATATGTTCAAACCAGGGGGCCTATTCAACACCATGACATTTTCACAACAACTCACACCCCTCACCTTTCCACCTCTTCCACCATTACCATTATCATCCGCACCACTCCTTGGTTTAGGGCTTCCTCCCCTACCAAGTATCAATCAAACCTATATCCCAACCATCAATCAAAGCATTGCACCAAACACTCAAAATTTATCGTTGATATTGCAACAACAAATGATAAATGCACAAGCAATGGAAACATCATCAAACACACCCCTAACATCACAAAGCATGGTCTCTCAAGGACCAACCATCACATCAATACCACTATCCAACACCCAAAACATCAACACAACATCATCACCTACCACCATTCTAAATCCACCACCACCCCCACCACCACCAATATCCACCACATCAAATCAATCCAACGTGGCATTGCAGGCTGCTTTTCAAAGGGGATACCAACAAGTGCAAAAACAAAAAGTCATACTACAAGCCGCTCAAGCTACCCAAGCTACACAAGCTACACTACAAGCGCAACAAGCTACGCAAGCCAAAGCAATATTGCAACAACAACAACAACAACAAGCCGCATAAGCCACACAAGCATTGCAAGCACAAAGGGCTGCTCAAGCACAACTTTTATTGCAGTAACAAGCTGCACAAACACAAGCAGCACAAGCGCAAGCCCAAGTGCAAGCTCAATATCAGGCACAACAAGCCCAATATCAAGCACAACTCAATGTACAAAGACAAGTAGCGCAATTGCAGGCATATCAACAAACACTAAAGCAATACCAAGAGCAACAAGAAGCAACAAAATTGGTAGCCCAACAACAAGCGTTGTTGGAATAGCAACAAGTGCAACAACAAGTACAAATCTTAGCGCAACAACAACAAGATCAACAACAAGCGTTGTTCATACAAAAGCAGGTAGAAGCCTACCTCGCTCGGCAGAACATACAGATACCATCGAACAACACACCGACCAACCCATACATCCAACCAATGATTGAAACACCCCAAAACACTTTCATCCCACCCCCTGATTTTCAAAATGATGTGACGACACAACTCAGGTTGCTCTTGCAACAAGTGCTCGACCTTCAATCAGGACGAACAACCAAAACACCAAGCAACTTGTGTCCCTATCCATTTGATAGGAGCCTAGACATGAAACCATTCCCCAAGGGATTTGAAATCCCCAAATTTGACAAATATTGAGGGATGGGAAACCCTGAAGATCACATCAGGGAATTCTAGGTTCATTGCATGGAGGTTGCATATAACGATACTTATCTGATGCGGCTATTTCCTAGAAGCTTGGCAGGCCCCACTATAAAATGGTTCTCTCGCTTACCTTCAGGCATTAGAACATTCCAAGAAATTAGGGATGCATTCATTAAGAATTACACATGTAACATTGCAATGGATGTTAGTCTCGAAGAACTATCGGCTCTTAAACAAGGAAAAAGTGAATCTTTTACTTCATTCCTACAATGATGGCAATCCAAGGCTAATCGGAGCAAGTGGACCATGCCAGAAGAACAACAAGTTTGCACCATCATAGCCAACCTTGAAGGCCGCTTGGCATTTCATCTAAAGGTTCAGGGCATCACCACATATGATCAATTGATCTCCAAGGCGATTAGCATTGAAAGAGCCCTTGTGACCCAACCCGCGAAATCAACATCATATCACGAATAGAAAAACAACCGCCCACCATCCAATTACAATGATAAACCTCGTACATGGGTAAGGAACAAAAACATTACTAATGATGGTGTCGTCGATGCCAAGGTGGTCATTAGTGCCCCACGCCAATATACACCCGCACCGCAAATCCAATCACAACGCCAAAACACTCATCACACAACATACCAACCCAACAACAATTCAACCATCAATAACCTCAATGATCAAAGAGGACCACCCAAATGCAAAAGTTATCCCAAACGAAAATACGCTATTCTGGGGGAACCATAGGAGGACATAATGACAAATTTGATTGACGAAAAACTCATCAAGCCTCCTACATTCGAGAATTACCAAGAACCCAATGTCAAACCTCCTTGGTATAACGAAAATCAAATTTGTGAATTTCATAAAATCAAAGGTCACACCACAAATAGCTACATGAGACTCAAAAACATCATCCAAGATCTCATCGATAAGAAAATCATAAACGTACAACAACCTACAAGAAATCAGGATCTTAAAATCTACACGAATCTGATGTCGAATCATGGCAACAAAGGGAATAAAAATGAGAAAGGGAAGGGCAGTGTAAATCATGTGTACGAAACAGTCATGGCCTCCCTAAATGAAGACTGCATGGTCATCACTATCAAGGGTGCCCATGCCGAAGATTGTGTAGTCACCACAAGAGGCGGCAAAGTCACCATTGCAGGATCATCCCAACCAAACAGAGTCCCTTCATCTAGACCCATGCCTAATGGTTACAATGTCCTAGACCAAGTCAAGAGAACACCAGCACACATCTCCATCATGGAGTTGTTAAAAATCTCATCAGCGCATAAAAAGATTCTCAAGGAAGCATTAGCCTCATCCACTATCCCTGCAGATCTCGATGCAGAGCAATTACAAGCTATGGTTGGAAATATCATAACACCTAATCTCCTTACATTCTCTGACCAAGATTTCCCCGCCCAACCATCTCACAACCGTGCACTTCACTTGGAAGCCATTGTACACCAGAGAAAAATCAAAAGGGTCTTGGTGGATGGAGGTGCGGGTTTGAACATTTGTTCTCTCAGCCTCATTAAGCAGTTGAAAATATCAGAAGATTCCATCGACAAAGGAAAGGGCATCACGATAAGATCATATGATGACCAAGAAAGAGTGTCTTAGGGCACGATTAAACTCCCTATTCAAGTAGGGCCAACACTCATGGAAACCACCTGTCAGGTCTTGACCTCGACTTTCCATATAATATCCTCCTGGGATGCCCATGGATCCATGCGATGAAAGCCGTAGCATCAACCTTCCACCAATGTGTGAAATTTACACATAATGGACAAGAGGTTACCATCCATGGAGATCCCGAACCGTTTTCATATTGCAAAAATCTTCAAGCCAAGTATTACAAAATCCCCCAAGTGCCAAAGAATGATGAGGGCCCATCCACACCATACATCGACCCCGCCACTCTCGCGTCCACTTCTATGACAGAGACACCCACCATCCCCACCATCTCCGATATCAAGCTCATCATCTAGGAGGACAGTTGTGGAAGCTACAAACTTCCTAACAATGCTTTTGTGATAGGAGAGTTACCACAATCTCCTAGATCATGGGGACGTCCACAAGAAAATAAAGCTTCCACATCACAAACCTATCCTAAAAACTATCCCGAATTCACAAGATGGGGAGACCTTGGCCATGAGGTTATTGAAGCAGATCCATCTCGCATGTTGTATCAAGATGAAAGACCGGCAACTAATTTACCAATGGATGAAACAAGCAAGGGCCTACAAATGATGCCTGTAATGGGCTACAATAGAAATCAAAGATTGGGACAAAATGACAATGGACTCATAATACCTATCATGCCAGAGACATGACCCATAACAAATCTTGGTCTTGGATGTATCCCTCCGAGAATAACCATACGTGGCTGAAGTCCTCCGATTAGAACGGTTAATATTTCTCCTCAACCAGTACTAGCACAAGTACACTCACCAATATTCACAGGTAGAGACACACAACTTTATAACTGAGGCCTATATTAGTAGCGATGACGAAGATACCATGACCAATCTACTTAGGTTATTTAAGGACACCACCCTGTGTATGATTAGCACCCTCTCCTTTGAAATAGACCATCCAAATCATGAGATCTGTTTAGTCTACCCCCAACTGATCGACTATGACCAACGAGGACCACTGGTTCTCGATACATTCGAAAATGATGAGGCACTTTCAAAATTCATGGGATTAAGGGAAAAAAAATGGGGATCACAAAGCAAGCTTTATAATGGAGTTGGACACACAAGCCTATTATGGGGAAACGATTGAATCCTTCAATCGCAAAAGTGAGAAACTAAGAATCATATACAAGTCCTTGAGTGAAAACCACACTGTGGCACTCTCTGACAAGAAAACAGTAAAAATAAAGGACGTATCCAATGGTGAAAACCTCTATGAGGCACCTGAGGATGAAGGATTCAATCTTCCTCTAAGAGCTATTCATCAAGAGAAGTCAGCAGTCTTGGCCGAAAAATGCAATCTGGTCAACCTAGGAACAGAGGAGGCCTCGCATATCACATTCTATGCGGAATCACTATTATCAAAAGAGCAAGAACTCCTAGTAGCATTTCTAAAGGAAAGGAAAATAAACTTCGCATGGAGTTATGCTGACATGCCAGGGCTAGATCCAAAGACAGTGGTTCATCATTTAGCAGTGTATCCAGAAGCAAAGTCGGTCAAACAAAAGCTTCAAAAAATACATCCTCATATCGCCTTATTGGTCAAAATGGAGCTCAAAAAGTTGTTAGAATAGCGCCCATCTCAAAAAAAATTATGCCTAAATCTTCCAAGGTATAGAACCAAAAAATCCAAAAAATAAGAAAAATTCCTGAAAAAATGGTTACTTAGGCAAAAACCTAGAAAACAGGCGTCTTAGTGACAACAAAAAAATCAAAAAAGCTAAAAATCCAAAAAAATCAAAAAAAGGATCAAAAAAAGCATCCTATAGTGAAAACCACTTTGGTGGCACTTTGGGCAAGTACCTTGGTGAAAACCTGGAAAACAGGCACCTTGTGTAAATAAGCACTTTCCATCCACCAGGATCTTTGCAGCTTGTTCAGCATCATCCATCCATTTTGCTTCCATCATCCATCGCATTCAGGTCTTCATCCATCACTCATCCACTCGCATTCGCACCATAGCTTGGTCTTGTTTTTGTATCGTGATCCCTCCTAGTACTACTTGGCCCATCCTCAAGGTCAGTTTGGCCTGCCTTTATCAAAGTAGTCTATTGCATCATGCTGGGGGCATGTTCTCATCGGATCGGATTCGTGTATGATCTTAAAATCCTCACATCAAAAAATCCAAAAACATCAAAACATATCAAAATCCAAAAACAAGTCAAAAATCAAAAACAAAGTCGTCTTGTCGAACTACGTCATCTCTGAGCTTGAACGTAGGAAAGGTTGATCTTTGATCATCCCCCGAGACATTTAGGTCAGTCCTATAGGAGTTCGTCATAATAAACTAGCATCTCATCATGTATATCGTCATCTGTAAATCGGTCAAGTCGTTAGTCGAACTACGTGGTCTCTGCGTGTATAACGTAGGCAAGGCTAATATGTCGATCATCCCTCGAGACCCCTATGATAGGTCTTTAGGTTAGTCTCTTGGTCAAAAACTCAGAAAATCCCAAAAACATTAGAAAATCAAAAAATCAAAACATTTGCAAAATCTTGAAAAATACCAAAAAAAAACTCAAAACATTGCAAAAACATCAAAAACATCCAAATACTTGAAAAATCCATCCGTCTTGTCTCGCTTACACCTACAATAAACACCATCCATAATAAATTGATCATCATCCTCAATCTTTGGCAAGACAATCGGAAACAAATCTAGCAGATTAAAAATGAAAACTCAAAAATATCAAGTCTAAAGTCTAAGTCAGTGTGTAAGCAAGTTGGTTATCTCTTCATATTGGTAACACATCATCTAAATTGGTCCCATATAAATCATCCCTTAGAACACTTTGGATAAACGAAATGACGTGCCGCCATCCACTAACATGTCCTAGGATGAATCCTTCCTACAATGGGAATTATCTTTTGGCAATAAGTTTCGGTTATCATCCTTAGAAAACACATCCTCTTTCCATTAGCGGTATTGAAGAGCATCAGTTTGTTTGTTTACTTGGTCTTTATCTTTTCACTTATCTTATTTGGGCTCATTCCAAGGACATCTCGATGATATCCCAAAACAGAGGATTTAGAGAAATAGGAATGGGGCAATGATCATTATCTTTTGTCTGTTGTGCGTGTTGGACGTCCTTGTGATATAACATTGGCGAATACTTGCTTTGTTAGGTATGTATGGAAGAGGTCTAGGGAAACTTGTTGACTATTGCATGGATAGGTTTACCTTTTCATGTTTTGGTCTGAGGCGTCTGAAACTTTTGAAGTACATCCTAGCAAGGTTTTCGTATGTCAGGTGTGAACAAGAATACTCCTATCGGATTGTCAAGTCAAAGTCCATCACACTAGGTACAACGCCATCCTGGTTTTCTATACCTCGATGCATCGTACCACGTGTGTTATCAAACATAAGAAAATTTGGCCCTTTGAAAATCCCAATTCCTCGGCAAGTAATCCTCATCATCATCATCATCATCATTCGCATTTGCATCATCTTGTGTCTTGTTGAAATGACTTCTTCTCTTCTTACTAACCGCACTAACAAGGTACTATGACAGTTGATCATCATCACCATCATCGTCATCAATCCTGCACCCACAAATCATTAGCATATTGCATAAACATATCATATAGGAAGCATACGCATTGCATAAACATATCATATAGGAAACATACACATTGCATTTTTTATCATCATATAAATAGGTGCATCCATGACATTGCATTTCACCCATTACATTACATCGCATAGCATTCATTTGCATTTTTACAACCATTTCATATTACCATCTAAATCATCACATAAGCATGAACAAAAGCATTCCATAATCATTTTTGCATAATCATAAAAAAATAGGTATATAAGCATTTAATTCATTAACATACATGCTTGCATAACATAAATAGCATCATCTCACCACTTTACGTTCACATTACATGTCATTGCATCACATACATCATTATTTATTACATCTCATAAAACCATTTGCATTATCATAAATAGATCATCACATGTTTCATATCATAGGTTAACATAATATAGATTTGTTAGTCATAATCATAACGCACACATCATTAGAAATAAATGCATCCATAACATATAGAAGTAGAATCATACATGCATAGATAAAAAGTATGCATTTCATCACATCAAAATTGGCTCATATATATCATCAATGTCACTGTCATAGTACAAAGAATAAATCGGATCACTATACATATATGTCAATCGGTACAAAACGTCCATACGGCTATCAAAAATGAGTCCATAAGGCACAAAAAATGTATCATCTAGATCAAGCCCGATCTCTGTGAATTTTGCCCTCACCCCTATCACCGTGACCCTCTGGTGGTCTCTGGCTGGCCCGTTCTGAATACTCTAGGACCCAGTCTGCTCTAGGTACGGTGTCATGATAAGCTCGTCGATAGTACTCTATCTATCGGATAGCATCACTGTAGGATCGTACAGGCATTGTACCATAGGATGAGGAGGTTGTCATACTCTCGATCTGCTGCCTGCGACCTAGCTCGATGGTTTCCTGTAGCTCTGCAACCTGTCTCTGTTGCACAGCCCGATCCCTCTCTGCTCTGAGCTGCTCTCTCTCAGCCCTCGCTTGGTCTCTCTCCGCTATCAGCAGCTAAACCTAGGCTTGCAGCTATGCAATCAGTGCATCCCGGTCATCTCCTTATCCATGTGGCTATACCCGTGGATGCACGTGAACCTGATCCTCACCCTTGGCTCGTGGTGGTGGGACTGTCAGCTCCTGCTGCTGCTCCTACATATGGACATCTCCCTGACCTAGCAGGACTAGAGGCACACCTAGCAGATCCTATCAAATCTCAACCCTTGATCCTCGCCCTCATCCTCTCCCTCTACCTCTGACCTTGCACACCTTTGGATCCTTGCCTGGAACGGTCAACCGAAGACGAGGTCTGAACTAGTCTCTCTAGGCCTGTGTGGTCCCTGAATCTCCCAAGCCCTGATCATAAGCCCACGGTCAGGCTACCAAGTACCTGAAGCTATCAACTACCTCAGAGGAAGCAATACCATGACCCCATGACACCTGTTTCATGCTGCGTGCAAATATGGCCACATAGTCGTCATCAGGTCGATCCTACGACTCTCTGAACTGACGTTGTACGCACCTAGGCAGGTACCTCTCGATCATCGTGTGCTCTCGCCCCTACATATATCGGTCCTAGTGGCAATAGAAGATCTGATCAGCATCGTCGGCCCATCCGGGCCAACCAAGGTATGGTCTCCAAGTGAAAACAAGCATCTCATCTAGGACCCGCCTCCAATAGGGGATCTCGTGCTCACTAGTGTGTGTGAAGGACACACCGCCTCTATATCATGCCACGAGGGCATCCTTTGCCCCCATCAAAACTGGAACGACATATGGACGTAGCACAGAAATGTGCTCCCACGCCCAGACATGAAGTAGTGTCACCCCAGCCCCCAGCGCTTTGCCATCAACGTATACGTACTCGTGCAGGACCCTGTAAAGTGAAGCCAGAAGGACAGGCCCCCATGTGAAGCGAACTGGCCTGTCTCGGACCATCCGCTCCTAGCAATAACCCCAGTCGAGACTGAAATATCACCCTCGTCCGTCTGGGGAAACCAAACCCAAAATGATTGCTGCAATCACCTAGCAGAAGGGAGGTGCGATGACCCTGTATCTCTCTAACTCAATCTGTCCCTCGCAGTAAATGATGTTCCGTGTGGCGAGGACTCTAATGCAGGACTCGCGTCCCTCCTCCATATCATAGATCACCCGACGGCCATGAATAGGCAATCGTAGAATGCGCCAAACGTCCTCCAAGGTGACAGTGGCCTTGCCAGTGGGGAGATGAAACGACGATGTCTCGCTATGCCACCTCTCGGCCAGTGCTGACAACATCCCTACGTGAGTGCGCACGGGCCCTACGTATGCAATATGCCATAGTCCTACAACTCCCAATCTATCCTAGTCCCTGTTGCTTAGGTCCCGTAAGACGCTCACCAAATCTCGCGACCGGTGTTCCTGAGAGTAGAGCTCCCTCGGCCCGTCCTACATCAAGGAAAGTCACCGTGTTAAAAAAATTTAAAAAATTCTTGGTCGACCGCTCCAAGAAAGTTCCCAGCGACACAGTTTGTGAAGGCGTCGCAGTTTGATTTTACTCAAACTCTGACGCTCAAGCCCAAAAAGTGCAATATGGCACTGTCGCAGCAAAATTTCTCATCCAACATCGCAGTTTGCATGAAAAGGGCACCGCCACCGCGCACTTTACCCAAACCAACTCGCCGAGCCCGAGCCCAGCAGGGGAGTTTCTACACTCCAAACTTCACCGTTACAGCGCTAACCAGCACCGCTGCGGCGCAAAACGGCCTGGCACGGCGCAGTTTAAATACTAAGCGGTGTTATATAGCGCCACTGGAGGCAAGTTCCCCTTTTAAAGTAGTAATTAATGCATTAGATTGAAAGGAGAACTTCACAAGACCCCCCAAGGACAACTCTCATCACTGATCTCAAAAAAATACAAAAGGAGAGAGACTATGTATCCCCCCATAGAATAGAGTACAAATGTTGAAGATCCCACCATGATGAAGAAACTCCTGTGTTGATCCTGGAACCTTGAAGAATATCCCATGTCTACAAACAGCATTCCTCCCTTTAGGGAGAAACAACCACTAATGCAAGAGAAACTCCAACTCTAAAACTAGAGAAGGGAGAGGAAGAATCAACATGAAAGATGCCTCTTAAAACTGTCCTGATGCCTCCACTTAACCAAATGTCACATCATGATCAAGTGGAACCTCAACTGAAGAAGGTGGATCAACAAGACCATGTGGAAACTTTGAAGCAACAATCTTTAAAGACATAGATGGTGTGACAGCAGTGCAGATAGTGTCATCAAAAAGAAAGGATATACCCTCAAATGCATCATCCAAATCAAAAATGTGAGATTCACAACACAACTCCACAAGACCTATCAAGTGACTATCCCACAAAGAATGATCTAAAGGATAAAAAACATCTTGTTGTGTTGAAGAACCAACCACTGAAGCAACAGGAGATGAATCGACATAGATCTGAAGAACTCCAAATTTCAAATGACCAATCTCTCTCAAGGAATTGCTATCAACACTAGCAAGAGGGGTGTGAGGCTCATAATCATCATCATCAACAAAATGAGAAAATGCAGAGATATGAGACTCATGATCAACTTCACCGATAGCAATGACTTTTCCAGTATCAACCTCTAATGAAAAAAGAATTTGCAGTGAACTATACAATCTTAGGTACCTCACCGTGACTAATATGATAGATGGAAAGTAGATTTATGTGAAAATCAGGAATACATGGTAAATCTCTGAAACAACCATCACCAATCTCAACATTTCCTATCCTTGTAACATCCAAAAACTTACTATCTCCCAACAAAATCTTAGAAGTATCAGTAGGAGGAAGACCCAAAAAAGGATAGGGAGTAAAACCCATGTGATGAGATGCTCTTGAATCCAAAAACCTTCTATCACAACCAAAATGAACTGTAGAAGTTACCAATGCATTTCCTTAACCCATGTAGAGTTTATCTTATTTACCTTTCATTCCACTTGCAAATCTTGCATTCCCTGAATATGTAGGTTTGGATGAAGGTTAAGGTGATGCAGATGGAGAGGTTGTAGAAGGAGTCATAGATGAGGGCAGTGGAATATTGTTCTTCTAAAGAATATGTGATTTAGCTCATCAATCTTCTTCATATAATAGTGGTGTTCATCATGACCTTTCTTCTTGCAATACACACAATGAAACTTCTTAGGTTTATCCTCTTTTGAAGAGGTGAAAGACTCATTAGACTTTGTCTTAGCCTTAGGTTTCTTCTTCCCTTTGCTCTGAGATGCTTGTGTAACTAATACATGATTCATATAAACCCCCTCTAACTGGGAAAGTGTGGCTTTCTCCCTCATCAAATGGTCACATAATGTCTCAAAAGAAGTCATTTTGAACATGCATTGCCCAAAGCGTCCATGGTGGAGTAGAAGGTAGAAGAAAAAATAACAAATGGACCTCTCAACTTAGAAAAAATCAAAAATGGACTCCTTATCAATTTTATCCTTCCCACATCCCACCAATTGTGACCTCATAGATTTGAACCTAACTAGGAAATCATCAATGGAAGGAAATGCATTAGGGGAAAGAGAAGTTAATTATGCCTCTAGTTGTAAAGCATACTATAGACACGTAAAATATACCGATTGGCATTGTGTATCTGATCCTGACTTACTAACATCGTTTCTTCCTGAATCATCCTTCGGTCTAACCATTTAATCAAATTCCCCTATCTGATTAAATTCATCAATATTCATCCCTTAATTAAATAAATCATTTTATCTAATCAAGCCAATCTCTTTTGTTAATTAAATCAATCCATCTGATCTAATTATCCCTATTTAATTAAATAATCAATTTATTTGATTAAATCTCTAAAGTCTATCCATTAAATTAAATAAATTAAAACCTTATTTGATTTAATCTGACACCATCTCTTTTAATTAAATAAATCAAAACCTTTATTTAATTAGCCTCTTATCATATTCCTCTCTTATTTGACTTAAATAAATCCATAAATTTTAGTCAAATAGGTCACATCATCTAATCTCCTGTTAAATTAATTAACCCTTGATTAATTTAACCTCATCTCATGTCACATCCTCTAGATAATGCAATTTGCACATGAAAATAGATTTAATTCATTTATTAAATCTCTATTTTCCTCACAAGGCATCTTTTGGAATATTCTCTCAATTTGAATTCAAAAATTCCAAGTCAACATGTACATCCAACAAGGCAATAAATTCATCTTACATGTCCTTTGCCTTGAGCCAAGTGGCATTTATTGCATTTTCCCTTCCCTCTTGCATGTCATTTCAACAAATTTGAAATTCAAATATTATGCATTTATTGGCACAAACCCCAAATCTTGCACATCCATCATCCATTCATAGCTTGACAAGTGGTACCATATCATTGGATGAATGTTAATCCCACATTGCTCAAATTTGGACATTCATCCATCTTGGAATTCTATAAATAAAGAGCTCATATCCTCATTTCATCATCCACAATCCAAGCAAAGTTAGCATGCTCAAATATCTTTTGAATTTTATCCATTATCATTGAGTCATAGCTAGGTTTTGTAGATTTTTTTGGCTTGGAGTCTTCATTCTTCATCAACAAAGTGGATCAATCTCTTCAACATTCAAAACTTGCAATCTTAGGAATTGGGAAAGGGCCAATTTTCACATCAAATTGGCACCAATTCCCCCATGGGATCATGAGTTTGCACATTTAAATTAGGATTCAATCTAGTTTTGTCATTTATATTGTGTTCTTCATTGTTTTCTTTCCTATTTTGAATTTGTAAATGGATTTCATGGGGAATCCTTGTTTTGGCTTGCAATATCTAACTTGAGGTGTTTATTCTTCTTGTTTTGCAGGTACCAAGGTTGGGGTTTGCACACATACAACTCACTGATCTAACCAAACAAGTTTTGGAACTCATCCCATACCTCCTTGGGTGTATTACACTCGTCAATGTGGAAAAAAGACTGTCAAAAACATGCAAAGCTATCAAACCCATAGCTTCATCACACTTGTTTCTATGAGAAAAAATTTCATACTCCTTGGTAAGATTAGGTTGTTTATCATTTATTGTGGACCAAAAACGCTTAGATTGAAGCAACCTACACATTTTAATCTTCCAGTTATGATAGTTATGGGGGATTAAAAGTTCAACTAAATCAGGAGTAGCCATTGTTGAAAATGGAGGTAATTATGTAGCTTAAAACTTGTAAAACTATGAGATTGTAGATGTAATTAAGTGTTCTTTGTTAGATATTATTTGTGTATGATTATCTATTTAGATTAATTTTACCGATTGTAGAAGTAGACAGAAGATTGTAGAAGAATGAGACAAGAAGATAGAAGTGGCACAGCATATACGTGGAGAAACCCTTTCGGGAAAAAACTACACCACCAGAATCAATAGTTTTTGTATTATTTAACCTTAGAACAAGATTACAATAACACTGTATCAATCCTTGATTGAGATGCTTCTTCTGCCTTCAACAATTCTTCTTCACAACATGTAATAAACTCTGATAAAACTCTCTTCAACTTGCTTCAATTAATAGACAATAATGAGCATTGAAAACTCCAAAGAATTGTCAATTACAAAAGCACAAAGCTCCTCTCAAAAACCTACGCCTATTTTATGCAAGTAGAGTTTCATCTTGTAACATGAAGTCAAAACCAATGTCTCCTCAATTTAGGCACCCCAAACTGAACTCCTAATTGATCGTTGGTCAAGAAAATATCTTCCAAGCTTCTCCTCAAAGTTGGCACCCAAGAATGGGCCCACTTAACGCACCCTTGTAAATATCTTCTCATGCAAAAGGCATTAACTCAAAGATGCCAACTTGGGCTCCTAAGGTGGGCCCAAGTCAATCTTTGTTAACTGAAACATATCTCTCCATCAATTCACGCAAACATTATGCATGATTGATCATCCTCACTTAACTGAATGTATCACCTGTTATATGTCATGCAACTGAAGTCATTAACCATGCAATTCAAGTCAACTGAAGTCAACTAACATGCAACTGAAACTAACTACATGCAACTAAAGATAACTGAATCATAACTAAACTAAACTAAACTAAACTAAATTGAACTTGAACTGATATTGAACTAAACTAAACTAAACTCCACTCATGTAAATATCAATCCCCAACTTCTAGGATATTTACATGCATTACTTAAGTGTTATCTTTCCCCCAAGTAGTTAACTTAAGCAAGGTGGGTTCCACCTTCCATGTAGGTGCCCCATGTGCTCCTATTTTGTAGGATCTCTTCTTGGGCATCCCCACATGTTCCTATCATTTAGGAATAATTACAAATGTCAATTTACATGTTCATTTCATTCAAATTTAATCTCTTTCTAATCCTAGTGTTGGGGAACACTTTCCAAGGACTTAGGAGATACATGAAATATGTTTAGGATTGCAATTAAATGGCATCCTATTCCCAATAGCCATGACAGCAATTTGCACCAAAAGCAAGCAAAAATACCCCAAACTATACTCAAACCTCAAAAATAACTGATGAAGCCTCTTGAAATTAAATTTCACCTTTCCAAAATAATGCAAAAGGGGTTGATTATGTAACTGAATCTAAAACAAATTGAGCAAAAACTTGTACACCTTAATGGTCATTTTTTGGTAGGTTCCCAAGCCAAATCTCCAAATCAACTCGCCAAGCACACAAGCCACCACAAAGAGCACACAAGCACTTCACATGTCTAGTGCGAGCGTTGGAGCATATAAAGGCCAAAAAGACACCTTCGTAGCAAATGTGGGATAAATGTTTTGTAGCAAGGTTAAAAAAATAGTGAATTTTTTACATGCCCAGCAAAGAATAATGGCGAGAAAAATGGAATCCCTATGCCCTTCGATGAAAATTGAGGCCTCTTCAATAAAAAATCATGCCTCTTCAGCAAAATCGTGCCTCTATGGCAATATGCTGGTCTTCCAATGCCCTATCAAATCGCAGGTTTTTGCTTGCTTGCACCAAGGATAGGCAAAAATATGCACCCAAGGATAGGAAAATTGTGCCTCCCAAATGCAAATCGTGCACCCAGGATAGAGAGTAGACACAGAAATTCATGCCTCCAAATATAGAATCGCAACTCCAATCAACATTGGGTTCCCTTTAAACTAAAAATAATGCCTCCCAATCTTGTAGAGCAGCAAATATTCTGCATAAATGGAATAACGCCCATGTGAAGGAACGCCCTCTTGAAGTAGTGCATTGACTTCGTCTTGAAAAATGAATGGAGCACTACAGATATCAAAGAAAAATAGTTGTTCAAACCCACGATGCTATCTGCCAATCCCACAGTCATCAATCTCATTCATCGCCTCCAATCAAAGATTCACAACCTCTTGTGAAAGATCTAAGGCTTGCACAAACATTCATGGGTTTCTAAGATTTCAAAGCTTCAAACACGACCCATACTTTTCCAGGTCTCTCACAATCTCTCACCTTCAATAGCCAAAATAGATCCCAACAGGTGAATCAATCCCTCCAATAATGCAAATTTGTAATAATGGAAACTTTGAAATTTAATAAATTTCAAATGCCAAAAAATATTCAGTAGGAAAAAAAACTGCCTGAATCTCCTCGACGGAAACTCTCCAGGAAGATGAGCAAGAGGAGGAGCTCTGATACCATGTAGGAGATGGCAGCTCCTTCTCAGGATCCTAAACCTGCAAAACAAACGACCCTCACACATACATGAGAGAAGCATGGACTATTTTTCCAAAATATCAAGATGATATTCAAAAAATGAGATGATAAAATACATAGTGTACATGCCTTTTAAAGGCATGAAAAATGAAATGGGTGAAAAACTACCCGATACGGGAAAACTGCAAAACTATTTATCCCTAAGTTAAAAACTTAACATTAACACAATTCCAATAGTGGGGAATTTATTTCATTGATCAAACTACAAAGAGGTCAAGTGGAGGACTCAAATGGATCCTAGTAGCTATAGACTACTTCACCAAATGGGTTGAGGCAATCCCAATGAGAAGAGCAACTAGCAAAGTTGTCATTGATTTTACAATGGAGCATATAGTTACAAGGTTTTGAGTTCCCAATAAACTAGTTACATATGTTTCTATGTGCTTCAAGTCTGATGAATTCAGTAGATTTTTCTTTGATTATAGAATAAACTTATCATATTCTTCTCCTTACCATCCTCAAGGTAATGGTCAGGTTGAATCTAGCAACAAAATCCTATTGAAAATCATCAAAATAATGCTCAAAAAAAACAAGAATTCATGGGACTCAAAACTAAGATTAGAATTATGGGTTGATATGATGACAATCAAGAAAGCTATAGGAAAATGACCTTATGACCTTGCGTACACCTTGGATGTCATGATGCATATGAATAGCTTGCTACCAGTTTACAAATTCATGCAATACTATGATGAATACATCATAGATGTCATGACTTGTAGGATTAATTAATTAATTGACTTGGATGAAGTAAGAAAACAAGCTCATTTTTTCAATTTGAAGAAGAAGCAACAAACTAATTATTTGTTTGACAAAACGACAGTTGATGAAAAGTTCCAAACTAGTGATTTAGTATTAATGTGGAATGCTAGAATGTAAAACAAGGGGAAACATGGAAAATTTAACCCTTATGGTTAGGTCCATTTGTGATCATTGAAAATCATTGTGAAAATTCATATTTCTTAGAAAATATGCAGGGTGAGATTTAGGTGTTGCCAATGCATGGAAAATTCTTGAAAGCTTAGCTTACTTGATTTTTTATTTACATGCACAGTTGTATTTTATGTAAATTTTTGTATAGTGTTTTTTTGTGTGTTTCTTGGTTTGTCTACCTAATCCGCATCCTAGATATTTTTGAATCCTCTCATTATTTTACAAATAATGTGTCCCCAGACAAGATCCATTGTTAGGACTTGCAAAATTTAGGGTTTCTTTGTAAAAAATTGATGCTTTCATGCCTTAAAACCTAAGCCCTAAAGTTCCCATGAAGTCCTATTGTTTTTTCCTCTATTTCATAGGTAACTTGCTAGGCCTATATCTAATCATTTAATTTTCTCTATGTAAGTCCTTTTAATTGTTCATTGACCAGCCCCCTTTTCCTAGTGATCGACTATTGACAATTAGTGTGCATGCTTTTAAAACAACCCAAGTTTCCTTCACCACGTGCTTGTTTGTTTCCATCTAGAATTATCAATCCTCTATTTTTTGTCAGTTGTGTGCCATGGCGGTCCTTAGTGGCCATTCTTTATTAGTGTCACGTCATTTGAATTCATCGCATTCTATTGAATTTTAAAAGTCCAAGGGTGTGATGTGATATTATGACATGTGTCTTTGAAATTTTGTGGGCCTAGTGTTTTCTTCATTTCCCTTGAACAACTGTTTATTGAGTCATTTACACATGGCATTATATCACGTGCCCATTACATATCATGGGATATAAAATAGAGAGACCATTGAAGCATTAATGGTGTAGAATTATGACATATTTCCTTGTTAGTGTCATGATGGTACAATAGTTCTTAATTTCTCAAATACTTTATTATTAATGTGGGGCTAATAAAATGACATGTAAAGTTATCATCTTTTTAGAAACTCCTCATTGGTCCAAAATTTCAATACCTTGCAACTTTAATGTGAGGGATTTTTAAATAAACCAAAAGGAATTTATCACCATTGAACATCATCAAAATATAAATGGTTAATATTCAAAAGTGAGAAATGGCTAATTGTGAACACTTTGTTCGCGCACATGAGCGTTAATGGTGAAATTGGCTGATATATTTTAGAATTTCTTTGGTTTTCTCATTAAAATGTATTTGTTAAAGTTTGAAACTATTTTTTAAATCATGTAGCATGATAAATTTGCATAATTCAAAGTTATTTGGTGTTTCAGAAGGAAATTAGGGTTCCAAGCATTCCACAAGTAAGTCCTTGAATGGTCATCCTAATTTATAGAATTGTGGCTAGATTTTATTGTTTTCATGCCTTTAGGATTTTATTAATACATTGAAATAATATCAAAGGATTTAATTATCTAAAACTTTAAAAACCAAGTCACATTTCAAAACCCTACACCATGACTCAAACAAGTTCCCAACCCACACATCTTAAAAGGGCATTTGATGAGGACCTTATGATTCAAATACCAAAGTCTTCATGAAAAATCAATGCATGCCCAAGTGTCTATCATTCTGAAAGATAGTTTGTTTAATAGTGCTAGGGATTATTGAGATGCCACCACTTCTAACACTAGATGGTCACTTTTTCAACACTAGTATAAGAGAAGGTGCTCAAAATCCCCTATTTCAAATTTTTGTAACCTTGACCTAGGAAAATTAATCGTTCCAAATGTCTTTGTGCACGTGGACTTCATCAAAGTTGTTGCAGATAGATATAATGTTGATTCTAGGGTTGTGTGATGCAAAAATATCAATATTGGTCGAATTAGACTTGATCCATGAAGAATCAAAGCATAATGAAGCCACTAATACTTGAATCTCAACAAGATCATTCAAATGAAATTGAAACTAAACATTTTATCAAAACCTAACATACTAAATTATGAAAGCTTTCAAAACATCTACTCTAATCCATATAAAATTTATTCCATTGGGGAATTGGTGTCATGTTGATGTGGAACGACAACCCTTTCTCAATCTCGTGATCAGTGAGCATGTTTCGGTCAATTATATGGAAGAGAATTGATGAAACCATTGTGATTGATGTATGAAAACCTAGATTATGATAAAAATGAACATGATGCAAGCTAAGTTACCATGATTTAATGCTAAATGATGAATATATACAAATGCTAAGTGTTATCCACTGAAATTTGCACCCTGTTGAACCTAATGTTCAACACCTTAGTATAACATGGGAAGACCTCTAAAGTTGTGGCTTACTTGTAAGAAAAGGTCAACCTCCGGAGAAGGCCGGCTTCCTATGGTGTCACTATTCTACTAATTCTTTTTGAAGGAAAAGGGAGAAAGAGTGCTAAAATAAATAAAACTGTAAAAGTGAAAAGAAGTGATACACCAAACTTAAAGGGAGACAATGAAAATCAGCAAGAATTCAATTTACACAACGTGTTGCTGTAATGTTCATGCAATTTTCTCTGAAAGGTCAAATACTTTAACTTGCAGAAGGAAGAAAACTTCACATTGAGCAAGTGATTATATTTAACTGACACGATCAGCAAGAACATGCTAATTACAAAAAAGGGTATAAGGCATGAGACAAAACTAAAATGAAACTAAATCGCTTACAAGATAGTTTGATCAATCATAAAACATACACCAATTGTAGAACAAGATGGTAAGGAATCAAAACCAAAGAACACTCAAGGTAAACTATATTCCATATCTCCATGAGTTACAAAAGGATGCAAGAACTATGCCAACGGACTGTAAAAGTCACTATATCCAAAGTTGCATCATCCAGAACTCTATTTCAAAGAGGCAAAAATGCCATATATACAAAAAGTGTCGGCCCCTGCCCTAGGGCTTACAAAAAATATCCGCCTCCAGAAAGATCTACCCTTAGATCTTTTGAATCGAGTTACTTCTGCATTAAATGTGTATCCCCGATGTCCATGTCGGTGAAGGATCGCTCTAGGAATGGCCTCAATATCTTTTGGAATAATCACATTGACCTCTGGCCTCCGTGTCCACCCTTGAACTTCCATCAGAGCCGCCTTAAATGTGGTTGTTCTGATAATCATAAATGTCAATCTACCGCTCACCAGCAGACACCACAATTGTCTTCGTCACTTGAGGTTTTTTTCTTTTTGCAAGTTGACCGTCTTTGAGAAGTAGCATCCGACCTCCCCTGTTAGATCTCCACACCATTGCTTCACCGAGCTACTCCATCGCTTTTGATCTCAGAGTAAGTCCGTGTTGTTTACGTTATGTTGATCTTCTTGGCACCGGTCAAGCTGCCAACGGTTCGCTTGTAGCTTCCTCTGATTGGTTGAAAAAATGCCACATGGGATCGCCAGATGGTCAAAGGTTATTCCTACAGACTTCCATGTCGGTGAGACACTAGTTGTGTCTCCTCGATGCCACAATGCTCCACAGCAGTTATCGACACAACTTACCACTATCGGCAAGACCTCATAGCGAGCTGCAAGAGTTATTCCGATATCCAAAATTGTCACCCAGACCATCATTATGGGCCAGACCTCATAGCGAAATCTTAAGATTCATATCGTTGTGTTCCTCCATTGGTAAAACATCTGCATTCGGCAAGACACCGTTCAGTCGGAAGGAGGTCACAGTGGGTTCCCATCAGTTACACCAAAGATTGAAACCATCGGCGAGACTCTTCAGTCGGCAAGACCTCATATCAAAGACAAAACATTCAGCCAGGAGTCTTACCGACATCCATATACCCTTTCGGCGAGACTCCCATGTATCGGCAAGACATCATAGCAAGCGGCAGGACATTATAGCGAGAGCACCGTCCGTCGGCGAGACCACCAGTCATCGGCAAGACATCATGTTGAACCCTTCATCTTTCGGCGAGCTTGGACCATTTTGGGGAGACCACCTTCGATCGGCAAGACCTCTTAGAGTCGATGAGACATTACCCCGAAGCCCCATCATTACACTGAAGGCATCTTGTTTTGGCAAGACTTCCCCAAGTCGACAAGACATCACGCCGATGATGCCTCCCTTGTCGAGACCTCCATCTTTCAGCAAGACCTTCTGCCGAAGGCAATCCCCTTTGGTGAGACTTTATGCAGTTGGAAAGAAATCATCTTGAAGAAATCATTCCCCCTGATGCCACCCTTGTGAACAACTATCAGTAAGACATCCCAAGCGAAGAGAGATATAAAATTTCACAGCGACCGAAATGTCTTGGCGCCCATGAGGATTTCAAATGGGTATAACACACTGCTAGTCGGAAAGACATTCAGCTGGTCTCAACAACTTTCTTCTTTGAGGAGTTTTATGCCAAATCCGAATGAGGCATGCCTTCTAACAGACTTCCTTGAGAAATATCATCGGGTGTATGATTTAATCCTGCACAACAATGCCTCCATTAGTCCTCAAATGCATCAGATGAAGACCTTCCCAATGAAAACCAAACACCTGCACATTGGGCTCAACCCTTATGGGAGCCACATTTAATCCACGTGCCGAATTTAAAACATAATTTTCCCCTGATTGAGCCCGCAGGTGAAGATTGGGTAACACTAAGCTATTGCTAAACTAATCTAAGCTAAAATTATGCTAAAAGATGAAAAAACCCTAATTTATAAACAAGCTAAGATGGATGCATGGAAGCCATTAATGTATGCTCTAAGCTATTATGCAATGAAAATGAACTAAAATAAGCTAACAAGTGAGTAAATTGAGAGTATGGATGCAAGTGAATTCAACAGCATAAGTTTTCAATTGAAAGATCAATCAACTTGTCTCCAAATAGTGATCTATTTATAGGAGAGCAAATGAGGAATGAAGGGTGGAGATTAAAAAGATTAATCAATGGCTCAAGATGAAGGGGATGAGAGGGATGGATCATGGATTCTCATCAACGGATGAGAATGCATGATGGGATTTAATCAAGAGCCCGCACTTGCCTCAAACAAACACACTTTTGACCTACCCACACAAGTCAAAGGTAACTTTCTCAAAAGGTTAAAGGTTAACTTGCATTTGAAGCTAAGTGAGTTGATTGGAGGAGAGAGAATATTCCTTTGGGTGAGTAAAAAAGGTAATTTACAAATTAAAACAAAATTTTAATTGTGCAAAAAGGGGATAAGGAATATTCCCTTTGCTTAGAGGTAAATTAGTTTAATTGCTAATTAAAGAAGATTTAAGTTATGCAATTAGGAGATTTGGAGGAATAAAGTGATATTTATTAAATTAGATGATTTAATAAATGGGGGAGAGATGAAATGATATTTAATTAAATAACTTAGGGTTATTTAATTAAATAAGATGACTTGGGGAATTAAATTAAATATTTTGATGTATTTAATTTAATTAGATGAAGTGTTAGTGCGAAAAGAGATAAATTAACCCAATTAAATTAATTAGGCTAATAGATGAAAATGATGCAATTAATTAATTAGTTAGGCTAATTAAATCAATTAAGCAAAAAGAGGATGGTTTAAAGAGGAAATGATGTTAGTAAATCTGATTTAAATGTATGACATTGATTAGGACATTTTTCAGTGTCTACATTTTTTCCCTCTTTGAAGTGAGGTACCTGCTGCTTTGGTTCAAAGAATAACGCTTTTTGGATTAAAACTGTTGCTTAAATCAAAAAAAAAAAAAAAAAATTTTTTAGATGCCCCAACAAAAGGATAAAACTAAATCCCTACCCCCTCGAGAAATCAGGCAAAATTTTCAAATTTTGGGTTGATTTCTTAATAAAGGTTCAAAAGCTGCCCCAAGGGTCCAAAAAGGCTCTGGGATGCAAGAATAATGCCAAAAATGCAAAAAATGATGCAAAATTAGGTCTAGATTCGTAAAATTGGTTAACATGATAATAAACCCCATCTTTAAGGTTAAACTAGGGAAAAATCCCTAATTTTCTAGCTTAAATAGGCCAAGAGGGATCATTTTCAATTCATTTGTGCATTCACACCTTAAGGAATTCTTGAGATTTGAGCTCTGACCCTTCGATGAAATGGCGCGCCAAGAGCTTCTCAGGCACATGTCCAATCAAGTTTGAGAGTTCCAATGGCTTCTTGGCGTAGGACTACCAGCATGTGATTCGACACCTAATTTAAAATTTGAATTTTTGATGCATTTATGACGCTTTAGAATTTAGATTCTGAAGGCATCGCTATATAGCGATGCATAAACTAAAATAGGTGACCCCTAAATCATTTATAGCAACGCATATTTATATAGCAAAGCTTTTCCTGATTTAAAATTAGGGTTCCTAATTTTAAATTGTGATGCGGGCTTATTTGGTGACGCACTTGTCGATTTAGAAATTAGGGTTTGGTTAGGTCAGAAGCTAAATACCGACACCAGCTTATCTGGTGATGCATTTTCCAATTTTAAATTTTAAATGAATCGGGCGTCACTATTTGAAATTTGAACATAGCGATGTTATTGTAAATAGCGACACTTTTGTGATTTCTGAGCCAAAAATTTCAAATAACTTTGAATTTTGATGATTTCCTAATGCCATGTGCTTTGTGGGTGTAGGAGGTCTTCCCACCATTGATGTTGAGGGAGCACAGGCCCACTGTATTGGAGAGATTAGGTGATCTTTCAGATTTTCGCCAAGAAAACCTGGGAGAGTTTGGTTTGTGGTACGTTGCCTATGCACCTGTGATTAGGACTCATTTGGCGATGATGACAGCTCTATGCGAGAGATGGCACAGTGAGACCTTGTCCTTCCACCTTTCGATGAGGGAGGCGACAGTTACCTAGGAGGACGTGTGGCAGATATTGTGTTTGCCTATTCACAATGATCGCGTGATTTACGACACCAATATCAAGCTCGATGCATGTCTTGAGGTGATGGAGATGGACCAGATTGCATTAGTCACATTGCAAAATGATTTCAAGACATACAAAGGTCACGTTTTGACCTTTAGATTGATCATCGCAGTCACCATTTCGGGTTTGGTGGCTCCACATAGACGTGGCAAAGGATTTATCCCAGGATGGGGTTTGGCATGGATTTGGATGCTACATAGGAGGACTCTTTTTGCATGGGAGCCCATGATGCTAGCCTCCTTGTATCAATATTTGCATGACATTGTCTATTGCAATGGGAGAGCCATCGGTGCAGGGGTTACTCTACTACACATTTGGGCATGGGAGCACATTGTCGTGCTTCGACCGATAGTTTAGATGGCAGACTTAGAGTGAGACAATCTCGTCATTTGGAGATATGGAGGTGCCATTACACTGAGACACACTAGATAGATTGGGCTCCTGTATTGCAGACGGGTGATAGATAACATGACATTTTTCCAAACCAAAATCAAGAATAGCAAGAAAGCTTCGAAGTTGCTTTGCAAACTGGCAGAGTTTTGAATTTTGTGGTGTGAACGGCCAGGATCAACAAAATTCTCTTGTTTCAGCCAACACTAGATCGAAAAAGAGAGCCATGGATTTGGGGCAGCAAGCTGGAAATTCATAGCAACAGCTTACAAAGGACAAGCAGCCTATTTCTTCATCAAATATTAATGTTGCAGCACAATCTAAGGTGCAGATTTTGCAGAGAGGCCAAGAAATACCTGGAAAGGAACAGTCAAGGACACAATCGTAGCCTTTGTAGAAGTAAAATGATGTTGTTGTTACAAAAAACCAGCAGAAGGTAACTCCTACATCTTTCAATATTGTTAAACATCTCAAAAAGGCTACTATCAACATGTCAGTATTAGATGCTTTGCACATCCCAGGTCAAAAAAGTTTGTTGGAAGACGTTTTAACTGAGCTTTTCATTTTGTATGATGTTAATCAAGGAGGTGCTAAGGTTGTGCTTGCAAATGATCTAGAGGTTAAGAATGGTCATAAAACTAAAGAGGTAAAGCCTCCCTTGTTTTACTTAAGTCTGATTATTGGTGATAAGATAGTACATAATTGTATGGTAGATTCTGGTGCAAGTGGCTTAGTTATGCCTAAGAGTTTAGTTGATAAGCTAGGTCTTGTTTATGATCCTAACCCCCAGAAGGGTGTAGTTTAGTTGGATGGATCTATTGTTAAAACTGCTAGTATAATCAAAAATTTAGCCCTTACTTTGCATGCATCCCTGAATTTCACAATCCATCAGGATATACATGTTATTGATTTGCCACCCCACTTTGCCATTTGCCTCTCAAGGGATTTTACAGCCAAGCTGGGTGGGTTTTTGTCCTCTGATTGGTCTCATTTTTTTCTTAGAACAAGGTATGGTATGAAAGTGACCATAAAGTTTGAGCCTCTAGCCAAAGACCATATCGAACCATATTCTCTGAATAATATAAACGCTAACCACTACGTCACCCCTGTACTAGAGGAACAAACCATGACCTTAGACCATAGCACCCCTATAGAAAATGTGAATCTAGATGAGTGGGCAGCCGAAGATCACGAGCTTGATCCTTTTTAGCACACATATGAGATAGGATGAGGAGTTTATATGATTCAAGAACCTGATTTTGATATGCCTAATCTATTTAAAGAGGAAGGACGACCTGCAGAGATAGAAAATGAGCTTTGGAAGCTTTATTTTGATGGCTCAAGGAGTAATCTAGGTGTTGGTGGTGAAGCCATGTTGATTTCACCAGATGGAAACAAATATTATTTAGCTTTCAGGTTTGCTTTCAGCTGTACGAATAATACAGCTGAATATGAAGCACTAGTGCATGGCCTAGAATGGGCCCGAAAGAGAGGTATCAAATGCTTACAAGTTTATGGTGATTCAGAGTTAATAGTAAATTAGGTCAGAAATCTGAATGCTACAAAGAATTATTTACTTAATAAATATAAGCATCATGTATGGGATTTAATGGAATATTTTGATGCTTTTAATATCATTTAAGTTCCTAGAAATGAAAACAAACATGTAGATAGGCTCGCTGCCATAGGAGCCCAATTTGATATTCCAAATGAGATTCACAAGGTAGAGGCATGTCAATATGTAAAGATTGTAGTCAGACCTTTTGTACCTAACAATAATGTGAGTTGGCAGGTTTTTGATAGTGATGAGCAAATTGTGAGGTTTCTAATTGTTGAAGCTAAGTTTGCAGATGGAAACCAGCAAAAGTGGTAGCAACAATATGATAACCAGATTGTGCAATTAAAAACAAACAAGCTGCTAAAAGGGTTGGTGACCTTGGAATCTATTTTCAACTCAAATGACTAGGTGTGAAAAGATAAATGCAGCATGATTGTCAAAGAAAAATACTATGAGGCAATTGAAATTTTCAAAGGTAAACTTCTCAAGCTGGGAAAGGTATGTGATAAAGAGGAACAACAAGATTTTATTATGTTATGTCAAAAAGTTAGTGATGTTTTTGCTTGGGATTACAAGGATTTAAAAGGTTTTGATCTAGAACTAGCCCAGCATACTATCGAACTAGAACCCGATGCAAAACCAATAAGGCAGAAACAGAGACCTCTTAATCCCAAGTTAGAACACCTTATGAAGGTTGAGCTGAATAAGTTAGTTGAGAGTGGTATTATTTTTCCTATCAAGCATACCTCTTGGGTGTCTAACTTAGTTCCAGTTAGGAAGAAAAGTGGGGAAATCAAATTGTGTGTTGATTTCTGAGATTTAAATAAAGCGTCACTAAAGGATCACTATCCACTCCCTTCCATGGAGCAGATTTTGTAGGTAGTTTCTGATTCTGACAAATTTTCTTTGTTGGATGGGTATTCAGGTTATAACCGGATTCTGGTAAAACAAGTGGATCAATTCAAAACAGTATTTACAACTAAGTGGGGCACAATGGACTACAAAAAGATGTCTTTTGGCTTATCCAACGCTAGAGCAACATTTCAGCGAGCGATGGACATGGCCTTTCACGGCCTCATGAACAAGTTCATTCTTGTATATTTAGATGATATTACTATTTTTTTCAAAAATGCTAATGAACATCTTGAACATTTAGAATAGATTTTCCAAAGATGCAGAGAGTTTGAAGTGTCTCTCAATCTGAAGAAGTGTATTTTTTTTGTACACAAAGGTAAACTCCTTGGACACATTGTTTCTAAGCAAGGTATTTCTATAGAATCTGAAAGAGTATCTGCTATTCTTGAGTTACCATTACTAGCTCACAAGAAAGGCTTACAAATCTTTCTTGGAAGAATAAATTTTGTGAGAAGGTTCATACCTAATATTGCAGCTTTGTTGCAACCTCTCACTATTATGTTAAAAAAGAATATGCCTTTCAGTTGGACTAGAGAAGGTAAGAGGAGATTTGAGCAGATAAAAGAAGCCCTTGCAGCTGCCCCTACTCTCATTAATCCAAATTATGACAAAGATTTCATTCTTTATGCCTTTGGAGGGGTAGATACTATTTCAGCTATGTTGTGTCAGCAAAACGATGAAGGCTTGGAGCAGCCTGTAGCATTTTTCAGCCAAGTATTACATGACTATGAGGTGAAGTATTCTTTTGTTGAGAAACATGTTTTTTCTATTGTGAGAAGCCTCAAAAAATTCAAGCATATGTTATCAAATATCATAATTCATTTATTAGTTGCTCATTCAACCATTAAGGACTTCTTACTTAACCGTGAAATTAATGATTAGTGTGTTGGTTAGATAACCAACATGATGGAGTTTGATATTGACATTAAAATAACCAAGCTTGTCAGAGGCAAGGGTTTGTGTGAATAAATTGCAGAAAATACAGCGAGAAGCAGCTTAAAAGAAGCTGAAAGTGTGGATACAGTACTAAACAATGATGATGAAGTTGTTGTTCCAGTTCTTGTTGCTACCTAGGTGCAGCAAATGATGCATTATTTACAAACTGGTGAGTGCCCTAAAGGTTTGGACAAAGCAAAAAGAAGGTATTACAGATTACAGTCCATTCCTTTTGCAATTATTGATGTCATTCTTTATAGGAGAAACTTTCAAGGTGTTTTATTAAGATGCATTCAGCCTGATCAAGTTGACAAGTTGTTAGTAGAATTTCATGATGGGCCTTCAAGAGGCCACTTTGCTGCAAGAACAACAGCCCTGAAAATTATGCGGGTTGGTTATTACTGGTCAGATCTGTTTGAGGATGCTATTGCTTGGGTTCAAAGATGTGAAAAGTGTGCCTTATTTTCTAGAAAATAGAGGCTTGCACCCCTACCTCTACATCCAATTCAAGTGGAGCAGCCATTTTCCAAGCGGGGTTTAGACTTTATTGGGCCAATCAACCCACCTTCAAGTGCAAGTCATAAGTGGATACTTACTGCAATGGATTACTTCACTAAGTGGACCAAAGTTTTTGCTTTGAAGGAAGTGAACGAGACTTCAGTACTTAATTTCTATCAAGACTTAGTGTTGAGATTTGGTACCCCAGATTCAATAATCTTTGACAACGGTTTAGCTTTTATCAGTTAAAAGATTTTTGATTGGTCAATTAAGAATAATATTTATCTGAACACATCTTCTAACTATTATCCACAGGGTAATGGACAGGCATAATCTACAAATAAGAATCTGATCTGGATAATTAAGAAGACAGTTGAGGACAATCAATGGACATGGCATGAAAAGCTTAAGTTAGCCCTTTGGGCTGACAGGGTGACTCCTAAAAGGGCCACTAGTTGTTCTCCTTATGTACTTGCTTATGGAAAAGAAGCTAAGTTACCTGTTTCTATTGAATTACCTACTTTGAACTTTGTTAAAGAGATGGAGTTGTTGAATGAACAGCCTCTTGAAGTAAGATTTGCACAGTTGATAGAGCTTGAAGAGACCAGAAAAGAAGCATTAAGGCAGCTTGAAATACATCAAGCTCAGATGAAGAGCTCTTTTGATAAAAGGGAAAGACCACGAGATTTCATCATTGGTGATCTAGTTTTTAAGTGGAATGAATATAAGAGAAAACCTAGATAACATTCCAAATTTGATGCAATTTGGGATGGGCCTTATGTGATCACAGAGTGCAAGGAGCACAACGCTTTCCAACTTTCTAAGTTGACTGGAGAGGTGTTGTCTATCCCAGTTAATGGGATCCACCTTAAGCATTGCCTCTGAGATAAGTTATATCTTGTGAATAAGTAGAGTAGTTGTTGCAAATAAGTTCATCACGCACATTTCTTTTTAGTAGTTTTCTTTTCCCTAAGCATTGTTATGCATGTTTTGGTTGGCCATCAGGGCCTGTTAGTTTGCTTTCTGCATTGTGATTTTTTTGTTTTGTTGATGTTTGGAGTGTTGTTGTTCAAATTTATGAGTTTCATGAAGTGGCAGATTTGACTCCGCACCCAATGGAGTTTTAAAAGGCAACTGGTCTAATGCTTAGTTGGCAAGCATTCAGCAGAAATCACCAAAATGTTACCAATTTTTCACTACAGCTCAATTGGTGGAGCTGATTAAATTTTGTTATGTCTTAAAGTGAAAGTTTAGTTATGTTTGCATGTGTGTTAACTGTTGTTTGCACTGTATTCATCGAGTACCAGTTGTGCAGGTGTTTTCAAAAAGAGTTTCAGAATTATTGATCAATGTTTGTAGAAAAAATGAAGTACATAACTGAATATACAAATGATTAAGCATAACAAATTTCTCTCAATTATTTCATGACCATGCTACTTACATTACAGATTTCATTTGATTGCAAGAATACAAATGATTGTACAACTTTTCATTTTGATGCATTTCTTTCAGAATAGAAATGAAAGAAGAAACTGAAGGATCCACACAAGTTGTGGTTTTTAGCTGATTCCATTCATTGTGGAAAGTAAATTCTACCACTGAAGTTAAAAAGAAATAAGAAAAGCATATAGTAGAAGACATGTCCATCATTGCTTGATTCTTGATCTTCAGTTGAGATGTGTTGGCAGCCTGCTTTGTCCTGCTTTCGATCCCAAGTATACCTGCAAAAATTGGGAAAGTCCTATTAGAGCTCCGAATATGAGTTATACTACATGCTCTACCAATAGAAATATAATTCACTCCTCGAAATGCATGGAATCAACTAAAAGAAAAGTGTAGAAATAAGAGCTAAAAATGGAGTGTCACATCATTATTTTTATGCTAACATTGTTTGTTTCCTGTGCAGGTATAGGAAAAGTCATGAAGCTTATCATCTTATGAAGACATAAAGCATGTGGAGTAAAACAGGCTTCCACAAGGGTAGAGCTTGGCATGTTGCCCCTTAAACTTACAAGTGGGTTAAGAAAGAAAGTACAATTATCATGCTCATCTGAGCTATTCAACTGAAGGAGTAAAACAGAATTTCAGTCATCAAAGAAATCAAGTGCATTGTTCATTCATAACAATCAAGTTTGAATAATGAAATGAGAGTTACCAGTGGACAATGAACTTAATGGATTCAATTAAATTGAAATGCATCATTTAAATACTGTCAAATTAATTGCATTTTTCTGCCATCAGTTTTTGTTCATGTTGTTTCATGTTGTTTCATAACATTCTATTCTGGCACAACAAGTTTTCATGCTCATAATGTGATAGTGAACAGGAATACATAATTCCTCATCAACAAAGTGTCAAGAAGAGATAACTTAAAGCATTTAGAGGAGTTTCAAGGCACTATTATCAAAATTACACCAAAGATCAAGGTTCATTTCAGCTATAGGTGCTCGATGGAAGGTAAAAAAATGTATGAAAGTTCATAGGGAAAGTGCATCCATCAGGCAATTGAAAGTGCTAGGTGGCTGAGAGAGAGAATGTAGACCTTGGAGCTATAATGACTGAATGCAAATGTTGCATTAAATGAAGTGGATACACCAACTTTAAATGTTATCAAGAGAACAAATGCATGGAATAGCCTTTTCTTAATGGAACATAAAAATGCATGAAGAGTTCCAAGATAAAGAGAATTGATATCATCTAATCAATGCATGAATAGTACATGTGAGAAACAATTCTGAATTTCTTGTTTTATGTCTCACCAAGGAAATCTTTGCATAAAATTCAAAACAGAAAAAGAGGACAACATTTAAGGGTTTGACATTTGTTTTCTCTCTACAAATGATGCCTTCCATCATGTTTATATTGTTGCCATGCAACCATTTTCTATTGGTTGTGTGTACACATGGATAGTACAGTCATCCTTTAAGTGGTGAAAGAAGCAACTTATTCAAGTGCAAAGTGCAATGATCAAAAATGTTTGATAAAGAGGAATATGAAGCAAGAGGCCAACAATTTTGAGGTTCTTTAAGAAATATCAATGAAAGGACAAGCATTAAAAGTAACTTATAAGGAGTATAGATGCCACTGTTTTATCATAGTTTATGTGATCACTAAGCCATGAGATCATGATTGTTTTCATTCCCAGGTGTATAACATGAGGGCAGAAATGAAGGTTTGGTGCAAGCTAGAATACATCATGGGGTTTTTGACTAAAGTGCAGTTTATATTCGAAATAGAGAATGCCCATATGGGGATTTTAATTCAAAATACATTTTCTTCAAAATACCATTTACCCATGTAAGGGTTTGTCTCAGAAACTACAAAAGAAAGTGAGATATCTTCATGGTTCAAGCTCTAGTTAGAATAAACATGATTTTCTTCCAAGTTACAGAATACCCATATAGGGGTTTGGTTTTAAAACACAGATTTCTTCATATCATGATAGACCATATTGGTTTTCAACAGAAAAATCACAGAATAAACATTATTTCTTCAAGATATCGAATACCCACATGAGGGTTTGTCTCATAAAATACAAAAGGAATGAAATGTTATCATGGGTCGAGCTCAGAAGTGTGTCAAAATCTCATATCAAGCATGTACATGGCATGGCGTGGAGAGAGTTTTTTCTCTTTAAATGTTTGTCAACTCACAAAAGAGGGAAAAACCATTTTAGTTTTCCATCTGAAGCAAACAATGATTACAATGCAGGAAAATCTTTATAGAATTCTAGAATCAAGTATACATGGCGCGGCTTGTGTGATGGCCTACTTTTATTTTAAAAGCAATCATAATTTCTTGCAGAAACAAGCTTTTATAAGTATTGGTTTTCAACAAAAAAATATAGAAGAACAATAAAGCTTACCATGCCAAGCATTTGGAAGAGAAAAAGATGGTGGCCAAGCTCTCATAGAGCTTCCAAACAAAGCTCAAGCTCACCCTCATGGTGGCCAGGAAGAAAGGAAAATACAAAAATTCAAAAGATGCATCAGAAAAATGTAATGGTCGCAACCTATGAGGCCATTTTTCTCATCAAAAGGACCCAAGAAATAAATGGAAGTGCATTCAAAGCTTACCAAGAGTATTGGAAGCCAAATATGGTGAGGATTCAAAGAGGAAGGAGCTTGAATGGAGGCTCCAAGTCAAAACCCTACTCATGGTGGCACTCTTTCTCAGCAGAGCTTTTTCTCCAAAGTCACCAAATGCAAATGATGTGATTTTAGGGTTTGGTCCAAGTTTTGTCTATCCTCATGCCCTAATTCGAAAATGGGATTTTCATTTAAGATTGATGCCTTAAGTTTATCCTTTGATGTCTTATGCATGCCCTAGGTTGAGCATTATGGAGGTCTTCACATTATTATTTTCCTAAGTCTTTAGGCTTGTTTGATAAAATATTTCATGGCTTAAGACTTTAGGGATTTGTGTGATGTCAATCTTATGCCTTAGTCAAAAATGGGAATGACTAAATGCCTTAGGTTTTTAATTGATTTTGAGAGAAATCAATTAAAATATGAATGAGAAATTACTTATGCCTTAGGTAAAACAATTATGTCTTAGGCTTTGCTCTTAAAACTGATTTTGTAGAAATCAGATAAGTCTTGGAGAAATATGCCTTAGTTTTATTTTTCAATTGATTTTAAAGAAATCAATTAAAATATTGATAAATGTTTTATGATTTTTTATGAAAAAAATCAAATTGTAATGGAGATAAGTATTGTTTTGCAAAATATTCAAAATCTTTAATTGCAAAAATAGATCAAATTGAGAGAATAAAAATATGCAAATCTTGTAAAGCAAGAATAAAACAATGCTTTATAAATTGTTTTATTTCTTTGCTATTTCTAGCAAATTGGTGATTGCTTTTTTCTCTTGGTCGGATTTGAGCTTCATGGAGAGGAGATAAGGTGTTTTTTTCACTTTTAAAGTAAAGCAGACCTATTTTTAGGTGCTGTTCAGCATGCATAAGCAAAAAGAGAGAATTTTCCATTTCAATTACTCTTTTTGGGGCAGTTTTTGATGCTTTTCCTTGAGCTTTCTTCTTGAGCTCAGATTAGGGTTTTGGTGATATATCTTGAAGAAAAACTTAGAGTTTTTCTTAGTCTAGATTATTGTTTCTTGCTCTAATACACATTCTGAGAGCTTCTAAACTTTTTGTACTCAGTTTAGACAAATACACTCTCTTTAGTTTCAATAGAGTAGCAGAGTTCTTCTTCCCATTTTTATTTTCTCAGTTTTGTAATGGTAATCTAATGTCTTTGTGTTTCAAAATTTGAATCCTTATATGTCTTGTTGTTGTGAATCTTTGTTCAGAATTACATGGTTTTAAGTTGCATGTTGTATTTAGTTCTTTTAAATCTTCATGCAAATCACTAATGAAAACATGTGCCAATGAGATTGTGAGGACTATTGTGAGAGAGAAACTATTGTGAGAGATAAAGTCTGAATTTTCATATTAAGTTCTAAAAAATCATTTGTTAGTCATAAGTTTTTAATTTTAGTTTATCCTTCTTCCTTTTACCTCGAAAATTATTTAGAATAGTTTCATCATTTGGAGAACCAGCTCACTATAGAGATTCCTTCTTCATTTAGATCACTCACATCTAAAGAAGGTTTCCATGTGTCAATAGATAGTTAAATTTTTGCAAGTTTAACACAGGGTGCATATCTGATTGATAACATAACCAAGACGGCATTGTATCTAGTGTAATGGACTTTGACTCGACAAGTAGATAGGATAGTTCTTGTTCACACCTTGACATACGGAAATGTCGTTGGAATGCAAGTTAGAAGCTTAGAATATATTTGACCAAAGCATATGCAATAGTCAACAATGTATTCCAAACAACCTTCCTACACACAACTAAGCAAGTATGTGCCAAGATTATTTTACAAGAGTATCCAAAAGCACAGAAAAAGAAAGATAATAATCAATTCCCCATTCTTTTCTCTCTAAATCATTTTTGTAGACATCATCGAGAGGTTCTTGGAATGGGGTTTTAAGATAAATCATAAAAAAAGATCAAAGACAAACAGTCAATGTTATCTATAGCTCTTGCCTAGTTTGCATTTAGCTAAAGTGATATCTAATATTGATGTCCATCGCAGGAAGGATACATCTTAGGACATGTTGATCAGAGGGTTTTTTGATGTTGGGATGATGATGCTAAGATGAGCCATTGCTATAAACTTCACTGATACATTTACCTATGATTTAGACTTTAGATTTAGACTTTTAGGTTTGCACTTTATGACTTGCTATGTTTGTTTTCTACTTGTTTTTCCAAAAGTTGAAGGTGGTGATCGTTCATTATGGGTGAAGGTTTATTACGGGTGAAAGCGAGATGGGATGGATGGGTTTTGGATTTTCTAGAATATTTGAATGTTTTTGGTATTTTAAAAATGTTTTGAGGTTATTTTTGGTCTTTTTGAAAGTTTATGTGGATGTTTTTGTTTTTTTGAATTTTCTAAGGTTGTTTAGGGTTTTCTGAATGTTTTGAGGCTTTTTTAGGTCTTTTGAATGTTTTCTATTATTTTTGTGTTTTCAATTTTCAAATGTTTGTGGGTTTTCTGAATATTTGGATGTTTTTGGTTTTTTTTTAAATATTTGGATGTCTTTGGATTTTTGAGATGTTATTTGGATATTTTTGGATTTTCATGAGAGTTTTGAAAAAATTTAGGGGTTTTCCAAGATTTTTTGAGTTATCTAGATGTTTAGGTTTTTCTGAGTTTCAACCAAGAACCTAACCTAAATACCTATCCTAGGGGCCTCGGGGATTGATCATATATAAGTCTTGCCTATGTTATACATGCAGAGACCACATAGTTCAACTGAATCAACCCTATTTACAATATGAAGATATGAATAGGTGGAAGATGACAATTTATTATGATGGACTTCTAAAGGACTGACCTAGGGTGTCTCGAGGGCACATCAATGATGGCCTTGACTACTTTCAAGCTCAGAGACGACATAGTTTGACAAGAGGACTCTATTTTTTGGATTTTTGATGTTTGACCTTTTCAAGGATTTTGATGTTTTTTGGATGTTTTGGAATTTATCCTTTACAATTTTCTAAATGTTTTTGGATTTTAGCTATACAAGATTTTGCAAATTTTTTTGGATTTTCTGGATAAGATTTTATGAATGTTTTTGGTGTTTTCTGATAAGATGTCCCATGACCTTAAGATATACAAGAACTCGATTGTGATGCATAATGAAATGCCCCTAGTGTGACATGTTAGCCTACTTCGATAAAGGCAAGACAGAATGACCTTGGGAATATTTTAAGTAGTGCTAAAGAGTTCATGATACCTTACAGTGACAAGCCATGATAAGGACGCAGATGAGGGATGAATGGCAATGCAAAGAATAATAAGCCAAAAGAGCCAAAGAATAGATGGAGATGCTTTATTTATGCAAGGCGCCTGTTTTCCAGGTTTTCACCAAGGTACTTTCCCACAGCACCACCAAAGTGGTTTTCACTAGAGGATGAATTTTTTCTTTACTTTTTTCAATCCTTTTTCTTTTCTTTTTTTGGATTTTGATCATTTTTTGATTTTTTTGTATTTTATGATTTACACCCTTCATGATTAGGTATAAAAAAAATTGAGATGCAAGTTGTTGGTTGGCTCCTACAAGGGTTCACTTTCAGGGGTTGACAGTTGGTATGCTCCTAATTTGTAGCTTGTTGTGATGACAAAGGGGCCCAACTAGTTAGGCTCAAAATTTCCTTTGTTGTCTAGATCTGGAAGATTCTTTTGAATTTTTGTTAAGACAAGATCACTTACCTAGAATGACTGACATTTGATTCTCTTTTTATAGCTCCATTTCAGTCAGTTTTGATATACTTGCAAGTGATTAAGGGTGTCAAGACGACGTTCATCCAGGAATTCTAGCTCATTCAGTCAAGACACTTTGTATTCGTCCTCAGTTATTAGATTCTTCAGTGACACTTGCAATGATGGGAGCTCAACCTCGATAAGAAAGATGGCTTTTGATCCATAGACCAAGGAGAAATGGGTTGCACCTATAGGTATATGAATACTGGTTCAATAAGCCCAAAGAGGGGGATTTATCTGCAGATGCCAGTCATGACCAGCTTCATTAACTATTTTCTTTAGGATTTTCAAGATAGTTTTGTTCATTGCTTTTTCTTGGCCATTTCCTTTGGGATAGTATGAGGTAGAGAATTAGTGTTTGATATTGAATTTTTGGCACAACTCATTTACATCTTGATTCTTGAATGGTGTTCTATTGTCTGAGATGAGGGTTTGTGGTACACCATAATGAAAAATTAGGTAATTTAGGTTAAACTTAGCTATCCGCTTCCCTGTTATGTAAGTCATAGGAATGGCTTCAACCTACTTAGTAAAGTACTAAGTGGCGGTTATGCTAAACTTATGGTTGTTGGATGAGGTTGGAGTGATTTTTCCTATGAGGTCAAGTCCCCATTGCAAAAAAGGCCATGGTGTGATCATGGGTTGCAATTCTTGAGCTGGAGCATGAATCAAATCCCCATGTTGTTGACATTGGATACATTTATGTACATACTTATGAGCTTCTTTTTCCATGGTTGGCCAATAGTGCCCCGTCCTCAACAGTTTCTTAGCTAATGTCATACCACTAGAATGGGACCCACGTATGCCATCATGTACTTCTATTAAAGCAGTTAAGTCTTCCTCTTGGTTAAGACAAAGTAGTAATGTCCCTTCGATGCTTCGACGGTAAAGGGTATTACCTAGGATCACAAATCAAGATTCCTTTTTGACAAAGGTCTTTTTAAGGTCTGAGGTGATATCCGATGGAAGGGTTCCTCTATTAAGGTAAGTAAAGATGTCATGGTACCATGGGGATCTAGGACCAACAATGACACACTTGAATTCAGATTTAGGGATTTCAAAAGTTGGTACAAGAAGTTGTTCTCCCATGAATTCACATTGGAGGATGTTGTTCAGCATGTCTAGTAATGATCCCATTGTTTTCATGGCATCTGCTGCTCTATTGTTCATGCGAGGAATCTACTCAAAAGTTATGTCTATAAAAGGTCTTTAAGATTCTCCACCATCTTCTTGTAAGGAGTGAGCTTGTCATCCTTAGTTTAATAGTCATCATTGACTTCGTTGATAACCAACTGTGAGTCTCCATATAATTTCATCTCTTGTATCTTCCATTGAATTGTTATCCTGAGACCTATGATCAAGGCTTCATATTTAGCAATGTTATTGGTACATGGAAATGATAGCCTATATGACTTTGGGATGCAATAACCTTGGGGGAGATGAAAAGAATGCCTGCTCCTGATCCATGTTGGGTGAACGATCCATCAAAGTACATTTTCCACTGATCTGTGAGATTAATAAGGAACACTAATTCATCAAGGAACTTAGAAATTAAAGGGTTCTCATCATAGATAGGTGCTTTTGCTAACTAGTTTGTGATCACTTGTCCTTTGATTTCCTTGCACTCTACATACTCTATGTCAAAAAAATTCAAGATCATTACCCATTTAGCCATTTGTCCTAGGAGGGTTGCTTTGGATAACAAATATTTTAATGGATCAGTCTTTGCAATGAGCTTGATTTGGTGTGACAAAATGTAGTGCCTAAACTTTTGTGAAGCGAAAACTACCACTAGGCATGCTTTCTCAATGGGTGAATAGTTCATCTCATAGCCTACCAAGGTTCTACTGATGTAGTATATGGATATTTATTTTTTGTTCTCATCATGTTGTGCTAAAATAGCTCCTAGTGTTGTTGGTGTTGTTGAGATGTACAAGATCAGTGATTTGTTCGGTATCGGCAGCATGAGCACTGGAGATGTTAGTAGATAATCCTTGATCTTCTAGAAAGCTTTATCACATTTTTCATCCCATTTATAAGTTATCCCTTTATGGAGAAGATGTGAAAAGGGATGAATCTTATCCAATAGTTGTGTTATGAACTTTCTAATGGACTACAATCTCCCTTGTAATCCTCTCATCTATTTTAAATTTTGTGGTGGTTCCATGTCTAGGATGGCTTTTACTTTCACTGGATCAATTTATATCCCTCTTTGTGAAACAATAAAGCCAAAAGTTTCCCTGATGTGACCCCGAACACACTTTTTTTGATTTATTCGTACCTTGTATTCTTCAATCTTGTCAAAGAGAGGTCCTAGGACTTGTATGTGCTCATTTCTCTTCTTTGATTTTTCCAAAATATCGTCTACATAATCCTCAACTGTTTTATGGATCATGTCATAAAAGATGAGGGTCATTGCTCTTTGATATGTAGCTCTTACATTCTTTAACCCAAATGGCATCACATTCCAACAGTAGGTTCCTCATGGACAAGTAAAGGAAGATTGATGTTGATCCTCTTTGGCAATTATAATTTGATTATAGCCTAAAAATCCATCCATGAGCGACATCATTTCATGCCCAGCTATTAAATCCACAATGAGATCAATGTTGGGAAGAGGGAAATCATCCTTTGGACATGCCTTGTTCAGATCTCTGAAATCAATGCATATTTTGATGCCCCTAGTGGGTTTTGAGACTGGTACCAGGTTTGAAACCCACTTAGGATAATCTATGGGTTGGATGAATCCAACGTCAAGAAGCTTTTGTAGTTCTAGTTTAACCAAGAGTGCTATATGAGGATGCATCTTCCTTAATTTTTGCTTGACTGGTTTGGCATCGAGATAAATTGCTAAGTGATGCACAATTACTTCTAGATCCAATCCTAGCATATCTGTGTATGACCATGCAAAGTTATCTCTTCTTTCTTTAAGGAACATTGCTAGGTTCTTCTATTCTTCGTCCAACAAGGATTCAGCATAAAAAGTAATCTTAGGTGCTTCTTCTATTCCCACATTGACTAGAGTATCCTTTTCTGCTAGTACCATTGACTTCTCTGGATGCATTGCACTAAGGGGGACATTGAATCCTTCATCCTTGGGTTCCTTAGAGAGGTTTTCACCATCAGATGTGTCCTTTTTTTTACTATTTTGGGACCAGAGAGTGCCACCAGGTGGTTTTCACTCAAGGATCTGCATGTTAATTGCATTTCATTTATTTTGCAACTGAAGGATTCAATTGTCTCCCCATAGTATGCCCCTATATCAAGCTCTATGTCGAAGCCAGCTTTGTGATCTTCCCATGATAACTTGTCTTGGAGTCCCATGAATTCTAAGATTACCTCATCATTTTTGAATAAATATAGGATCGGTGGTCCTTGTTGGTCCATGTCAATGAGTTGTGGGTATACTAGGTGTATTCCAGTTGGTTGGTTGTTTGAGACAAAGGATGTTATGGATATCATAAAGAGGGTGTTATTCTCAAATAGGTCAGCAACATCAAGGGGAAATTCATCTAAGGTTGTAGCACGTGATGTAGGTGACCAAGAGGAAGCCTCAACTCATTTAGCAGAAATACCTTTTTCCAATAAGAGTGACTTTTCTAGTAGTACAATCTAAGCCAAGATTCTTTAGTCATTTCTCAAGAATTATGGGTTCTAGTAAACCATTGCCATTTTTTCCTAGCTTCTCATTCTTGTTATATCTTATGCTCTACATTAGTTGTACACCTTTGTTGTCCTCTTCCATGGGAAGAACAAGAATAGTTCGTTCATATTGATAGAGGAGTTTAGAGATATCTTGCTCAATGACATCTTCTTGATTCAGGTCTCCTCACTTGGTGAAGGTAGTAGCTTCTATCATGATTGTTTCTAGTTCTTTGGTCCTAGATGTAGGTTTCCCATGAGATTGAGGAGAAATAGGTAACTCTCCTAAGATAAAGGTGTCTTTCAATAGTTTGTAGCTTCCACAACCATCATCTCAAATCACTGCTTTAACGTCGGGTATGCTTTTTACAATAGGTATTTTTGATGTTGAGGTAGAGGCTAGGGATGACGAGTCAATAAATGAGCTTGATGGTGTAGGTCCTTCATGATTTTTGGGTATTTTTGGGATCTTATAAAACTTAGCATCAAGGATTTTGTAGTAGTAGAAAGGCTCAGGATCTCCATGGATAGTGATTTCTCTACCTTCAAAAGGAAACTTCACACACTGATGATAGGTTGAGGCTACATCTTTCAAAGCATGGATCCAAGGTCGACCAAGTAGTATGTTATAGGGAAGATCAAGATCAAGTACTTGTCATGTAGTCTTTGCAATAAGAGTTCCCACTTGGATTGGTAGTGCAATGATTCCCTGTGATACCCGTTCTTGGTTGTTATATGCTCTGATTGTAGTACTCTTTGTCTTCTCAATAGTATCTTCTGAATAGCCTAGATGCTTGATCAGCTATAGGGTACAAATGTTCAGACCAACACCTCCATCTACCAAGACTCTTTTGAACTTGTTTTTATGAATGGAAACCTCAAGGTGTAAAGCATGGTTATGAGATGGTTTGATGGTAAATCTTGCTCAGAGAAGGTGAGAAGATGGCTGGTGATATGCCCTACCATAGCTTAAAACTGATCGATATCATTGTTCTCGGGAATGGGTGACTCAAACAAGGGCTTTTCTAGTATTTCCCTATGTGCAAGGGATAACCTTAAGAGTTCTAAGATTGATATCTGTGTGGGGATCTATTTAAGCTAATCTACAAGATTGTACTTTCTAGGATTAGATGCAGGCAAAGTAGTTTGTGTCCTAGATTGATTTGGGACAGCTCCTTGAACGGTTATTTTTCCACGTCGTGTGGTGACTCCACATTCTGTACTGGCTCCTTTGATGGTGACAACAGTGATAACGCTACCATAGGAGGAAACTACATTGGAATAGGTATGTTGAACATTGGTGTAATCCTTAGCTTTGTCATTGTTTTTTGCTTTTTTATGATCCAGCATAGGGGTCTTGTATATCTTGAGATCTTGGTTCCCAACTGGCACCTCAACAGATACGGTATTGTTTTCTATGATGTCTTGGATGATATTCTTGAGTTTCATGCAATTTTTTGTTTTATGTTCTTTGATTTCATGAAAGTCATAGAGATCGCGCTTGTTATACCAGGATGGCTTCTCTTGCAGTTCTTGGTAGTTTTCAAAGTTAGGAAGTGTTATCATATTTGACTCTACCAGTTTATTCATGATCATCTCAATGGGTTCTGATAACTTTGTGTACTTGTGTTTGGGATAGTTTTTCCTATTACTGTTTTGCCTCTATTGCATGTTGGTGTTACTGATCTAATTGTTCTGAGGTGGTACTATTTGTTGCACAATTGGTTGGATGTTAGCAACTTGATTGTTATTGGGTCTAGGAGCATTGAGTATGACCTTAGTGTCTACCACATCGTCGTTTGTTACGTTTTAATTCTTATCCCATACACGAGGTTTCTCATTTGAACTAGTTGAAGGATAGTTGTCTTTGTAAGCTTGAGTATTTCCTTGTGAGATTAGGGCTCTTTCAATGTTAAGGGCTCTAGGAACAAGCTCGTCATATGATGTGATGCATTGCATTTTCAAGTGGAATGATAGATTTGGGTCCAGATTGGCTATAATGATTCCCACTTGTTGTTCATTGGAAAGAAGCCGCTTGCTTTTACTAGCTCTTTTTCTCCATCGTTGTAAGAAATTAGCGAAGGTTTCTACTGGATTTTGTTTAAGAGTGTACAACTCTTCTAGACTAACGTCCATGTCAAGATTGAAGGAGAAGTGATCAATGAATTTATCAATGATTTCTTGAAAAAAATTGATACCAGGAGGAAAATGAGAAAACCAATCCATAGCAATACATGTTAAACTTCGAGGAAGAGGTGCATTAGATATGAATCGTTGTAAGCCACCTCCATGCACATGACATTAAATTCTTTGATATGGTCAATAGGACTTCCTCTCCCTCTGTATTTGTCAAACTTAGGGATTTCAAAACCAGGAGGGAATGGTATCATTACTATGTTTCAATCAAATGGGTAAGGACACAAGTTATGTGTATGAGGTTTCTTTGTCTTTCCCATACGAAGGTCCTGCATTTCTTGTAAGAGTGCTTTCAATTGTGATGCTAGATCATCTTGCAGATTGGGTGGAGGAATATATGGTGGGATGACAGATGAGTTATATGGGGTGTATGAAGGTGTGAGATTTTGCAAAAGTGATGAATATGGTCCTGATGTGCTTGGATTGATGATGTTCAAATGAGGATAATAAGGAACCTTGTTGTTGTTGTTGGGCATACATTTTTGAGCTAGTAAGGCTTGTTATTGAGCTTCTTGTTGTTGTTGCACCACTAGGGCTTGTTGTTGGGCCTGCTATTGTTGTTGTGCTGATAAAGTTACTTGTGCTTGTTGTTGTTGCATGGCTTGTTGTGCTGCTAAAGTTGCTTGTTGGGCTTGTTGTGCAATGGCCACTTGTTTTTGTTATTTTTTTTGTTCTAAGGTTGCTTGTTGAGATTGATTTTGTTGTTGTGATAAGGCTTCTTCTTCTTCTTCTTCTTGTATGGCTTGTTGATAAGTTTGTTGTGCTTGTTGTAGAGCTAAGGCATGTGCTTGCAATGTGGGATCGGGTGGTTGTTGAGACATCTATGCAGGGGTAGGGATATTGATGTTTTCAGTGGGTAGCAGATTGTTGGTGAAAGGTGGAGGGTTCCCTTGGTTTAAAATTCCTTACAATATGGTAGAACGAGGTGGAGGAATGTATGTTTGAGGTCCTGATTGATTTGGCATAGAAAAGGGAACTGTGGAAAAAGATGTTAAATTTTGCAATGGAAATGACACACTAGAACCTTGAGTCCATTTTTTCCTATGTTTTGAAGATTGCCTTGTGCAAAAGATTTAAACAAAGGATTCGTGATTAAGGTACTCCCAGGATTGATAGAACATGTAACCAAGCAATTTTTTTGAGATGTATTGATAGTGGATGATGTGGAAATGGTAGATGGAATGGGTGAACCCACCGGAGGGTTGGATAAAGATGTCCCTATTTGCGTTGAGGGTTGATTTTGTGATATAATGTTGACATGCCCTTGTGTGTTGTTTTTAGATACTTGGTCTATACTGCTTTTCATGATGGTAGGAATACTTGTGGTACTCATAGGTGTCGATGAAGAAGGGTGTCCCCGAAATGTCGAAGTGGTGGTGGAATAATGAAGTTCAAGCGGAGTGTGTAGCTGTTTTGGATCTTTGGGAAAGGGAGGAGCACCAAAGGTAGGTGTACAAACGGTGGTGAGAGGTAGAGGATTAGTTTCAAGAGTACCCAAAAATTTACTACTTTCAAATGGTGAGGTGTGACCAAAATATTTAGCAAGGTTGGTTGCAAGACTAGGTATGTAAGCTTGATTTACCCTTGTGATGGAGTTGTAAAATCTTGTGTTAAACTATGTGCTACAAACATTGGGGAGATAGGAGCTACACTTTCAAAGGATTAATATTCCAAAAGTTCTTCCTTAGTGAGCTCAAATGGATTATTCTTGATGTCTTCAATTTCATATGGTCCTGAAGGAGATGATGGTTGTTGTGATGGGGTAACATGACTCCTAGGATCAAATTCTAAAGGATTTGGATCACTTGAGGTAAATGTAACTTTGGTTTTCTCCATGATTCTCTTGTGTTGTAATCTCATCTTTACCACAAATTTTGTGTTAGCTATGGGAGAGTTGTGTTGAGTTTTGTAATGTTTGAACACTCTAGTTGACTCAAACCTAGGTAAAAGGGACGCTCTAAGTCTTTTGGGAGCAATGATGATAATTTGGGATGAAAATATGGGTGATGTAGGAAGTGATCTTTGCAAACATTTTAGGACAACACTTTTGACTTGAGTTTGATGTTTTGATGTTGGGATAAAAGATGCTAATGAACTAGAAATCTTTAGGGTGGACTTGTGACCTTCAAGATAAACTATTTCAAAGATGATAACTATCTTAACTAAGTGCATGGAAAAGGATAAATTTCACATACAAAGTAGCTAAGGTAGCAGTTGGTTTGATGTTTAAGTCCCAAAGTGTTGGTGTATCTAAAATTTTGCAAAGATAGATGAAGTGAAGGATGAAGTTTGGTGAAGGGGTGAGTGAAATGTTTGACCCAATGTTGACTTAAAGTGAACCTTTTGTTTTGACAAGACCAAGGTAGTGAGAATGATGCTAGACCTCTATAATGTTCAAATCCTAAAGACTCGATGATTTAGAAAATGAGAGGATGGATGGGAATGTTCAAACCTGTTTGGGCTCTTCTAGCTCGAGCATAAAAGTTTCTCATCAAAGTGTAACAATTGTAGAAAAATATTGAAGCCCACTTTTGACCATACCTTGTTCTATGATTCCCATATCTGAAATAGAGTGTTGGAGATTTTCCCCTTGGATTTTGACTATTTGATGAATCATTTAGAGGAGTTGAGTATCATGAAAAATACCTGGATTTTGACTCCAAAAGAATGCATACAATTCTAAACTATACCTTGAAGCGTGTCTATAGAAGTTTTATACAAAAAAAATTCTATTCTTGTGAACTCCTCGAAGGTGTTTCTTAAGAGCTTTTGGAGTGAGATGCCTAAGTCTAAAATGAGGACCTATAGACCTTGGCTTAGGGATCCTGATTTTTCTTGAGATCATGTGCAAATAGTTTAAGTTTATGGAAGAAAGGAAGATATTATTGCCATGCGGGTGGTGGTAATAAGGGCCTTCTAGCCTCAATATCAGTGTGTTCCTCTTCTTTGTCTAAAATGGTTGTGTTTATCCACTGTGTGTTTGTTTCCTTGTTTTAAAAAGTGAAGGTTCTCAAACTGCTAATAAGATTTGTTTGTTCACCGTTTATGAGTTCAAATTTTGGTTGAATTATAGCACCTAGAAGATCAGGTTGTTCAATGGGAGCAATCAGTCTCCAAATAGTCACGTGGGGTTCATTTGTCAATTTATCTTTGCTTAAGTGAATTGATTTTACGACAAACACTTGTCTTTGATTATGTTTCCAAACTAGATGTTTATGTCAAAAACATGATAACTTTCACAATGTCCATTTCGTGAATATCATGAGGTTAAAGCCATAATTTCCTATGTTGTCTTTGGGAGAAATATGGGTTTTAGATTAATGTCAAGATATTTAGAAATCATTAAGGATAAATCCTTAGGACAAGCAGTAATATCAAGGCTAACTCAAGAAGTCCATATTTAAGCCAAAGTGTTTGAAATTTGGATAGTGAATGTTTTTTTTGGATCGTTTTGAAACCAAGCAAAGTGTTAAACTGACTCACAATCATTTACAACCCTAGGATAGAAATGGATATATTTGTTGAGTCCCCACTAGGATTTCTCCAAACACTAGACAATGCGAACAATTAGAGATTTGGCGACATTGGCTCCCCTCCATGGCACACACTTCTCGGGACCACCAAATCTCAAAATCCTTAAAATCTAGAGATTAAAAGGAATTTTTTTGTTTCTACAATTGAATAGTACAGATGTGGGGCAGCTTCAAAATGATCATTCTTGCACCAACAAATATTTTTAGGATTTTGGCATGCTAAACAAATGGGTTGTAGTAAGGGTAATCAGGGACATGGCACCTTGTGAGCGTCCAGCAAGCCACTAAAGGATTTAATCAATCCTATTGGGGGCTCTTATACTTTTTTACAGTAGTACCCCGTTCTGAAAGAGACTGTACAACTAAGGCCTACATACCATGAGGACATGACAGTTCAGTCTTATCCATTTATATACCGACCCAAGTGAAAAACCAATTGGATTCACCTTCGAATTGGTCTTAGGCAAGCCCCTCTAAAGATTAAAAAAAAGCAAGGGAGTACACTTGTATTTTGACCACCCAATTGACATAAAGCGCAAGGAGGGAGCACACACAATGTCTCTTTCTCACACTAACATGATTGTTCAATTTTAAACCCAATTGAAAGATGTGGGTGATTTTACAAAGTGTTAGAGAATGTTTTTGTTTCTCAAGGTCACCAAATGACACAAGAGAATTGCATACGCATTCACCAACAACGTTGAAAATCACAAAACATAGCAAATAGTTGTCAATTTTATCCTTTCAAAGCAATGATGAGTTCATTTTAAGCACCAATTGAAAGATGGAATTTTACTTGTTCAATTTTAAGCCCAATTGAAAGATGTGATGTGAGGGTTCAATTTTATCCAACTTTGAGCATTCATTTTAAACCAAATTGAACTCTAGTGTGTTTCCTAAAGCAGAAAGTAGAAAGCATGAAATTGGGTTATAATTGCCCCAAAGCATCAAATGCTTGTTACAATCATAGAATTTGAGATAGAAGAGAATTTCTTTCACTTTCACTCCATGTCCTTAAAACCTACAAAACCCTATTAGTCTAACAACCAAAATACAATAAGGCATGCATCAATGATCAGATAAACTAAAGAAATTAAGTCACATGTCGAAAAACAAACATAAAATTTCTTACCCTGGTTGGGCATCGTTGAACACAATAGTGTCATAGTTTGAGATTTGGGCATCACTCTAGTGAAAATGAGCGTCACTCTGTAGCAAAACCAATGAGCACGATTGTGTCGCTATTTTGATGGGTGTCACTTCTAACGATGGCATTGTGATTTGGAATTTGAAGGCGTCGGACTAGTGAGTTTGAGCATCGCCGTTTACATTTTTTGATATCTCCAAATTAAATACGTGTTGCCATATTTAAATTAGCGTCGAAAAATTAAATACGCATTGGTGTTTCAAATTGACAGGGTGTCGCTATATGGCAACACTATTGAAATAGCATCGTTGTTTGTATTTTGAGCATCATTGCAACCTACAAAATACCATAAAAATGGAATTTGAGCTACAAAACAGTTAGATTATTGGTTGGCCCTCCTTCTAGCGCCAAAATGTGATGTGAAAATATCAGTATTGGTTGAATTAAGCTTGATCCATAAAGAATTGAAACATAATGGAGCCACTAATACTCGAATCTCAACAAGATCATTCAAATGAAATTGAAACTAAATATTTTATCAAAACCTAACATACTAAATTATGAAAGCTTTCAAAACATATACTCTAATCCATCTAAAACTTATCCTATTGTGGAATTGGTGTCGTGTTGATGCAGAACGACAACCCTTTCCCAATCATGTGATCAGTGAGCTTGTTTTAGTCGATTTTATTGAAGAGAATTGATGAAACCATTGTGATTGATGTATGAAAACCTAGATTATGATAAAAATGAACATGATGCAAGCTAAGTTACCATGATTTATGCTAAATGATGAAGATATACAAATGGTAAGCTATTGCTAAACTAATCTAAGCTAAAATTATGTTAAAAGATGAAAAAACCCTAATTTATAAACAAGCTAAGATTGATGCATGGAAGCCATTAATGGATGCTCTAAGCTATTATGCAGTGAAAATGAACTAAAATAAGCTAACAAGTGAGTAAATTGAGAGTATGGATGCAAGTGAATTCAATAGCATAAGTTTGCAATTGAAAGATCGATCCATTTGTCTCCAAATAGTGATCTATTTATAGGAGAGCAAATGAGGAATGAAGGGTGGAGGTTAAAAAGATTAATCAACGATTCAAGATGAAGGGGATGAGAGGGATGGATCATGGATTCTCATCAATAGATGATAATGCATGATGGGATTTAATCAAGGGCCCACACTTGCCTCAAACAAACACACTTTTGACCTGCTCACACAGGTCAAAGGTAACTTGCTCAAAAGGTTAAAGGTTAACTTGCATTTGAAGCTAAGTGAGTTGATTGGAGAAGAGAGAATATTACTTTGGGTGAGGAAAAAAGGTAATTTACAAATTAAAACAAAGTTTTAATTGTGCAAAAATGGGATAAGGAATATTCCCTTTGCTTAGAGGAAAATTAGTTTAATTGCTAATTAAACAAGACTTAATTTATGCAATTAGGGGATTTGGAGGAATAAAGTGATATTTATTAAATTATATGATTTAATAAATGGGGAGAGATGAAATGATATTTAATTAAATAACTTAGGGTTATTTAATTAAATAAGATGACTTAGGGAATTAAATTAAATATTTTGATGTATTTAATTTAATTAGATGAAGTGTTAGTGTGAAAAGAGATAAATTAACTCAATTAAATTAATTAGGCTAATAGATGAAAATGATGCAATTAATTAATTACCTAGGCTAATTAATTCAATTAAGAGAAAAGAGGATGGTTTAAAGAGGAATGATGTTAGTAAATTTGATTTAAATGTATGACATCAATTAGGACATTTTTCAGTATCTACAGGTTGTATAGCTAACAATGGTGGTGAGCTAGTAAGAATTGATAAGGAATACATTTCATAGGGCTTTGGTTTAAATATAGTATTCAATTAACCTATTGATTTCAATGCCCTAGCCAAGGAATATCAAAATGATAAAATTAGTTATAGAGTTAATTGGCTTCCAATTCGCAAAGTGAGGGGTTTCGATAAAAAACCTATTAAATTATCTCCAATGGAGTAAGAGCCCTTTAATATGGATTTTTTTAGGGCTATTTCATTAAATCCTATTATGCTCTATTTCAAATATTGGGTGTTGATGGTAAAACCGAAATTCCAATACACATGATGATTATGGTTGTAGATGTTCATAATGCAATCATTAATAGGGAGTTTTATTTTTCCACTTCCATAGCAGAAAGTATTCATAAAAAGTTGATGGAAATTAAAAGTGACGGCAGAATGGTGCATTTCAAGTGGTATTCCTTGTGCTATCTTTTTCTATACAGAGGGATGATTTTTTGGGATAAATATTTGCAATTGAGATTATGTGATGACAACCATGTCCTACTCCTTGTGTAATGTTGGAATTATATTTGCAACATGTACTAGAAAAATTCATAGTGTTGTACAAAATATGTTGCAAAAAGAGATCATGTATTTTTTGAGCGTAAAGGATAGGGTTCCTAAGCTAGGAATCCAACATAATTGGGGATATTGATATCTCCATTCAAACATTAAAATAATAAGATTATATGAGTCTCCAATTAGATCACATATTATGCTAAGGTTGTGCCCAAAGGATGACATATTTGGAAATTATCTAGTAATTAAATGAGTCTAACAAGATTCATTTAAGAAATCACAAGAAAGGGTCCTTCTTCCCTTCTTATATTAAGTTTTTAGACTTTATCATCACCAACAAGGAAGGATTAGAAGCATTGTATCCTATATTGCTGACTTATAGGATGGGTCTATGTATCGAAAGATATTTTGACCCAAAAAAATTCATAAATCAGGTTAGGATAAGCTCCAAAAGATTGAACTTCTACCACAGGGTTCTATATTCAAAAAATTTAATAAAAAATCATTTATCTTATAAGGAAATAAGGAAATAAGGTGCAAAAAGGAAAAGTACACTACAATCATGAAAGGGAAGGAGTAGAGAAAGAAGGAAGACCCCAATTATCCAAGAGCCTTCCATGATGATGATAACACTATTGCAAGACTTAGGGTTATAAGTGACCATGTTGAAACCCTTGCATACAAGCCCCCAATCATACTAAAGATGAAACATGAAGAAATACCACATCATGAGGAGGGTCAAAAGAGAATAGATAAAACCTAGAGGAAGGACCAAAATGCCCATTATAGCTCAATAGGTGTAGCAGGAGCCTACAAAACCAATTGCATCTCCTATTGAGTAGTTCAAGAAAAGGAAATTTGTGCAACCATTAGTTACATATTCAAATAGTGTTCCATAATCAAAAGAAATAGGGGAAAATGTGATGGGGGAAGAAGTGAATCAAATCATATTATCAACTTAAAGCATGCAAATTCTCAATATACCCCAAGATATATTAACTATAAATATCAGAGGTGGGGAGGAAAATATCAATGATATCAAAGCCTTGGCATGCACTCTATTAATGTGTAATGATCAATTTTTCAAATCCAAAGCATTCAAGGATTATTTAATAAGGTTGAAAATGGAATATTTCCAAAGTAAATTGAATAAGGATAGAGGAGAGGTAAGCCCATCACAAATGGAGGAGATAAATAATAATAATAATAATAATAATGCAAGAGGCTCACTTTAGGGCTACTAATATTATTCCAAATGAGGGAAGGAAGATAGCACAGGAAATTAGATTGCTTCTACTTCTTGAATGGGACATTGTATCATTGATAGCATTAGATACTAATAGAAAGCGGGATAAAGAAGCATTTATTATAGAACAGCAAGAAGAGCAATTGCATTTGGCTCTAGATTCAATACCAAATATGAAACCTTGGCCATTTGGGTCATGGATCCAACCACAAATAAGCCATAGGTAGCAAGGAGAATAAAATGTTTAACTAGAAATATGATTGTCAATATGTTATCTAACACCTCTACTCCTCAATCTACTTCTCTTGTTGTGAATATTGCTCTATTTAGTGAGGCTGCTATAAGAAAGTTACAAGATAATTTTGATAAGCTACAAGAAGATCATCTAAGACTGCTGCAAGAATACAATAAGGTACATTCCTCGTTATCATCTCCCCATGTTGATGTGCCAATTGTCACCACTCCTCCAAGCTTTGTAGATACATCAGCTCAAGATAAGGAGACTTTATCATTAAGAATTGAAGAACTTAAGGAACAACTAAGGGAGGAAAAAGAACAAAAGAAAAAAAGGGTGACGGATATGGTGGATGACCTCATTCGGTATAGATTTTCTAAGATTTTCAATAGACTTTAAGATACTTGGGAGGGATATAATAACTTAAAAAATGCATGCATAAAGTACTTGCAATATCAAGAAAGTTTGAAGGATATTTTAGGCAAGTGGACTCTCAGGGTGTTGTAAATTCAACAAGTCTACAAATGTTCCAGATTCGACCCAAATATTCTAGATGGTCTAGTTAATGAAAATGAAATAGCTAGTCTATTGGGAGAAATTACATCTTATCAAGAAAATTTGAAGCAACAACTTAAAGGAAAGCTAAAAAAATTGGAGGATATGGAAGAGAATATCATTCCAAGAATTTTAGATAGCTTGGGAATTATCAAGCCATTTAGCCAATGGAAGAGTGAATTTGGCACAATAATTCCTTCTTTTTTCTTTATTTTTTGTGCAAGTGGGGAATCAGATTCATCATTATTAAATAGATCAATGGATGAGCTTATAGGGATAGAATTCAACCTTGATGATTTCAATCAAGATGTTAAATAAATATTGGATGTTAGGTATAGTGCATACTTGGAAAAAATTAAAAAGGTGCTAGCATTCCAATGGCCCATAGAGAGGACTCTAGCTTCTTAGCTAGAGAAGTATAATGAATAAGTGGAGTGTTGTTCTTTTAATCGATCATTTGGTTTTAGGATTAGCATCCTAGTCATACATATGACAAAGAAGACGGTGGTTTTGATCTTCAACGGCATCTTGGAGCAGTTCCTAACATTCAGTTTCAAATTTCTAACTTCAATGGCATATTCAAGTTCCAACTTTGAACTTCTAATGGTCTCAACAATTTTTTGAGTCGATTGTAAAAGGGAAATATTATTTTATAATAGGATTTGATCTCATTTTTTCCTAAAGAAATGTAAAAGGTATCAAATGTAAAATGGGACAAATATGACATATGGCTTAGATCAAGATCCTTTGTACTCACCTTTTCTATATAAGGGGATTTGAGCCACATTATAAAGGGTTCTAAATATTTTTGTGTCGTGCTTAGTATAGAGATATGTAGTTTACATCTTAGTGTGAGAGAAAGATAGTCTATAAATGCAATTTTCTAAAGCATCAATATATATTTTCAGCTGAGTTACATGAAAATCATACTACTATTCAAAGGCAAGTGTCTCCAAAATATAATACAATTTACTTTTATGAATAAGATGATCAAGGATTGTTTAGTTCATTTTTCATAATTTGTGTTAAGTATTTTATGGATTGTTTTTGTTCAACGAATAGAGTGGGTGCTTTTCATAAAATATAAGGGGTATTGTGTTTCATAGGGATTATTAATTATAATTGCATTTGGATGTCATTAGTAGGATATTTTATAGCAAGTTAATCATGTCAATTATTTATTGAAATATGTTTAATTTTTGTTAGGAAAATATTGGCATGACTATTTGACTTTGTAGCTAAGGATAGGCACTATTATTGAAAGAAAAAATTCATTCAAGGTTTAGAATATATCTCTAAAATGACGAATCTCGAGAATTACATAAGTTATTATTAATTATTGTGTGTTCTCATGCTTGGATCTAAGGATATACAAGGAATTTAGCCATTTTTTTGTGATTTGTTCTACAAATCCTTTTCACAACATATGAGAACTAATCTACTAAGTCAATATCTGATTAAATTTCTTATCATTTGGTGATATTTTAATACGGATACCCACCTAGGTCCACAGAGCCTAAAGTGTAGGAGTTCAAATCCTTGATTGTTGGTCATCCTCTTAGAGTTATTGATTATTATATATGGCTATTCTCTAGATAATTTTAGGAATCAATTGGAAAAAACATTAACAGGGTTTTTTACAATCAAAGATCTCTTCCGCCCCTAAATAAGTATCAAATACAAATATAGGTCATATTCATCTAGATGATTTCAAAACTAATATGTTTGGAAATGAGAGGAAAGAAGAGATAGGTGCATGGTGAGGATTTGAATAGTTCATTCAACAAGATTTACCACCTTAGTGTAATCTCCTAAGACTAATCATGGCATGTGCAAAACACCAACCCAGTGACTAGGAGGATTTTAGGGGTAGAAAATAAATTATTCCTAGATTTGAGCCCAATAGCATAATTAAAATCAATCCAAATTCCTCGCCATGATGAGGTAAAAATGGAAAATGGCATACAATTCTATAATTAGGATCTGAAATTATATCTAAAAGCATTGAATAAGAAGTGGTTGTTGAAGCCTTAGTCCACCATTTATAAATTACCAAAGGTACTTGTAAGAAGTGATTTTTAGGTGGATGTTAATGATATGATCACATTGTAGAATTAGGTAATAGGACAACCTACTATCAAATTTTTTTCTCTCCATGGATAGCAAGATTTATTTTAAAGGTTTTGGAAGACAAACAAATGATTGAAGAGGCTACCTTGTTGAGTATCAACATACACAAACATTGTCAAATGTTTAAGACATAAAGAGATTCCATATAACTTCATACATTATTTGGTTGATGGCTAGAAGAGCCATATTTCTAGGACTGAGAGAACATGGAACTATTGGAGTAGCTCATGGGTAAGTGAAATTATATGAACATTATCCTCAATTGGAGCATAAGGAGAGTGAGAGGCAATACAAGAGAGCTAATGATGCCTTTTTATTTTACTTGATTAGGAAAATGGGAAGAGATATGAATATAAAGTTGTCCCTAGAATCCATCAAATCTATATTAGAATGTGGAAATTTATCCATCAAATTCCCAAGGTTCATATTTATTAAGATAGGTGGATTTGTAGGTGTGTCATTCAAATTGCTAAAATATTTCAATAATAGAGTGGCATTGCTTGAGGTCGTGATACAATAATGTGAAACTCATAAAGACCTTACTAAAAAGCATAGTATTGGAATCACATTCCCTTTTTCCATTAATTCCTATACTTTATCTTCATTTCTACATGATAGGGCATCAAATATAGAGCTCCAAAGATTTAATTTGCATATATATGATGTGAGAAATTATTTTGATCCAAAAGGGGCCTTGGAAAAATCTCTAGGATCTCATCACAAAAATGTGTCGCATCTCAAGGAGCATTGGGAAGATTTTGATGATAAGAACATTGTGATAAACAAGAATCTTACCAAATTAATAACATTCTAAATGAAATCTTTTGGAATTGTTGATGTACCTAATGTACCTAATGAAGTACCTAACAATGGGATAGTAGTCAATGAAACATATGACAAAAGAGGCATTCACAATTTATCTATTCCTATTGTGGAATAGACCCAAGAATAATAATAATCACCATTTGGTGACCTCAACAAAGATGTAGGTGATTATATCCCAAGATGGCTAATTGTAAAGATGAAATAATTGGAGGTTCCAAGCAAGATGACTACAAGAATTGGTGCATCAAAATGTGGCTAGGTTTCTATGAAGGAAAAGGGATTGAAGAAATAAAAGAGACGAAAAATAAAGGTAAAAAAGGCTCAAGAACATAATTTGAGTGTATTGGATGGAGAATATTGTGAATATTTATTCACGCACCGCTCTTTTCCTTCATGGCTTCACCTTTTGTTTTGGTACCGCTCGTAGCTTTTCGACCGCCACCACGTGGCGTCCTATTGAAGCTTCCCTTTGAGACGCTTCTTTTTCCCTTTGTCGGGCTCTGATTCTTTGACACATCGCCTCCGCCTGCTTTCTGTTCGAATGGGGCCCACACCGTAGTTATCTTTTCTGGGAGCTTTCTGCATGGCATTTTTTCGGGTGTCCATTGTTTTTGTTCGATGGTTGTTGCAACTATTTTTTGTTTTGCTACTGCATGTCCCTTCCTTTTGTTATTGGGTGGCCCATCTCTCCTCAGAATGTCCCTATTGGCATGTTACCTTTCCTTCTTTTTGTTGGTTCCTACGCTAGGGAATCTTTCTCGTTGGTGACTTCGCTAGAGCATCTTTCTTGTTGGAGCCTCCAGGCAATGGGTTGGCTTATTTAAGCAGCCCTTTCTTCATTTTGTGGTTGTTAGATGGACAAAATTTTCCTAGCGCTGAGAATTAGCCTCTATAGTGTTTGATATTGAATATGAACTTGTAGATTGTGCCATTTTGTTCGGCCTCTCTGTTTTCAAGCATTTGCCAGGACATTAGATTATGCTTGCATTTTCTGAAATATATGAACATCTGTTTCAAGCTTTTATAATCTTTGTGTGGTTTAGTGTAATAAAGATCATGTTGCTACTCTTTTGTGTTAGCTTATGTTGTATGGGTTATATTATACAAATGGTTTGATGTTCTTATGTTTGCAGTGCTGGGAATTGTCTATTTAATATACGCTAATTACTACCTGAGCCTTTGTTTCTACAATGTGCTTACTTATCTCATTATTGATTTGGCACATCGCCTTAGCTTAGATTTGTTTATTTTATGTTTGTCTTCGTTCCATTTTCTTCCCCCCATTAAAAAATGAAGAGTCGGCTTCGATAAAATCCTGAGGTCACTTAGCTATGCGCACAAATCCCCCCAATAGCTAAGTTTCCCATAAGGCTGCTACGTGCACACTTTTGCATCAACAGTTCTTTTTCTGGCACGCCCGGTGGGATGAACTAAAATTTTCGCAATCCAAAAGAGTGTATGAGCCATAGGCCTATCACTAGGTCTCAAACCACAAGAATCCCTAGCCTACTCGTACCACCACTAGTTTCAATCAAGGCGAGAAGTCAGTAGGCTAACACATCACCTCTAACTCCTCTGACTTCTCCTTCATCCCTTGCGCAGATGGCTAGAAATTTTGTAGCCTAGGATGTTGACAGCCTCTATACCACCCATATTGTGGTAAACAATCCCAACTTCCGCTTTAAATTTTGTCCCAAAGTTCACTGGGGATGATTCAAAAACTCCAGTAGAGCACTTGCAAGATGTGGTTGATGTATGCCTAGTTCATGGCATTATTACCCAGAATGTGGCTTTGCAGTTGCTCACAACCTCTTTTAGAGGGAAGGCGTTAGAATGGTATTGTACTCTTATGGCTAATACAATTGGCACTTGGGATCAACTCAGAGATCCTTTCTATGAGCGCTTCTCAAATAATGGCGACAGATCTTCGCTATATCACCAGCTGGCTAATATAAAGTGGACTCCTCATGAAGCTTTGGCCGATTTCAATGGTCAGTTTCATTTGATTTGGCAGAGGGTCCCTATCGACAGTCAGCCACCTCCAGATCTAGCATTCATGTTCTATCTGAAGTTTATAAATGTTGATATTTTTGTGATGTTGCAATCCCTCGGCAGAAATACCTTACTCGATGCATATAGCCTTGTCGTCACCATGGAGAACAATCTTATTGCCACCGGAAAGTTGGCACCGCGACCTATCATGCCATTGTAGCTAGAAATAACTGTAGTAGAACCAAAGGTAGCTTCAACCAACGTTCCTGCGCCCCCCAATCTATGTATGTGTACCCAGGAACAACGTCGAGCTTGGCTCTAGTGCCTAACCCCCTGGCAGTTGAGGTGACCGACATGAGGGAGCAGTTGCGAACTGTGAAAAATGAGTTAACTAGTAAGAAGCGGCAACAGTATGCCTACCAGAAGCCTGCTTACCAAAACTACCAAGGAGGGAAACCTCCTTTTCAGCAAAATCAATGGCAAGATAGATCGCATAGTAATACCTAAGCTCAACAAAGCAATCAGGTCATGCCCATCACTATGCCGATGCAGACTGTCTATCCTAGTTCGAGTAAAGAGATAGTAGCGAGAAAGAATAATCTTGAAGAGGAGATTAATCCATGGTGCTTCCCTTGCAATGATGCACACATGCCCCGAAATTTCCCGCGAGGGAATTTACAACAGAAGATAGCAGAGCAATGTAGTCGAGGCATCATGCCCAATTCTGGAGGTCATGCATATGCCTCTCAACAAATGGAGAACGCAATTCTCACCACTCAAATGTAAGGAATGTCTATAGAGCAGGAGCTAGATATAGCTCCGGACCAGGAACTCTTTTCGTGGATGGAGGAAGAGGAGTCGACATACCCAAACGACATTCTAGCCACCTAGGTGCCTCAAGTACAGTCAGATTACAATACCCATTCCAAGCGGAGGCTCACTGGAGAATTCACGTCCTTGCAAACTAAAGGGTCACATAATCCAACGCCTAGTCCGTCAACAACTATGTCATCAGTTCTACAGTAGTCTAGGGTTGTTGTTACAGGTTCCAAGAATCCACCTCCTTTAAAAGCAAAAGCTCCACGACCACCCCGACAATTGCCAAATAGTTGGAGGTACCAGCTGCGAGGCAAAGGGAGCCAACTACCATAGCTCATCAGTCATGAATGCCATTCAACATGGTGGAATAGCTAAAGAACTCTTCTACTAATGTTTCTTTGTGTGATATCCTGGCCATCCCAAAGCAAAATCTGCTATTACATAAGGCATTATCGGGAGAAGAGGGCATGAAGATGCTTGAGCAGCCCTCAAAAGATAAGACAGCCAATCTAGGCCCAGATAGAGTTTTGGAAAATCAATCAACTTAACATCGGGTCAAAAAAGAGGGTAAGCCTAAACCCAAGCCTTTCTTTCTAACACTTATCATTGGTAAAAAAACTACTGCATAATTGTATGGTTGACTCAGGTGCTAGCACCACTATCATGCCCAAGCAAGTAGCTGAAGCTCTAGGACTCAAATACAAGCCTCTTAGGAAGGGAGTTATGCAACTCAATGGGAACAAGGTTGAAACCGTCAAAGTAATCAAAGGATTTCCTATGACATTGTTTGCTTGCCCCAACATTACTGTGAACCAAGATACTGTTCTCATTGGTGTCCCTCCTATGTTCGGGATATGTCTATCCCAAGAATTCACTGCAAACGTTGGAGGTTACCTTTACATTTCGAGCATGTGGTTGATGAAGCCATGATTAATTTTGAGGCAGCACATACCTCAATTACCCCGGAAGAGATGCCCAATGTCAAACTTCTTGAGGATGAAGAAGCAAGTAGTTCCCAGACTGAAAATGAAGAAGCTCTCTTGAATGAATTTATAAGTTCATACCCTTTTGAAAACTATCATGCAACTGGGCTAGGAACATACGTCATACATGAGGAGGATCATATTATGCCCAGAGTGACTAAAGAGTCTGGGAGTGAAGGGACCTTAGAGTTATGGACCTTGCACTTTGACAAAGCAAGATGCAGAGTAGGAGCCAGTGCCGAAATATGTTTGGTATCTCCATCCAAAGAAAATAACTTAAGGTCATATCATTTCCATTTCGCGTGCTCGAATAATGAAGGAGAGTATGAGGGCCTTGTCCATGGCTTGAGTTTAGCAGAACAAATGGATGCCAAGCAAATACATGTGTTTGGAGATTCAGAATTGGTGGTTAACCAAATTTGACGGCTATCAGCTGCCAAGAATGTCCACATGTGATCATACCAACACAAGGTCTAGGACCTGATTGAAGGCTTTGAGGCATTCAACATCCAAGTCGTACCCAAAGAGTAGAACTCTGAAGCAAACTGAATGGCAACTATCGGATCTCAGTTTGAGCCAGCTTCCAAGTTAATTGATGACAAACATTCAATGCAAGTGATCGTGCGGCCTGAAATCCCAAATAATGATCAAAACTGGCAAGTGTTTGATAGTAATGCTCATATCACATCATTTCTCCATTTTTCCGAAGAATTTTCTAACCAATTACAACCAAAGATCGTTGAGGCCTATGAAGATCAAGTGGTCCAGCTTAAGTCAAAAAAGCTTCCTAGAGGTTTGGTTACTCTTGAGAATCTATTTGATTTTGATGATGCGAGAAAGGACAAGAGAAATTTTGTAGTTGATAAAGGTGATTACACCAATTTGCACATCAGAGAAGATAAAAAGCTTAAGGTCGAAAAAGGAGTCTCACAAAAGAACAAAGAAAAGCTGAAATATTTTTGCGAGAAGTATCTGAATGTGGTAGCATGGTCATATGATGATCTTAGGGGATATGATCCCAAGATTATCCAACACACCATTGAGCTACTAGAGGGAGAAAAACTCGTGCGTCAAAAGCAGAGGCTAGTAAATCCAAAGATCGAGTCGTTAATGGCTCAGTAATTAAAGAAGTTGATTGAATCTCGGATAGTGTTCCTAATCAAACACAGTACTTGGGTGTCTAACTTGGTGTCGGTCTATAAGAAGAATGGTGACATACGACTGTGTGTTGACTTCTGAGACGTAAATAGAGGGACTCTAAAGAACCACTACCCTCTTCCTTCCATGGAGGAAATTCGCAAACAGTTGTTGGTTCTAAGATGTTTTCAATGTTAGATGGTTTCTCCGACTATAATCAGATTCGGGTGAAAGAGGACTAGCACAAAGCGGCATTTACCACCAAGTGGGGAACATATGGTTCTGCTAAAATGCCCTTCAGACTTTCAAATGTCGGAGCCACTTTCCATCGAGCTATGGACATTGATTTTAGGGATTTGATAAATAAGATCATTCTTATTTACCTAGATGACCTGACGGTTTTCACAAAATCTGTTGAAGATCATTTTGATCATCTCAAGCTTGTCTTCCAAAAGTATCAGGAGTTCGGGATTTCTCTGAACCCGAAGAAATGTGCATTAGGGGTCCCATAAGGGAAACTGTTGGGTTATGTCATCTCGAAGGAAGGTATTGCCATTGACCCAGAAAGGGTTAAAGCGATCAAAGAACTCCCTTTACCCATCAACAAAAAAGGAGTTCAATCTTTTTTGGGCAAGGTTAACTTCATCAGCTGGTTCATACCAGACTTTGCAGGGATTGTTCGGCCCATCACATTGATGTTGAAAAAGGACCAAGATTTCAAATGGATAGTGGAAGCCAGAAAATATTTTAAATAGATTAAAGAAGTCATCTCTTCAGCTCCCGTGTTGGTTAATCCGGATTTTTCAAAATACTTCCTCATGTATGTCTTTGGTGGTAACACGAGTATCACTACTGTCCTAATGTAGAAAGAAGATGAGGATAAAAGAGAATTTCCCATCACCTTCTATTCGCGCGCTCTAAAATATTATGAGGTGAAGTACAACTTTGTGGAGAAATAAGCTTTTTCTATTGTAAAGGGGTTGAAGAAGTTTTGACACCGCATATCACTGAGAAGTGGGCTAAGTAGATAACCAAGATTCTAGAGTATGACATCGAGATCAAGCCATTCAAGAGTGTGAAAGGGAAGGGACTGTGCGAATATTTGGCTAGAAACAACAAAGCAATGACTAAGGTTGAAGTCAGGGAACCCGTGCTGCTAAATGAAGAGAGTTCCAGAGATGATTGGTTGGATGATAGAATTAATTTCATGCAAACAAGAAGGTACCCAACCATCCTCCCCTCATTTAAAAGGAGTTTTTATCGACTGCAGAATAATGGCTATATACTCTTGGAGGGAGTTATTTTCAAGAGGAACTTCAATGGTGTCTTGTTAACGTGTGTGACACAAAAGCAAGCAAAAAAGATATTGTAGCAGTACCACAGTGGCCCATCTGAAGGACATTTTTCAGCAAAAACTACTGTAATCAATATTATGCATGTTGGTTATTTCTGGATGACGTTATTTAAGGACTAGTATTCATTGGTGAGGTCTTGCAATGGTGTCATTTTTTTGTTGGGAAAAGGAAAAATGTTGACATGCCACTGAAACCAATTGTAGTGGAAGAGCCATTTGCTCAATGGGGTCTCAACTTCATTGGCATGATCAACTCAGTTTCATCAGCCGAACACAGATGGATCTTGATGGCGACTGACTATTTCACCAGGTGGACTAAAGTTGTACCTTTGAAAAATGCAACCGAGGCAAAAATCGTGAACTTCCTGGAAGAACTGGTAGCCAGGTTTGGCCCACCAAAGACAATATTTTGAATAATGCCAGAGCTTTTCTCGGCTCCAAAATTATCCAATTTGTACTAAAATATGGAGTCTTCCTAAAGACATCCTCCAACTACTATCCATAAGGAAATGGCCTTGTCGAATCTACAAACAAGAATCTTCTCTGGCTAATCAAGAGAATAGGTTCGGAACATCAAAGGGAGTGGCATAAACACCTCCAAACAGCACTATGGGCAAATCGTATCATGCCCAAACAAATATTGAAAACATCTCCTTATGAGATAGTATACAAGAAGGAAGCATTGTTGCCAATCTCTATGGAAATCCCTGCAATCCAGTTACTCAAGTCTCTTGAAATCGAAAAAAATGGAGCGATAGAGGTGCGGTTGGCAGAATTACTTGAGGTTCAGGAGAAACAAGAGCATGCTCTTGAGGTAATGACTAACCGCCAGCAGGTGGTAAAGAAATGGTTCAACAAGAAAACGTCTGACTAGGGTCTACAATGTGGAGACTTGGTGCTCAAATTTAATGAGCGCGGAGCGAAGCCTAGTCAACATGGAAAGTTCGATAGTCTCTGGGAAGGACCATTCAAAATCACACAGTGAAAGCAGCACAACTTGATCAAGTTGGAAACAATGGAGGGTGAGGCCTTGGGTATTCCAGTTAATGGAATACACCTCAAGAAATTCAATTAATTCAGCTTTTGCAGTAAGTGTGTAAATATGTATATATTTTCCCTGCTTTGATAGTTTTGGGTCATTCTCAGTGCTTTCTTAAAATCAACAACCACATTGATGCATGGAAATGAGATAAAATGAAGAAAAGAACCAGACAATAGGAAATATATGTATTGTATTGATTATAGAGATATTTACATTTGTATACATATTGATGTAACGGGGCCCATAGCCATGTTCCAAAAAATACACATATTGTCACTGACAAGTGTTGCAGAGAATATTTCAAATACAAAAAGGAAGAGAGATCTTCTGGACATCTCTTCAGGCATTCGAGGGTCCAGCAATGGCAGCAGGTGGTGCACGATGAGGAAACACCATCCTCTCAAAATTCTCATACCATTGTACCTCGCAAAGGGGTTCGATGTTGTGCATCCTCATCAGGAAATGGCAGGTGGCACAAACTTTGTGGTGATGTTCCTCATGAGTTTCAAGCTCAAATACATGCAGAAAGGGCATAGTCAGCACAAGTCCTCCTCCCTCAGTAATTCAGCACAGGTTGCGAACATATGGGATTCTGCGGCTGATCTCAGTAGCTCTCATGATGTTCTCCAACCCCCCCAGGTATCGTTTGGGAAATACCTACTTTGTCAGCCTCAGAATATTCCTCTTAGAAATGCCAATGTCTAACAAATAAGCTACAAAGTGGGAAATGATACTGGTGTTCACTCTGTACTGGTCTTCGTATTCTATGTAGTCTCTGCCTAGAACCCACTTTATGGATTTCACATACAGAAGGTTATTCATGCTAGTAATGTGTTTCAGTCGCCTACACCTAATTTTTCCTAAGAAAGCAACTTGGCTCTTCTTGCACGTAAGCCTAATTGGTGTTTCCATGACTACTGCTACTCTCACTAAGTAATGAAGCTACCAACTATATCCTAGGACCAGTTGCTAAGAAATGCTAAGTGCAAATATGGATTTCCAAAATGCCAAGGGGTCTTTTTTATAGATGGGGAGAGGCTTCCCTAATTGAGCTAGGTATGTTTATGTCAGAGGCAAATGGTATGAAAGAGCCTTGACAAGCTATGTTGCGGCATGCGAAATAATGAAGATAATCAAATGCAGTTTCAATTTGTTTGAATTAAGCCTTTTTAAAGGGTAGAGAAGGAGCCAACTATCACCATAAGGAATGTTTATGTCCTAGTTAAATCAAAGTAAATCTATTAAGGTGAAGTCGTTGGTTGATGTGCCTTGTTACAATCAAGTAATCATAAAATGCAAAAGCTCACGAAAAGATATGGCGTTGCTGATTTGGTACCTTTTCCAAGAAAAATTAGAGCTATCATATGCAAGGTCACATCTCTTTATGTGGAATCCTTTGGCAAGTTGGCAGCCTCTTCGCACGCACGAAAGGGTTAGTGGTGCATGGCATAATCAATGTGAAAGATAGCGTGTACCCTTGCTAATCCGATATTTTTGAAAATCAAAAAGACAGATAGGAGCATCATGTGGAAGGCATTAATTGTGCAAGGTTTTCCAAGCGTGTAACCGCCTTAGTAATTTGCAGAGACAAAGGAGGGATTTCAAAAACTAAGAAGCAGAGTCCTTCAAAATATAGGTAAAATGGCTGAAATTGCAAGGAGCTCAACTCAGGTCGTCGCCACTAATAGCATTGAGGAATGAAGGATGTTGGAGCCTTGTGTGAATATCTACAACCAAGTTTCTTATGCAACCCCGGGGATTCCATCTAAACCTTCATGGCCCTGCACTAAACTAGTGGACTAGAAAATGTTAAACACAATTTCTCCTAGAAACCAAGCTTTGGTTTCAAAGGATTGGGATACTGTCTGAGATCTGAAGTTATCTCAGAACCCCAAAGGTTTAAGAGAGGCTACATGCAAAAAAATGAAAAATATCAGTGATCATTTTCCAAGCCGACTGTGGAATTGCAGTCTCCCTTAGTACATGGTTCCTTTGGTGCACTATTGTCTGGAGATTGTGGTTGCCTATGCTAAAAAATTTGATGTCTATTCAAGAATTATAAGCGGCCATAATTTAAGGGTGGTAATCTTTCACCAGGCTCTCCAGGATATGTTGTTCGTCCCTCTTAATGCTCTTGTGGGGGACGCTAACAACAGTGCAGCAATTTTTCAATGCCGAAACTTGTAAGCCACCAGATAACTCTGTCCCTCCTAGCTTTCCTCTTAGTTTGGCTGCTTTTAAAGAAGGCATGGCTTCTGTATTCTCTATGTTGGTGTTGGTGTGTGGGTTGGATACAAATAAGGAAGTATCTGACTCCTAGATGAGCATAGGTTTTATGCTGAAAAAGAATAAAGAGCCTCTACTAATGGACTTTGCGAAAGTCATTGTGGAAAGGATGTGCCAACAGCTGAAGGAGTTTGAACCTGGTTCCAAGTTCAGGTATTCTTCTTTCTTGGCCTACATGATTTTACATCAAAACCCAAATTATTTCCAACAATTTTTGCCCCTGGTGGTATTTGAAGAAAAAAGTGCTAGAAAGCCAATTTCAACCTAGACTCCTGTCCTCTCAAAAAAAATTGATTATTACGCATTTTTAGACTCATTCCTAGCTTTGACTTTAAGATATTTGGATCAAACGGGAGGTAAGAGGTCTGAGCGCTTGACACAGAGTCAAATATCATGGATGAGAGGCCTTGTATCGCCTTGTGATTGGTTCTTTGGTTCAGATTTTACAATGCTCCACATGCAAGGTTTCGTCCAAGAGCCTTTTAGGCTCTCACATTTTGTTTCAGACAGGGTGCTAGCCTTGGAGGTTTTCAGGAAATTGTTTAATATTGAAAAGGATTACTGGGGAGGAAAGCATCTGATTTCCTATCTGACATTGCCAATCATGTTTGGCTCTATAGCATTGGTCAAGAAGAAGAGTCCAAGGGTGAATAGTTTTGAAGTGTTGTATTCCAAGTTAGGTCACCTCAAATTGGTGATTATCTGTGATACATGGCGCTATAATCCAGTAGGTAATTTGGCAGAGGTAGGAATTAAGATCCCTCACCAGCCTCGGTCATTTTGGGACCCTCGAAGAAATGCAGATGAGCGAAATGAGAAGTTATACATCAACCACGAGCACATTCCTTCTAGCTCGGGTCAACCACCTTGGCTGAATTTTTATCATATGGTGGCCAAGCCTAACCCGAACCATATAATAAATCAATTCATCCACAGCCAATTAGCAAGGCTCAGTTGGAAGCTTGAAAAGATTAAATATTTTTGGATTTATAGACAAGAGATAAAAAAGACTAACGGGCTCTTTCAGGAAGTGGACTCGGACAACCAGTTTGATGAGATCTGGTGCTACAAGCATTTAGACAATGATGATTCTCCTAATCCTTCAGAGTCTGAGAAGTGCGGTGAGGCAAAAAGTGCAGCCCCGGAGCATAAAGAAGAAGTATCCCAAAAGGCTCCAATGATTGAAGAAGGTCATGTGCAAAGAGAGACAGTCAGTGGACAGCAGTTGCAACATGAAGACTCTTCAAATACACAGTTTTTGAAGCCAAATAGCTCCTCTAGATCGGGGAAGAAGAGGTTGGGCTCTGTTAGGCACTGTCACCATAGAAGAGACCTCAGATAGAGGAAGCAGGAAGAGGAGGAGAAGAACAATGTGAAGAGGTAGTTGTATCTGCTACAAATCTTCAGGAAACTTGGTACATTTATGCCCTTCTCTCTCTTCTATGTCTTTAGTTTCCTTCGTGCCTACTTCTTCCATGTCACTTGTATCAATTGTTCCTCTCACTGGTCACCCGAGGTAGGTCAACATTGGTTCCCCTAGGGGTCCCCGTTCTCCTCCTCCTATGTCTACTGCCCCTGAGGTGCAAGTAATGGAAATGCATCCTAGCCCATTGAGTCAGCAATTTGTATCTCTGATGCCTCAGCGTCAAGTGGCTACTTCCCTAGCCTTGTTCCCCACTATGTTTTCACCATCTCAGAGCAGTCAATTTATCCCACCTTTTTCCTTGGTAACTGTTACGAGACCTAGCAAATACATTGATACGTTAAGCACGTTGTCATTCCCATTAGCAGTTCCCCCGGAGTTTCCTTTCACTGGTGGATTAGGTATTTCTCCCCAAGATTATTTCTCATAGGTGGATGTTTCCAAAAGTTCCTAGGCTAGCCAAATACAAAAAAGAAGGGAAAATAATGCAAACCTGTGGAGCCCCTTATGCAGACTATGTTCAACGAAATTCAAAATTCGTCGATGTTTGTGAATGTGACACCCAATGTCATCAAGTCGTTTGGAGAAATGCAACCAAATGATTATTCTATCAACGTCGTAGGACTTCATTTGTAACAGGCTCATCCGCAAGACAAAGTAGAATTAATGGAAGAAACCCAAAAGGTGGGTGACAACTGATTTCCTCAAACTCAGTCACCGGATGAAGAAGAAAGATGAAAAAATGAAAGACCTGAAAGGAAAGGTGGAGATTTGGTCAAATAAGCATAAGGCTCAGGAGATTGAAATCAATCGGCTACAAGATGAAAGGAATGCCTTTGAGAGAAAAGTCGTTGAACTTCAAGCTCTGAGTGCGGAGGTTGTTCCAGCCCTACAGAGAGAAATTGAGCAATCCCGAGCGACCGAGGTGGCCCTCCGTGACGAATTCAAGCAAGCGAGTGATGGTTTGAAACAGCTCCGGCAGAGTACCAATGATGAGGTAAATGAAATGAACGTTGCATTGGAGTAGGAAACAGAAAAGGTAAAAACAGACTGAGTTAGCCTTGAGGGAGGAGGAAGAAAATACTGCTCTAAGGAATCAGATTTCAGTCCTGGAGGGAAGCATTATGGAGTTGAAAGAATAATCGAGTAGCAAGGCTGTGGAGGTGGACCTTTTCAGATCCTATCCTCTTGCATCCCAAATGAACCCGCTAGAAATAGCCAAAGAACTGCATGCATCATACTGGGATAAGGTTAGGTCACTATGCCTTACCTTGCAACCCACTCTCAAATTTATGGTGCATGATACCAACTTATGCGGGGTGGTTGGTGAAACAATGCAACGAGTGCAGGAAATGACTTCTAATAGAGTTTCAGAGGCTAGGAAATTGTTGAGAAAATTGCATACAGCTTTCGATGAGCCGTTGATCAGTGTGGGGGTCGAAGACCGAATAGCAATGGCCATTAGTGTGAATGTTTTCATTTCTATGCATGAAGCCATCTAGCATGTCGGTGAGTGCAGAGAAAAGCTGACTCAAATTACCTATGATATGCGGGCTAAATTTTCCTGATTAACTCAGCGAGGGCTTCCATCACCCTTCTTGGCTGACCAAATAGTGGCAGGCGTAGAACATATCATTGAGAGGATTGAGGAGAAAGAACAAGATTTATCTATATTCTAGTCTTTTAATCAACCTCCGACTACCGCCAATATCGAGAACATGGTGCATCAGTTGGCGCAACTCTTCTTCCAGCTTGAGTCTGATGCGAAAATATCTAGTGAATTTCCTTTTAAGGAAATTATTGATTTAAACATGGCACATGAAAGCTTGTGCACTCTCTCTGCACCATCGGATGAGGTCTGGACGTCCCTTCATGCTTCCCTCTCCAAGTTGTGAGTGATTAGTCCAGGAGGTAAGACTAGTCTGTGAGGCCATGATCTAGAGATTCTCATTTTGTAGGTAAAATGTCCCTGTGAGTCGCCAAGCTGTGAATATTTATTCACATATCACTCTTTTCCTTTGCGGCTTCGCCTTTTGTTTTGGTACCGCTCATAGCTTTCCGGTCGCCGCCACGTGGTGTCCTATCGGAGCTTCCCTTCGAGACGCTTCTTTTTCCTTTTGTCGGGCTCTAGTTGTTTGACACGTCACCTCCACCTGCTTTTTGTTCGGATGGGGCCCACACCACAGTTATCTTTGTTGGGAGCTTTCCGTGTGGCATTTGTTCGGGTGTCCATTGTTTTTGTTTGATTATTGTTGCAACTGTTTCCATTTTGTTTTCGTGTGTCCCTTCATTTTGCTGCTGCGTGGCCCATCTCTCCTTGGAATGTTGCCTTTCCTTCTTTCTGTTGGTGCCTGTGATGGGGAATCTTTCTCATTGGTGACTTCACTGGAGCATCTTTCTTGTTGGAGCCTCCAGGCGGTGGGCTGGCTTATTTAAGTAGCCCTTTCTTCATTTTGTGGTTGTTGTTAGATGGACAAAATTTTCCTAGCACTAAGAATTAGCCTCTATAGTGTTTGATATTGAATCTGAACTTGCAGTCTGTGCCATTCTATTCGGCCTCTCTGTTTTCAAGCATTTGACAGGACATTAGATTGTGCTTGCATTTTCTAAAATATATGAACATTTGTTTCAAGCTTTTATAATCTTTACGTGGCTTAGCATAATACAAATCATGCTGCTACTCTTTTGTGTTAGCTTATGTTGTATGGGTTATATTATGCAAATGGTTTGATGTTCTTATGTTTGCAGTGCTAGGAATTGTCTATTTAATATACGCTAATTACTACCTGAGCCTTTGTTTCTGCAATGTGCTTGCTTATCTCATTACTGATCTGGTGCATTGCCTTAGCTTAGATTTGTTTATTTTATGTTTGTCTTCATTTCCTTTTCTCCCCCCCCCCCATTAAAAAATGAAGAGTCGGCTTTGATAAAATCCCAAAGGTCACTTAGCTATGCGCACAAGTCCCCCCAATAGCTAAGTTTCCCATAAGGCTGCTACCTGCAAACTTTTGCATCAACAAATATGATCTACAAGAAGATCCTACTCTAAAGAGAAATTCCAAGATCACATTTAAAGTTGGAGATACCTCTAAATATTGTAAGGATGCTACAATTTTTGTAATTTCTCAAGTGTGAACCATTTCACAAAGGAAAACTCTAGGCTATATGCATGTCTTCCCTCTCCAAATTCATGTTTCTACTTCTATTCCAGTAGTTCCATCACAATCCCTAGAGTAAATTCCACTTCCACCTCATGTGCAAGCACCAACACATTCTTATTTTGGAACAATACTTTCACTTATTACAAATAAAATTGCCTCTCCACTTGTCCAAATAGTTATTCATGATAAGGTTCCCACTCCCCATTCCTTTCTATCAAATATCTTGTTATTTACAAAGATACTAAAAAGGAAACATCCCAACCATCTCCTCTAAAAAATAATCTCACCTTCTTTGTTGAACTCTCCTCCTCTATCACATAATATAGAAAGGGTGACTCAATAATTAGAAGAGCAGATGTATCAGCATAAATAAGATGAAGCAAAGGAGGTAGTGCCAAAAATAATGAATATGGAGGATGAAGATAAAGCTACCACTTAGAAGGAATAGGAAATGAGGAAGGATACTAAGCAAGTTTATCAAACATCCAAAGCTAAGAGTGATAAACTAAAATTTTTAGATGGGTCTAACAAGTCCAAAAAAAATTAAATAAGAAAAAGTAGAGAAATGAAAGGAACAAGAAGAAGTTGAGAATCTAAAGGTGGAGGATGAGACAAAAAGGAGCAACACTTTAATGAAGGAATTTGGGAAGATAATGAGTGATATGGGACAAATAATACAAAATGATGAATAGAAGGTAGAAAATGAGACATTCTCAAGTGAGTCCAAACAATCACAATCTCCTCAAGGGTAATTCCACTTTGGTCTTAGTACCCACATGGTTAGACATTAACATCCAAAAGAGAAAAATGATTGTCAAGTCAATTTCTAATGACTTCTCCATTATTACTACCATGTTAGATATACCTGAGCCACATAGCAAGAAACCCAAGGTTTTATATTTCATTTTTACAAACGCTAGTGGATCTAGTATTACAAAGATTGTTACTCCCATAATTGACAAGGATGACAAGGAGCTCTTAAATTTTCATTACGAAATCCTAAGGGTTGATATAGGGAAGCAAATTAATATTCAAGGAATGCATAATGTTTTCAACCATTGTCTCTAGAATGTATAAAGATTAAAAATAAATAAGAGCTACATAACCTTTTTTATTAGGAAATTATTAAGTCCTTTACAATCTCTAGATGCTACACTTGTTGCTCTAGAGGTAATATCATAATAAGAAGCATAAGCTATTAATGAAATGAAGTGTGTATCAAACACCACAAAGCAATGGATGATTGAATAGTTTATATATGGCTAAGATAACTGATAAATCCATGGCCTTACACAATAGAGTACAAGGTGATGTAGAATTGTTCAAGAGCCTAATGGATGAGTTCAAAGAAGAACTAGAAACTCACACAAAATCTTCCTATAATTAAGATAATTTCTAAAATGAATTTTGATACTGTAGTGAAAGAAGGCATTTTGGATAGGGGTAATACTTCATTCCTTGATGAATGGACAAAATAATAAACTTGAGGGATGAAGTGCTTTAGGAGGGAGTAAACAAAATGGATGCAATTCATAATTAGGCAATTGATGTTACAAAGGATGTTTATGATTTGAATGAGAAAAATTCTAAACATTTTATAAGATTAGACTATTAGCAACCCAAGTGGACTTAGGTGAAATTTGCACATGGTTATTAATCAAGGTATTGACTAGCTAACCAATTTGTATCCTTCTCTCATTATCAAGTTGATGAGGATAAAATATTTCTTCGAGGAATTTAAAAGCATATCCCCAAGAAGCATGCTACTTCTCATTAGCTTTTGTGTGCTTATGATATTTATCATTTCAAGCCCAAGTGGTTCGAAGGTCCAAATATGGAGGCTATAAATGAATTATTAACATTCTATGGAATATAGAAGGAAAGAGGCAGCAACAACATAATCATAGGTGTATGCTTGCCAATATTTAGGTCAAATAATATTTAAATAATTTTTGTGTCCAAAAGTGAGCACTTATGCTTATCTTGGGATATTATCTTAATTGGGGCAAAAAAGTAAATAAGCTTCGGGATATATTCCTAGTTATGGTAGAGATTTACAAAATTTAATTTTGGGCTTGTGGATATTTTAATGCAAGCCATTAATCTAAACTGGGAATTTAAAATCTTGCTCAAGAGTTTATTTATAGGAGGCTAATAATCCTTGTGGTTGTTGGAAACTAGAGCGAGGAATACATTTCTTTGTAATCCCAATTCTCCAAACTAAGTTATATTGTGGTGAATCTATTTTTGTAATTCAATTTAGCTCAATGGAACCAATGTGGATGTAATGATCAATCAATCGTGTTAACGGATTATGGGAAGTGATGTATCAAATTTGTAAGTGAAATATAGTGATTCTATGTGTTCCCTTTCATTGTCCATGTTCCTTAAATGTTTGCACCACTTTATGTAGATAGTTTACAAAGTTGGTTTATTGTAGTTTCATTGTCTCAATTGAATTCATTGTAAAATTGACTCTTTATTTACTTTTATTTTTAAACATTTATATCTTTTTTTCTTAATTATCTTGGGGTTATTTTGACAAGAGAACTTTCAATTTATTGTTAAGAAGGTTAATTCTAGAGTTTGCAAGTATGCTTGTCATGGTGATAGATTTTGAAATGATATCTAAATGTTATAATCTTTGGATCAATTTGTTAATGCAATTTCAACCAAAAATGTTGATCATTTGTACATCTAATCACTAATTTAGCTAACAAATTTATTGTGGCTTGATTATTCAAATATTTCTATACCACTAACCTATTAAAAAGGGAATAGTTGCATATATCACTAAGTCATTTAGCATTGCCATGACCTCATACTATAGACCTTGGTCAATACTAGGAGGTTAACTTCCTTTTGAGGGAGGTGAATTGCTATTGTGATTTTACCTAAGTTGTTAAGTATGTCAAAACACCCATCAAAAAACTAGCACACAAGTTCACTTGTCAATTATCTTATGATATTTGTTAGAGATCATAGACAAGGGGGTTACTAAATGGACTAGAATGAGCATTTTTTTATCAACTACATAAAGCCATGTGTAAGAGGTGTGTAAGTGTGTGGAGCACTTAGGAGTTACACTTGACCCCCTTGTTCATAGGGATCAAAAAATTCCATGGAGTTACATTATATTCTAAGATTGATTAGTCTTGGAGGGATCATGGATCTACCTTGGACTAGTTGGACCAAGACTTGACTCAAGAATTTGAGGCCATGGTTTTGGAATACATTGTTGGTTTTCTAGATCTCCTTGGTTTATAAATTAAGGTTTTAAGGAGGTTGTATGATAATTTGATTTAAGGTGCACATTGTTTGATTGACTCCAAATTCAAGGATTGAAAAGCTCCATTAAAACAGTAAACTATGTATTGTACTTTAATCGCCTATTTTAGATTAATACATTGGTGTGCCTTTATTGATGGTTTTTCTTATAAGGGTTTTCCCATCATATATCATGTGTTCTTTATGTTTTTACTCTACTAAAATTTGTATAGATTTATTTTTACTTGCAGTATTTCTCTCATTGGATTAGTGTGGATCTAGTCTAGTTTCCTTTCATTTGTATCTCATGTCTCTTAGTGTATGCCCTTATTACACGATACTTATTATTCATCAATGCATGTTCCAAATGATAATATTGATTTTCTCCTCTACTCATATCCCTTGGCATGTATTGATTATCGAATTATGTCCTTTATTTCAACATTCTAACATTCGTATTCTATAGATGACAAATCTTTTTTCTCCCTAATTTATGTATATCTACCATACTTATCCTTTTCATCATTGTTTCTTCTAAAGGTGTTCATATTGCATTGATTATATATTCTACCATTCAATCGGTCATAAGGGACACTATAGCATGCACATTCACTACAAATCAACATATACATCGCACAAAGAAATAATATGAAAGCACATAATGAAATTCAAAGTCATACTCCATAACATCACTATCAATATGCATCATGTCTCATGGGCTACAAATCAAAATGAAACTAATAGTCCTATATGTAATAAGCAACTCATCTCATATATAACATCTTTTAATTCCACCACTTATACAAAATATGGTGGAATCATACATATCACCTATATCTCTAGGTAACTAACCTTGATGAGTTACCTATGGTTTTATCCTCCCTCTACCAAACTAATGAAAGTGGGATTTTGATGGTGACTAAGTGCATAAAGGTAAGTAGCTTTCTCATTGCATCTAAAATACCCTCCTCCCTACCTACTGACTCTCATAAATGGGATCTCTTTGTATGTGTTGCATTCATTTGATCCCACAAATGAACATCCATGGTACTTCTCATTGGTGGTGTCATACGCTACAATGCTCTCATCTCATGTAGAACTTATCTTGACTCGTCCCTATCAGCATGCAGTTGCCCTTGCTCCAATTTTACTAACTCCAATCTCCCAACTAGTTGGTCTCTCTGAGCTAGCAACTATCCACTCTATCCTCTCCCCTTATATTGATTCTACCATAACCTACTCCAAATCCCTTCTACCTTGATTTAGTTGTGTTATGATGTACATTGAATCACAATACATCACTTGAACTCCTATGGACATATCGAAAGTGTAGTGAATTAGTTGACATCCTCTTTCTAATAACAATTTTGTTCATTTTGTAACCCTCCACTATCTCTACACATGACCACATCATATTCCTCTACTACCTCATCCTCCCCATCCTTGTTGCTATCCTATGAATGAAATGTAGGTGCACATTACTCACTATGGGACCATGTTGGACATGTAGAGGCACCAACACTACTTCAAGCTATAGTGTGAACCTCTCATAATAGAACCTCTCCAATACAATTTGATGTCACCATACATGTCATTGTGTCCTAGTGCATAATAGTTATTTGGAATCCTCTATCTACTCACATTTTTTTATATTATAGCCTCCAAGTGATCACAATTACATCTAATCCATGTGATGCCTCTCATTCTCTAGTGAGTACCTCCTCCAACAACATCTCCTACCCTTTATATCACACCCATAATCTCAGGTAATATCCTCTCATATCACCCTTGGAAGTTTGATGGTTCTTGCCACTATTATGTGTGTGAATACCCATCTATATAGTTGTATCCCTACCATGATGCTCCAACTCTCTCCCCATATAAAAAGTTGGATGTCATGATATAAATGGGATAGCATGTATCAACCTTAGGAAAATGTCACCTCCTCTATTTGCTCAATATATTTCATAGGATATAGACCCTTTTCACATCTACTTCCACCTCCAATTTCATCATCTTGTACACTTGAGGTGCATTCCCTTCCATGATGTCTCACAATAATGCGCTCCTCACCCTCTCTCGCTTAACCTGTATAGTAAGCATATACATGTCATAGCTCATGTATCAATATCTATTATATATAGGTACTCTATCTACCTATCTCACACTAGCAATAATAAAATACACCATACATCCTCCAAGGTAACTACCATCACTCTTGTTGAAAGCACAAAGATGTTGCATCTAGGTTCCATCTCTTTAATAGCAATGTGGGCATATAAATACGACACTCCATCTTAAGCAGCCCCAACATATACCACAGCCCTACTCAAATATGACACTTCATGCTAATCCTTGTAGTGTATGCAACACCACATTGTGTGGCCTTTGTCTAATGTTTACTAGATTTTGCACATCACCAATAGAACACAAACATTAATTCCAATTGGTTCTTCACTAAAAGATTAAAATTGCTTACTTTGAAATTTTTATTTTGAGATTTCTACTCATATTGGTGTCCATTCCTCAAACATGTTTTAGGTATCATTTGTGGATTTCTAAGCCTAAAATCCCATCTCTAGTTTTCCATACAAACCAATCTAGCCTCTATAGTTGAAAGGATAGAACCTAGGTCTACCTCATTCTGCAAGGACACTAGTGCCCCCATATATTGGTGTCCTAGTTCAAAATTTAAATTTTGAACTCCCAAACCCTACTTGTTTTCTTAGTTTTGTAATTGACATTTAACCAAAAACATCTTATTTAAACACTCTGAAAGTTCTAGCTTTTCTCCCATTTTGTTACTTCTTTTTTTCTTCCCTCCTTACTAAGTTCTCTCTAAGCTGTTGATACAATGGTCAAATCTTCACCATCTCCATGTATTCCTTCGTGGTTGAAAATCTAAAAATCTTCTAGCGTTGAATCTCTTATTTTATCTCAAAGTTTTTTTCCATCTACAATCCCATTAAAAACTCCATAAAGTTGAATAAGTAAAAGATTAATTGTTTGCGCTCTAGCAATTGGTTTGTATTCCTTCGTGGTTGAAAATCTAAAAATCTTCTAGTGTTGAATCTCTTATTTTATCTCAAGGTTTTTTTCCATCTATAATCCCATTAAAAAATCCATAAAGTTGAATAAGTAAAAGATTAATTGTTTGCGCTCTAGCAATTGGTTTGCTAGTTGTAGGAATAGAAAACATGCCTTCAATTAATTTAAGGTGTATAACTGATCTGATAAATCATAAATAACAATGAAGCCTAAATTAATCAAAGCTAGGATAGAAATTTGTGAAAATATTATCGATGATGATTCCAATTGTTGAATATGATCAATGACTCAATTTGAGAATTTAATGGTAGGTCTGCACTATGAAGCTTATGATGAAGTCTAAATAGAGATCAAAAGTAAAAAGTAAGCCGTGCCTACAATCTTGACCAGGGACATTGTTGTTGTGTGATTTAGTATATGCTTGACACAAATTCATCTTCTACTAATTCGACTTAAGCTCCTATCTTTGGTACCTATGTCTCAAGCAAGGGTTGTGTTGAAAAGCACAATGAGATATGTTGTGCACAAAGGGAAAATATATAAAAAATATATCTTCCTTTATAACTACTCAAACCCCTTTTTGGATAATACAAAATTAGCGACACCAAGCAAATATGTAATGCCTGCGATGTCAATATTGATGTAAGTTTATCCAATGAGACTCTCTAGTTCTTTGACAATATTTCAATGATCATTAAGGTGTTTTGGTGCACCAGCCAACAAGATAGGTAAAATTCTAGAAAGGTCAAAGTTGGGAATTAGAAATGTGGAATTTGAAATGAGAGAATAAAGCTATGTATGTGGCCTAATCCTTCTAGGGGATTTGGCCCAATCCTATCTATAACATGGATAATGATGTTCAAGGCAATAGGTTTAGGGTTAAGGTAAGTGCCAACAAGATAAATTGAGCACCATGAAACTCCATCTATAATAGTACCCAAAGTAGATATAAAATGGAGTAAAATGGTGAGGTCTGCACTTTTATCCTTACACCAGCATTCACTTAAATAATAATGTTACAAAAAATTCTCATGGATATAATTAGAACTTATAACAAAATAAAAATGCTAGTCACTTCTAACTTATCCTTGATACTTGTAATGCTAAAATTTTCTAGATGATTAGATGAAGTGTAAGTGCTTAAGCTGAGGTAGGTAACCTTTTCATTTATGTCATTAGCTTAGTTGTTTGTATACTCTTATTTATTGTTTGGATTACATACCACATGTTCGGTCACTCGGGTGTTCATTGTGCTTGCATTGTTCCTAGCCTAATCTCGATCATTAGTGATACAGCCCAATAAATTGTCATTATGGTAAACCCTTCTTGCTGTTTTTATATGAAGGTCATCGCCTTCATGGGTTTTTCCCTTTATAGTACTAATTTCTTGTTCAAGACGTTCATTATCATCAAAGATGTGACGTACGAGAGAAAAATGCATAAAGGATGAAGCACTGCAACCAACGGGATGACAATGAAGAAAGGTAGCGTCCACTGTAAAATGACAGAACACTAACCTAGAAATTTTCATAAGAGAAATCACGAACAAGGAGTGAAGCATCATTGAGAAATCTACGTGATGTGAACATTGGTACAGGTAACTAAATAATTTTTTTAAAGGAATGAATGAGAAACATATGAAAGAACAAAAGTAAGGGCTGATAAGTACAAAGGTGAAAAACCGGGAATGGGAAGTTTAGTGATAGGAGAGGAGAAAAGGAGCTTAGCGATGAGATCAATGTGATATGATGAGGAAAAAAAATCTTCATAAAATATGTAGAAGAAACAGTAGAAGATAAATAAACTTCGTTACAACAATAAAACATGAAAGATCAATATTTCTTGTGACGAATTCTGTTGCTTGTGATGTTATAAATTGTGTCAATACTGGTAATATGCATTAGATATTTGAATGGATTCTTTTAAACAGAACTACCAACTCAAAATATACCAAATTCTGTTACTTTTAACGTCATAAGTTGTGCCAATGTAAGGGCAAACTAACAGACATATTGTGGTTGATGTCTCGTAGCTTGGACGTAAACCTCTGCTGTATTGTTTATTTCGTCAAGACTGTAGGCTGAAAATACTGTAAACGTTTATCCAGCATCATGTATGCACTTTTTAGGAAAATAATTATTAAATTTAATATTTACATATGATTAATTGATTTTCCTAAAAAGTGCTTCCAGAATGCTGGATACCCACGGACAATAATATCCCCCTCATACAATAGCTACAAACAACATAATTTTTTTTTAAATCAATCCAAACACTGTGCTGAAACTATTCGGAGGTGAACTTATAGTTCAGAGTAATTGTAGATTACATTATAAGGGCTTACAAGATTGCCATGATTAAAAACTGCACTCAATAGAACTAGTGAACGAATATTTTGAAAGCAAGATGATTATTTTATTTTAGAATTCACTGGGTCAAGATACAGCCATGTAAATCTGATAAATTCTGTAAATACAAAGCCCTCACAAAAATGAGGTTAGTGAATGCCTCCATGGAAAAAAAAAAATAGCATTCAATATCCTGTTTATATACTGTACAGAATTTCACACATTTTGAAGAGAGAGCATCTTACTTGCGATTCACTCCCTAAACAGAAAGAAGCATATTTTCAACTAAATTTAGCAACACTTCTAACCAAAGCCAAAACCTTCATTGGCCTCATGAATAGCCAGAAGCAAGCGTTCTTCCAATTGTTCTCTCGATGGATACTCAGGCAAATCTAATTGATTGAAACTGCAAGCATAACAATATAATTGGTCAAATTCAAAAAAAGTTGGATACATTATAACTCAAAAATGGATGCATAAAGCGAGAAAATAAAATATTTACCAAGTATGAGCTGATGGCAATCTATCAGGACTTCCATATGCCTTGTGAATTTGGAACCTCTGAAGGCCCGAGATGCCCTGCAATGCTTTAAAACCTTCCAAGGGAACCTATTGCAAATAAAATCCGGTGAGCATGTTTTAATACACCAGAAAGAATTATAGCAACTAAAAGTCACTGTATATTCCTAAGACAACACCATAATAACAATCATAAGTTCCATAAAATTCTGTGCTAGCAATGGCATTCAATTGCATCTCTCCCCTTTCCAGCTTGGTTTCAATATCTTTTAGATGCTCATCCATATTACCAGTTACAGTCCCAACATAATTAAGAACAATTTGAATCAACTCACAGAATCAGTCGATTATATGCAGTCGTTAATGTAAACTAATGGGATCAACTTTCAATGCAAAAACATTAAGCAAGAGGGCAGGCAGCATTATGGCAAACAATTTTTGTTCTTACAAGAATCAAATACTAGCAAAGAACATTAACTTTTGGAGTGCCAATAACGAACCATACCAGACAAGTTAAAAGTTTTTTAAAAGAACAGCTAACAAGATTACCTTCGATGTTCCAGTTACAAACTGTATTAGACGAGCCCTATCTTCTTTATTGAAACTCTGCGCAGCCTCCCAAAACCACTGGATAACAGGAGATGCTGCACTGTAACCAGCATACTCTGTATTTGCTCTCAAGTCATCCACTGCAAACAAATGATAACATCATTATCAATCACAAATATTAAATTGGTAAATAGACACACCATTCCACAACTAACACATAAATATACCAAACAAAACAATATAGAATATTCATAAGAAGAGAGACAGTCACATTTATTACTAACAATAGTCAATAACTAGCTCAGATATCTATTAAATATGAGAGATATCCATCTCGAGGTGCCTATCTTAAATGTCCAGTTTATTCATTTCAAAAAATCAGATGAGCACCTCAATATTTCTGTTTTGTGTTAAGTATGAACCGTACTGGACTTACTAAAAACTAAAAAGGTAAGCCAACAAGACATTATACAAATGCAAAATCAAATTGCATTTAGTTGGTAGATATGATCCATCTAAGAACTTGAGCCCCAAAAGAATTCAGAAATCTTTTTGTACTTCTTTAAGTAGGTGTAAAATTAGACCCACATTTATAATGGAGAGAACTGATTTATCAGGTAATCTTGTGAAAAATATCTCCAGTTAGTTAATATTACTCCAAACTTATATTCCATAATAAATGTCAATGTATGATTTTCAACTTTACATGGCTCTAGTAATTGGAATGCTATTTTTGGTGTGAAGCTCCATGATGACATTGTCAGAGAAGTAGGTGGCTCATAAGGAGCTGGACAGTCTAGAATTTCTTTTCACATTTTTATGGAACAGGATATAAGGAAGATGCTGATGATATCCCCTAAATTTTCATTTGTTGGGGTCCACATTTTTGGAATGGCATCATGTGAGTAATGCCAAGAAAACAAAGTAGGCACACCACTTGGCACCTTCCAACAGGTCCAGCAATGCCAACATCACAATCAGGATGGGTGAATACCTACCAAGTTGCCTAGAAGTTTACTATGGGTGTAGTGCACCACGTTCCGCCCACCCTGCAGTTGCATGCACCACATTCCTTGCCATGTGACTGCTCAATAAATCTGTGGCATGCCACGAGCAGTATTCTTGCTCTCTGGCATTATGGAATACTTGAGCAGCAAAAATGGATCCCATAATTCCGTACAACAGAAGTGCATTCACAGAATAGCACACTACAGCCCCTGCCTTGCAGAAGGATTCAATCTCTTTCTTTTCTTTTGTTTTTTTGAGCATTGGCTTTTTCATAGGTGAAATGTTTATCAACCTCATAGAATGACACGGTTACAGCCTTTCACCTACTGGCTCTCAATGTTAAAGGTCTCGCAGCATAATTTACAGACATACAAACAAATTTTAAGTTAGCACTGGTAGTACTATTCTGAAATCAAGAGTATAGTACAAAAGGACATCTTAACTTGTTTTGGTTTCTTCCAATTATAACTATGAAGTATGATCTTTAAGCAGTGGTATTCAGTATTGACTCCCCAGTCCCCATTCCTAGTTGGTGGTAGACAGCCTGCATCTGGATTTATAGTATGTTTCACTGCCACATTTTAAATCCTTTTTGGCCATCATCATAATCCATACTGAGGTGAACCTCTGTCAAGGAACCACGCAGATATAGATTATATTGACGTTAATGGTTGACCAAAGCAGGTCAATAGAATTCACAAGTATAGAAAGAATAACCAGGACTGCAAAATTCAAGTCAAAAAGGATCAATAAGATGAGGCATCAAGCAAACTCGATTTATAAAATAAGACAGAATGGCGAGAACCTAGAATCTGTCCAAAAACGAATTTTATATCAATGTCGATGATTGAATCTGTATATCAATGGGACTGCAACATTAAGTTGCAATAGCTAATCAGGTTAGGTATCAACCAAACTCAGTTCACAATAGAAGATAGACATAATCAATAAAGCAAATAACCCAGGCAAGGCAACGAAACAAGGAAAGGGAAAGGATCTGCTATCATCTTTCAAGGTCGGACAGCATAGTTTGATCAAGAGAGCAGTCAGCAATAGATACAGAATGTATAATTAAATTCATCAAAGGATCACATAATAGATAACTCTTCATCAATACCCAAAAGAACAAGCAGCCCAAAGAACAGAGGGCAGGGCTCACATCAACCTTCTATAGGAAACTGGACCATGAAGTAAAGAAAAGGAGCATTAATAAAGATGTGGAGCAAAATATGTGTCCAAATATACCTTGAGTCAGTTTGGCAGATTGCCCATCATTTGAATTGTGAGCCAATAGCTCTGGTCAAATATCATGAGTTGAATTTTATTTGGTAACTATCAAGTTAAATCCTCTTTCACAATTACAAAATGTAGAGTAGCAGATTTCGTCAACAAAAATAAATGTCAGTGACAAACATCCTCAGAGAAAATCCTTGTCATACTTAAATATATCGTCTCATTTCTATGGAAGAGAAACCATCCATGCTTGTGGCTTTAAGACCAACAGATGAACAGATTGGCGTGAATTCTATTATAATTTCTTTATATTTAAGAAAGGAAAGCGTGGGCATTGAACTCACAATCAATTTCTGGAAGACCACTAATTAATAGTTCAAGCTCCTTGTCGTTAAAGATGGAAATCAGATTTCTTGGAACCAATTCATTGAACCCCTCCAAGAAAGCATTTATTTGAGGACGAATTGCTGTAGTGAGGCGATGTTCAGCAACAAGATCAACATATTCATGTTTGTTTTCCTCTGTAACTCTTATATTTCGTCCACCAGGGATCAGCTCATGATCTGTGACCTGCAGAATAACCTGAGTCAGCAAAGCTAGAGACAACAATAACATCAGACATCAAACCATTTGCATGTCTCTTTACCTCTTCCTTCTCATAAAGTATGAGCTTTTCCTCATCCGCATCCATGCTAAATGTAAGATCAGGCATATCCCTTATATCATTCTATTCAACAAAAACATCAAATTGATTCAAAATAGTTTTTTGCAAAAATTTAACTCCCAACTTATCACCAAATATTTTGAATGAAATAGAGTCACTCAATTCAGATTATTAAATTACCTCAAGCATCCACTTAAGATTCTTATAATAATCTGGATCCACAGCCTCAATATCATGATAAGTAACCTTAGCTCCAAGTATGTGTTTGTAAAAAGAACGAGTAAAATGAACATCTAGAAGCTGGCCATCAAATAAAGCTTTTGCAACCTGCACATTGCATACCACAAAACAAGACTAATTAAAACTTATTTCCAAATCATATGTTGCAAATGCCCCTAACAAAAATATTTCCATATTGGTGTATAAGATAAGAATTACAGATCAATTATTCTGACAGAACTCTTATTCCGTAGCAAATAATATGTACTTGTACAAATAGAGATGCAAAGTGATCATTTACAAACTTACCACTCTCCCAACAAACTTGAAGTAAGATAGGTGTTCTGTTTGGTAACAAGAATTTGGATTGGGTTGGAATGTTGCTTCATTTCCAACAGTAGTAAATAGCAAAGCATTTTTATCGAAGATTACCCTCGACAATAATTGATACCATTCCCTTGTGAGCCCACCAGCATCAATACCTTCCTCCCCTTGAAAGTGAACATTTAATCGCCCTTTCAGCTCTCTGGCTTGTCTCATTCGAAGTTGATTGTATGAATCCTCCAAGACGTATGCTCTTCGCACAGATATGCGCACAGAACTGTAATTTTGATGATCCTGATTTTGTCTTATTTTTGACCTAAAATATGCACGTTTATTGTCAAATTCTATTAAGCGTGGAACCTTCAACAAGAGAGAGAGGGACTTCTCAAGCAGTCCCGAATTTTGGCGGACAAATGCATTCAAAAGCCTCTTGTGCTTCTCTGCAAACTTCATGAGACTGATGCCTTTTTCTTCGATTTTCTTTTGCTGAGCTGTTGAGGAGAGGGACTGTGTAGACTCACACAAACTTGTAGCTTCTTTTACCTCAGTAGCAGTGGCACTAATGTACTCTAACTGACCAGATGTTGTTTGACCAGATTGCAACTTCTCACATGTTACGAAAAATGCCTCAATGTATGGCAAGACCCTTTGTGTGCCAGGAGGTAGTGGTGGTAAGATACCATTAGTACCAGAAGTTGAAGGTACAACAGACATTGTAGATGACCGATTTTCTATCTTGCTGATGCAGAGGCTCAGTTCTTGCCATAAAGGCTCAAGACCTGCATTTAGACTCCTAATCGTACCCAAACTTTCAGCATGCTCTTGTTCAGGCAAGACCTCCTCATCCTTTTCTTTTTGAAATGAAGCAGCAAGGGAGCTCAATGCCTGTAACACTCTGAGAATTGCAGCACCAGACAATGTAGTTGAAAGAACTATGGTTTCTCCCTCCCCAAAAGATTGCAATTCACTTACTGCAATCTTGCTCAATGTCTCTGTAGCATTTGCCAACTCAACAATGAAAAGATGTCGATGTGAAGGGACTATTTTCACTAACTTCATTAACACATCCACAGAATGAGAATATGCAAGTTCAGACAAGCTGCAATGTGATCAAAAGCAAATCAGTTACTAAAAGTCTAAAACAACCTCTAAAACTTTCAAAAATCAAAGAGATTAAAATTTCTATCTAATATAAAGTTAAATGTTAGGAAATCTTCAGCATAATTTAATAATTTATAGTTCCATGACATAGGGAAACATGAGAACTAAATGTTTAGGAAAAATTTCAACAAAAATTAAAATAGATTTCCAGCAAAGAAAGATACAAGGGACAAAAGTAGACTCCAAAGAATTTTTGAAAAATAACTGAGCGAACTTCACAACCAAATTATTTTGGTCAATGGTCATAAAATAACACAAAAAAATAGAAGTCAAGTAAGCTCTTTTTGTGTTTAATAAACTTAACACAATTAAAATTTTGGTATTTAGGAAAAAAAAAATACAGCTTTTGGCAGCATTTACTAAGCTGTTTGACAAGCTCAATTAACAGTTAAATAAATTACATGAATGTTCACAATTTTTTTAGAAAAAATGGAAATGTTGAGACTGGATAAACAGTAACGCCTCCCAACAATTATCCAATTATTATGCATACCAATAATCATATCCAGCCTAAATTCAATTTGAAATGAGCCCAAGACAAACCACAAATAATTGAAATGAACTTTTCACATTGTAGCCACCTATCTATAATCCTTACCCTTCACGTGCCAGCAAGGATGACAATAATCTAAGCTCTGTTTTAGGAATACCAAGAAGAACAGTTGTAGCATCAAATTTCTTTCCTGCACCGGAAGATGAACCATGGGAAGCCATCTCCAACCCTGAAGACCCTAACTGGTCATCTGTTGTTCCATCTGGAGGGGCAGGCTTTTGAACTGAATCCAAAGGTTGAGACTCGGACCCTGACTGAGCATCAATTTCAATACTCTGCATTATTACTTTAAGAAGACCCATAACCTGTATTCATCAAACAGGACAGCAGTAATTAACAACATTATAAAACCAATGCTAAGATAAACATTTAATTGATAGAGCTAATGCTAAAACTTCTTATACATTTACCTGTTCAAGATGAGCAGTGCTTCTTGAATATAGAGGCTGATTAAGAAGCTTTAACAATAACACAATAGGAAATTTGCCACTATCCTCCTCATTTATAGTTTCCAATCGATTTTCTTCATCAATCATCAATGCTTTACCCCGATCCATATCATGATCTATTTGGGGTTGATGACTCTTATTTTCTTCTAAATAAAGTAGATGCTTTGCAACAAGAGGATGGCTCTGAGCCAAATGCGTTAAAGTTTCCAATACACGACGTGATACTAGAGGTGGAACTCCTGAAAACAATACCCCTCCCCTTCAGCATATAAAGTAAAGTTTATTTTTCCAATAAACAATTTGGAAAGATGTCAAATAAACTTACCATCTAATAATTGTGGCCGTGAATAATTCACATGTCCCAAACAACCATATAATCGATATGATGACATGCCATCAGAATCAGAATTTCCAGCAGAACCTTCTACATCAGGAAGCAACATATCCAAAAGAAGGTGAACAAGTGTGACTCGTGTAACACTGTGGGTACATATGTTAAATAATAGACGCTGCAAGGATCCCTTATAAACAGGCTGCAAGAACAATATTTGGTGTCAACATTTAGCAAAAATATGTCAAACAGACAAGCAAGATAAAACATAGAGTTATATACCTGTACAACACGAAGCAGGCGGAGCATGGCTTTCAGAGCTTTAGCATCAACTAAAGGCTTCCCATCAGCTTCAATCAATTTATCCCCAAAAATTGTTTTGTGGGATGAACTTCCAACTCTGTCTGACCCCATGGAACCATTTCTACCTCCTATCCCAGAACCATTTCGTCTACTTCTATCAATCAATGTTCTCCGGGCTCCTAGTCTATCTGTCGGAAGATAATACCCAAACCTTTGGCGCAACCTTCGTGCCTCAGTAACGAGTGATTCAGATATATTAGCTAGAACAGCCTCTGGAGATGTCAACAAAACCTACATTCCAGAAAGGGTATAATCATTCAGAAAGCAACTCAAACTAAATATCTAAAACACAGAACAATCAAATATTTTTAGCCAACTTCATATACAAACAAGCAGACCACATGCCTCAGCACGAAGATCGGGAGGGAGTGTAGCAAGTATTGAAGCACTATCCATATCAACAGGTTGTCCTTCAAACTGGCGAGACTGGAGCAATCTCTGAGCACGCTGCTGTGCAAGGACTTCTGCTTGAATGTCTGGAGGAAGTGCTGCAAGAAATTCTGGATCAATCTCGTCAGTATTTGGTGGATCATTATTCACTGTTTGTGCCGGTTGATTCTGCTGTGATGCAAGTACCTCAGTTCTTAAATCTTCAGGAAGGGCCTCTAAGAAGGCAGGATCAATAGAATTTGGTCCTGCAGCCAGGTTCGTTTGCTGTTGTTCAGTGGAAGCACCATCAGTCACAGTCTGGTTCATCTCTCTTACACTATCAGGTTGGACTGGGTCTCTATTGGTGTTTTCCACTTGCACACCTTCCATATTTCCTGATGTATTAATCTGGTTAAGGTTTCCTGTTGCACCTAGAACCCTTCCTAAAGCCTGAATCCTTGTAGTCTGGGAATCTCCTAGAGGTGGCCTTTCGCCAGTATCGTCATGGCCATCAGCACTTCCAATTTCAACTTCCAGGCTACGAAGGCTTTCACCCAGTGTTGCACCACTACCACTACTATCTTGGCTTACAGCTTCTACATCCCTCATGGATCGTTCATTGCGCTCATCTTGCACATCAAGGTCATGTTGACCCGAAATTGTAGATTGATTTCCCTGTACCTCAGAACCATGTTGCAATGGTTGAGCTGCATCAGTGTTTATATTGTCACCAATATTTCCCTCAGTCTGTGATTGTTCCTGTTCCTCTCTAATTAAATTATCTTCCTGTTGTTGTAAAGTTGGAGTACCATCATCTGCAGCTTGTGAAACACTAGCTTCACCTTTTTCATGTGATACAGTGGCATCATTTCCTTGAACTGTTGGACCATCCTCAACTGGTGTAACCCTCCGTAATTGAGAAACAAAGAGCTCCTCAATACCCAATGCTATCGAAGAACTGTTGGTTCCTCGCGGCTGCTGACTATCATCTGGCCAATTACTCAAGCGATTTCCTGGTCGTACACTTCTTAGTGTTCGGAAAATAGAGTCTAGATCAGATGGAGCAGAAGTACTCTCCAGATTCCTCTCTGTAATAAGTCGATCACCTGCATTCTCTGCAATCATGTACACACCTATACATAAGTTGATTAAACCAACAACAAATCCAGAATATCAATCATTTGAAACACAATAACTATGATGAGTTAGTAAATTACCTGTGGATCGATGCAGCACTGATCTAGATGGAACAGATGGTACAGCAAGTAAAGGATGATGAAATGCTGCCCCACGATCATCTGTCCTACCAAGAAGATTATAGATAGAGGTAGTGCGTCCCTGCCTACGATTTGCACCAAAAACTTCTTCAATTGGCATCACATGAAAAGGATCTGAAGGAAAATCACCATCACGACCTAACACTTCAAAATGATTGAACATATCAATCCCATCTTCCAATCTGAATATGAAGTTATTCTCATCATCATCGTCCTCTTCATCTTCCAAGATGTCATCCTCATCAAAATCATCACCAAGCTCATGTACATCTTGGTCATCCTGGTCAGCATCTGGGTGTGACAAGTGATGAACATCATCCTCATCTAGCTCCTCATCATCTTCCTCTTCATCTTCATCATCATCTTCTGCATCTTCTTCAACACCATCACCACTCATCTCCTCTTCCTCATCCTCATCAGCAGAACTATCTTGCCCACCATTATCCATGCTATAGTCGGCAACAACACCATCTTCTTCAACACTCTCATGTGTAAAATCCTCCTCGGACCCAATCATCAAATTTGCAGCATTTTGAATGGATATAAGTGCATCATGTGAGGATTCCATTTGGTCAAAATCTGTTTCATTCTGTCGTGGTTGAGCAATTGTATCTGATGATGGCCCTTCTTGATTTTCTCCATCATTTGGAAGCTGATGGCGATTTGAATCAGATGCCCCACGACTCCCATGTTTATTTTCTGAATCTTCCTGACTTTGAATCTGTTCCACAGTTAAGGACTCTAAGGCCTTCACAATGCCATTCGCAATCTTAACAGAATCAGGATGGTCTAAGTCTAGATACTGAAGTGTTAAGCATAATGCCTGAACAGCTCCAACATCAATTAATGTTTTTGACACTTCAGCTGAGATATTTGAGCCTGATGGTGAACGTGCCTGAAGAACATCATTGATAAAATCTATAAAAGCATTCATTTGGGAATCAGGAGGTTTATATCCACCATCATGAGTGTCAAAATAAGTATTGAGAAAATTGACAATCTCCACAAATACTCGTCTCCGTCCTTCCCCAGAACGGACACACACTGCCATCAAAAATTGGCTAGCTTTGCTTGAGAGCTTCTGTCTCCATTCACTATTTGACTGCTTCTCTTTTGAATGATACCCACTATAAGGAAGAAGCCTATTAAGGACATGGGACAAAGGTCCACCATGACCCGTCACTGTAGCCCCTCCTTGTAATGGACCTTTAAAGTGGCTGCTTTCTGTATCACGCCGCAGGACAACATTTATTGCTGACGGATACATTAGTAATATTTCTGTAAGTAACTTTAAAATAAAAGCAGCTCTTGCCAAAGCAGCTGAAGATTTGCATTCAAGCTCCATGTTATCCTTGCCAACAACAGCCTTCCCTTTTCCATCTAGAGGGTTCTCATCAACCTCCATATCAGTGGCAGAACCTGAACATTGAGATTTCCCTCCAATATCATCTTTAGCAGCAGGTGAAAATTGAATGGTTACATCCAAAAGTTGCTCAATCACACTTGCAAAGTTATGGGACGATCTCTTATGGCCTTTAGTTTTCCCTCCAACATCGGAAATTTTAATGGATCCATTACCTGAGTTCCCAAGCAAGCTCTTTTCAACCTGAATGGCCTTATCCCCAGTACCTTGTTTATCTTTTTCTTTTCCCTTTTCCTTTTCCCGATCTTTTGACAAAATCACATAAGGCCTCTCTCCATGCATTTCAATCTGACAAACTGCTCGTGCAGCCAAAATAAAAACAGCAGGGTCTCTTGAAATAACAGGAGCCAAATTTGACAGAAAAGTGCGAGGACTTACTCTTCCACCAATGTTTCGAGCTGAAGCTGCTACAATACTGTGCCGAATTTCAGACTCCATGGCTAGCTGAAGGGTATGTGGATCTTCAAGAATGTGACGAATGATAGTGGTTGCAACATTGTCAAATCCAGAAAACAAGCATTTAGTTGGCAAGTTAAGCAATGCAGCCAGTCCACCCTTTTCAAGAAAACGCAATGCTATAGCATGAACTCTTGTTAGCCTTGCACAGAGCTGAAGCAGAGCTTGTATGGTAGTAGAGGGAAAATGAATCTGAATGAAACTGCAGACAATGTCAATTGCTCTTTTCTGCTCTTCAGCTGTCATGTACCCTTCACCCACATTAAGAGCATGTTCTAGGCTCTTCTGCTGGTTATCGACCACATTTTCAGAATTCTGATGGCTTTCGTCTCTTTTTTTCAACTGATCGGAAGTCAAAGTATTAGAATCCAATTTTGGCTTGACCTGAACCATATGACCCAGAACTAGTAATATTGCTGTCACATATTTCAATTCTGGCATGCTCTCCATTTCCACTTCTGTTGGGCAAAATTTTGACAGAATATCCAACAAAACACTCACAAGACCATTTTCAGAAGCCACTTGACAAGCTGCATTGTCGTCATGTAAAATTAAAGCCAAAACGTGTGACGTCAAGGATAATAAACTATTATGCCTTCCATCACTCCCATTGCAAAGTTTCAGCTGGTCAACAAGGAATGAAATAACTCTTGCTCTATCCTGACCATCATTGCGACTGCACAAAGTTACTAACAAGTCCCTCAAAGAGAAAGCCAGTGAGTCCTTGGCCTGAAGCAAATTAACACACGTGGATAATATCTCGTCAATAGGAGGAGATTGTACCAAATCCTCTTCTTCCTCCATGACCTTTTGGTCTGTAGCCATCTCCTCTGCTGATGAAGAATCTGTGCTCCCCAATGATAAAGCCAATGCTCGTGCAAGTTCATCATCTTCTTGTGAAGCCTCCTCTGGATGGTTGATTAGCCATTCCATTGCTAGCTCAACACGATTGGACCGCACATGTCTAAGAGCTTCCTCTGCCCTTGACCTTGAAAATCCCATTTCAACAATCATTGCAATTGCCGATTCATCAACAGGCGGTACAACACCTTGAAAGGATGTACTACCAACATGTCCAGTAGCTTTAATAATTTTCGCATCAACTCCAGTATAGACATGCTTCATTATAGAACAAATCAAACTAATGAATTCAACATTGCACTGGGGAAATAAGGGATGATTCCACAGAGGACGAACTGCTTTCAACACCTGGGACTGAAGTACCTTAGCAAAATTCTCAGGATCCTTAGGGAGAGAGAAATCCCCACTGGCCACAGGCTGCACTAGAAAATGTGATGAATTTGATGCTAAGATGGAAGTTGGCCTTACAAGGTGGTCCATAAGCCCTGCATAAGTAACTAATGTACTGAAAATCCAAGCCTTGTCACTTTCATCTTTATGCTCCAGTTCCTTTACCTCTGTTTCCATCATGGAAGGTGTCTGCATTACGGTCCAGAGTAATTGACCAGTAGCTTCAAATGTTGTCAGTAAAGACTTTATCACACCATGAGCATAGAAACTGTTCAATAAAACAGGGTTACACGATTCTTGCCGATCCACAATAACAGCCTGAATGAAATCAACCACCTTACCCAGATAAGAACACTTGACTGAGATTGGCAACTCCATCTGTGACATATTTATATGTCCAGCAAAGTTGAGGTCATCCAGAAAGATGGTTGCAAATGTAGATGCAACACTTTTTGAAGCAGGACCAACAGTTGGAGAATCATCTCGGCGTCGAGAGGGAAGATGCATGACCTTACCCATTTCTGAAAATAAATGACTTATGTGGAATGACAATGACCTCAGAATCTCATAACAAAAAGAATTGAGTGACTTTGGCTTACTGCTTTCTGTTTTGCTTCTAGATGTTCCTTCATCAGAATGAGAAGAAATTTGACGACCAGATATTTGTCGACTGCGAGAAGAAGAATCCATGTTCAGCCTTCGTTGAAGCCGAGCACGATGACCAAAATCATGAAATAGGTGGATTAAATCAAAAAGCTGATGTTCAGCATTCCAAACAGTTGACTGCCTATGCTGATTCAGAATAAGATCCACATATTGTCCAATAGAAGAAGGCATATGTTCATCGATATCACTAGCAGGTGCATCTGAATCTGTTGTTAGAGCCTTCACACTAGGACCATCATCTTTCTTCACCCCAACCTTTGAATCTTCAAAAAGTGCAATTTGCCACAGAATTTCTCTATGTATCCTACCAATATCAATAAGTACATCCTTGCTTCCATTTCCAAATTCTGCCATAAGTGCTGCCAACCATCGATTCTCTCTTGTAGCATCAGCCAGAAAAACAAAAAACTGTAGCACAAACAAGCACCAAAATACTTTCTGGTTCAATCCATTTTCTGCAGCTAATAAATTTGTTCCAGCAACAGGATTTAATTCATCAAAAGTAGCCCTCAAATGACCCCTAAGACATTCACAAAACACCCGTGCAAGCACAGTTGAGTGTTGGTGAGTGAAGACTTTGGAAACTGCTACCATGTGAACGGCTACAGTCATCCCATCAGGAGATAATGGAATACCTGGAAGTGTTAGAAAACTCATAAGTGCTTCAATGCCCTTCTTCTCAACAAATAGTCTGCAAATATCAGAAGTTTCTAATGCTCGATGCACGAAAACCATTGCATGGGAAATGCACAACTGTAGAAAACGCTCATTGGTCATATTTTGAGCAGCTGTTCCAGTGACTTCAACGCCTGCGTTATGCTTATCTTCAGAATCTGTTTCCATAGGAACAGGACAATCCTTCATCTCTTTTGGTTCTAGCCCTACTATCTCCATTGTAGCAACTTTCCTGAGAATTTCAATAATAACATCTACACCAGGTCCCCTTAAAGATGGAACATGACGCATTAACTCTTCCATTGCATTAGCCAAAGGAGCAACACCTTCATTCAGTGATAACAAATACTTCCGCGATGTGAAGACACCTACAAGAAACTGCAAAGCATTTCTTTCAGTAACTGCCTGCAATCCGATATTGTTGAGGCATAGAGCATCCAGACCATTAGGGATGCAGCAAAGTGCTTTTGAAGAAGGCAACAACAAGTCCTCCGAAATAGAATCCAAAAAAGCAGTGGGAAGCCCTGCTGCATGCAGCATTGAGAAACAAGTTGGATCTTTATGAATAAGTTCATTCATTAGTGTGACTCCCGAAGAAAAGATGTCACCTCCAAACTTATGGGAATGACGAAATATTAATGATAAGCTCGATGGCAAAGAACTCTCCTCTGAGTTTGGAGCCCTTGCAGCAGTTGCTGGTGCATAGGTTGCTAAACCTAGAACCTTAAGCAAGGCCTTAATAAGACGCCTCTGATAATACAAAATCTGTCCTTCATATCTCGATTCATCATATGATGATGTTGCAATATCACTCCCTTCAGAGACCTCCACAACCCTGTTAACCTCAATTTGGAGCCTTCTGATTGAATTATCTAGACCTCTAAGATCCCGGAATAATGTAACTGCAGGACTGCTGTAATCCATAAACTTTCGGAGAATCTTCACAGCACATACAACAAGATGCATGTGAGAAGAATTGATGTCCTCTAACAAAGGAAGAAGGGCTGGAATTAGCCCTGTTTCTCTCGTAGGACTTGGAGAAGCTGATGATGACGTAACATGGGCCAGGAAAAAGTATAAAGCACCTTCCACTAATGAAATAGGGCATGCTTCTGTCGTAGTCAATGACATCACAGCCTTCTGGAGCAAACTCAATAGAAACACACGATTTGCTGCAGTGCTAACTATGTTTGGAACATTCAACACTCGACTCCTCTCTTGGGATGCAGATATTGCTGCAACCTGGTAACTTAGAGCCCACATAGCTAATGCCCTAATATTGTCAGGGATTAAACCCTCAGACTGTAGGACCTTCATCAATTCGTTCATAAACTCTGGATCATTTGAAAAAAATGCCCCCAATTCTTCATGGGTATCACTTGACTGCACAAGTACCATAAAGGCTAGAAGTCTGATACAAGTATACTGCCTGCGACTGGTGATTGAAGAAAAAGCAGATGCATACCGGATTCGAGTCCATAGGGTAAATCTAAGTTCACTGGGTATCTGGTATTTATGAACTAAATCCTTCAAAAAAGCAATATTATCTTTTGGTTGCAGAAGCAACCCAGGAACATGCACTACTTGTAAACCAGCCATGTTTTGACTACTTGTATTTTCTGCAGTGTCCATAGCATGATCCTTATAAAACTCAAAATGCAGAGTAGACCCCAACTGGCTTGCTGAGGAATCACAGCCATTTTCTACAACACATGAGAATAACCCGAGGCCTTCTTCTTTACTACCCCATCCCTGTGACAAAGCAAGCAGATGCCGATTCAACACCACACTTACCGGTAATCTTCCACTAAGGTGCAGCTTTGCTGGGTTAATCTTGACAAGAGCCACAAGTGCTTGCAGAACTGCTAAAAGTATTTCAGGGTCATTTGATGAAAGAAGAAGTGTAAAGTGCTGCAAAATACACCAAGTTAAAAGGTGAGCTTTTCATTTAGAAAGGACAAATTCTGAACTACTTTGTTGACAAATAGTCCTCAACAAAGGATGAAATTCTGTGTACAATGCAACCAGGGAACTTAAAATTCATATATCCATTACCTCTAAACCACTGAAAGAACCCTTATCTCGACAATTTTCAAATATTATAGTAAGCACTCTCAAAATTTGCAGAATTGCGCCTTTTGGAAAGAGGATTTCTTCATCCAACATATTGTCAGATAACTGAAGATCATTTCTGGAACTGACATATTTACTTAAAAATAAGTTAAAATGTACAAACAATTCTGTCCAATGATGGAAGTTACCCTGTTGCACAAAAATTCAAAATTAGAAACAAAATAAAAAAAAATCTAGCATGAAGTAATTGGCATAGATAGTAACATAAATTAGAACTTGCCTTATCATCATAATCCCAAGTAAATTTTGAGAGAGGAGCTTCAATCTCCTCCAATGGGGTGCTAATTATGCTTTGAATGAATTCTGTTACCCTCCGAGGCTGCAAAAGTCTAGCATTAATAAAGCAACAAAACCATATGCACTGCAAGTCTATACATGAACTAAAAATTGAAAAATTGAATAACATGATGGCTTCACCCTGGTAAAAATTGTGTTGATTGAAATAATAACTAAGTATATTGGCCCTACAATTATTCAAACAACAGAACTAGATTCATTTATACACGAGGAACTAAAATCGGTTCCTTCAAAAACCTAAACATTTTTTATATTATAAAATAATTGTATCTAAAAGGATATGGAAGCTATTGGCTAAAGAAACAACACAGGGCATAGGAATTAACACTGCATGTCCAAGAATGTTTTTGGCTACATAAACAACTATTAGAAAGGTGGAGAATTTTACAAAACTTAAACTATTTTATAATATAACACAATTAGATCCAAAAAAATAAGGATGCACGCACAAGGCATAGAAATTCACTGTATATTTGACTTCTTTTAGCCAAATAAAACAACCATTAGAAAGGAGAATTTGAAAAACAATCATAATTCTGGCCACTTTGAAGTAGCCAAATCCAGTTGGGAGGTAAACAACTGACACAAACACAAATAACAAAAACATTGACACATGCCTTGTCTTCTACAAAGCAATAATGAATAATACAATGTGGAAGCAACATTAATAACATCTGCATTAGGACAACATATCTAAAAATGTTTCTTCAACCAATTACCCAGAAAGACAAGTAGATCGAAGAAAGAATGATGAAACAGATTATTTTGCACAACCCAAGACTATCAGCATGATACTGTCATAACTCATAAGTATGTGTATTACCAAATTAAAAACTCACAGTTAAAAATGAAAAAAATTGCCAGAACCCTTGAGGCCCATGATATAGAAAATTGGGAGAAAGAATAACAAAAAAATGTGTGGTCAATTTATATACACCTAAATTAGGTGCGAAAAGGCCATTTGATGATCAGAATAGTTGGAAACATTTATCATAATCAAGCAGAAAAGCAAAAGACATCAATTTAACCTCATAACATGTGCAGTGACCCAGACAAGTCATAAAATTGATGCTTGGGATCTTGAGATTCATCATGTAATGATAGCTGCTGCACTCACCATGCAAATTAGTCTCAACAAACCACAATTCATTTAATCAGACATAAAACATTGATTCTACGGTCTACCACTAAACCATAATCAATATGTGCTGGCTACAGACCCCATGGGGTAGGGAGAACCCTATTTACGGTTATATAAAGGAAGGCCTATCGGGATTTTAATATTTGCAGGGCTGGTTGTCTGCCCCTGCAACTAGGTCTAATTCTCATGTCACCCAGATCTCGGAATGCAGCAATCAAAATCAATGTGGACTCCCTACTAGAAAATTTCCACAAAGCCGAGTTTTGAACCCATATGTCCTAATAAGCCACCCTTGTACGCAAGAGTTGGCATTTGAGCCTTATGCATTGATAGATAAAAATTCAATTCATGAATTGGCAGTGTTCAGTTCATAGGCATTCAAGTTGTGGTCCCATCATCTATAGCTTCCCAATCGAAGTCGACATAAAACTCAGGGAACTGGTGTAATGATAAATTGGACTGGGATAAACACCTGAGATGAAACTCAGCGAATAAGACGACAGTGAAAACCCACCCCACCAAAATCTACTGTCATAAAAGCATCACAACATGCCAACGCGGTGCATAGACATGCAATTCAGAACCCACAACCCGAAAACTGATTCTTTCAAACCCTAAACCCTGTAATCAAAAACCCAAGAGCAAAAAGGAAAGCCATCTCCAAAATCAAGAACAAGTTTCCCACGCCCAAGAAAACTATAACTAAGCATGACTAACTGTAGAAGGCCCTAAAACCATTTAACCTCGCGCCAATGAGAGAAAAAAGAGAAAGAATTAGCAGAAGATTGAAATAAAAGAACAAAATAAACATTAGAGATGCCTAGAGCACAAACATTCGATCCGATAAACCTTCTGATGTAGATAAAAACAAAGAAATTAAATGAGAAAAAACAGATAAGAATCAGTATAGCAATTACAGGATCAGTGTCCGATTTCCTTGCGGGCCTCATGCTGTCTTCTGCAATCAATTGTCGCAGCAACAAAGGCTGCCTGTGCCTTAGGGTCCCTATATTGACGACGTCTGACAGCCACCCTTCCTTTTAATTTTCCTTCCTTTTCCTCAGGCCCTCCTTTCTTTCTTCTTTTACAAGCGGTGAGCGATAAAGGGAACTGAAACCCCAGCGTCTTCCTTAAAAGCGAAGGAAGGTATTATACGGCAGACATGGCTATTGCCTTCCGCTCTGATTTGTGAGCAAACATATGCATATAATAATAATAGGCTAGACTCTATAACGCCCAAAGAAGAGAGAGGCTTCACCCTTGCTTTTTGCATATGCTTTCCTCCTCACTTTTATCTCTTTTCCTTTATAAGAGGTTATAGGGCAATTAGGTGACCCTAACAAACATCATTTGCTTGCATTTGCCGGCCAATGCCATTTGTCTACCTCATCACCTCACATAAGGAAAGCAAAACCCACTTTTCATCTTAGGACTATACCCTAAACCCCCTAACCTTAGGTATACTTCATATTTTTGTCCTTTTTTTACATTATTTTGTGTGAGTGTTCACATTAAATAATCTTAGCACATAATTTGGATTGATTTAGCACTTGCTTTGATCTCATTTTTAGTTCACCTTTAAAAATCGAATTTAACCTCTTTCAAATGATTTTTAACTTTCAATTTATCGACTCTTATATTCAAGTCAAATTTACAAGCACAAAAATGACTCAGTTTGGTTGTAGAATAAATTTTACTATCATGTTTGAAAACTCAAATTTTATAAGAGACCCAAGCCAATTCATTTCTAACTAGTCATTGTTAATCATTTCCTTCACCAAAGCATTCAAATTGCATGCTTAAGTGAAGTACAAGAAGACATCACCCCTAGGTCATTCCATTGATTTGGTGCTCCCTTTGATCCAGTTTTAATGGATTTAGCACTCCCTTTGATCCCATTTTAGGTTGACCTTTTAAAACTAAATTAGTGCTTCCTTAAATGATTTTCAACTCTCAACCTATCAATCTTATATTCAAGTCAAATTTACAAGCACAAAAATGACTCAATTTAGTCACAAAATAAATTTTCATTGGCATATTTGAAAACTCAAATTTTATAGCAAGTCCAAGCCAATTTATTTTCAATTAATCATTCTTAATAATTTCCTACACCAAAGCATTCAAATTGTGTGCTTAAGTTAAGTACAATAGGACATCACCACTAAGTCATTTCATTGATTTAGTGTTCCCTTTGATCCAAATTTAAATGATTTAGTGCTCCATTTGATCCCATTTTTAGTTGATCTTTAAAAACTAAATTAATGCCTCCTTAAATGGTTTTCAACTCTTAATTTATCAATTGTTATACTCAAGTCAAATATACAAGCACATAAATGACTCGGTGTAATTTTGTGGTATAGAGTCATCCTTGTGTTTAAAACTCAAAATTTATAACAAGCCCTAACTGACTCATTTTCAACTAGTCCTTCGTCATTTATTGCACTGAAGCATTCAATTTGTGTGTATAAGTCATATATTAAGAGGCATCACCCCTAAGGCATTTCATCATATAGTTGATCCCTAATCCACCCATCATTAAGACAAACCCTTCCACATCTATTTGTAATAAATGGTCACTAACCAACCATTATTTATTTAGCTTTGATATTGGCTCTTGCATTAGCATAGGGCAAAATGGGCTAGCTCTTACATTGGGTCATTCTAATATTTGTTGCATTATATTTCATTTGTGTCAAGTCTCAAATATCAAATATCAATTATAAAGCATCATCATATCAGCATAAACATAACTTTCATTATTGTTTGTTGTTTACTAGATTTTATCAAATATTTTAAATCAAATAAGGGTCTTGTTATAAGGAGATAATTGCTTGGAAATCTCCCACAAAAGTATTTGTCAACATTATTTGTCCTCTATTATACGTCCAACTACAAGGTGAATTTGTGTTTGCAAATACTAAAATTTTGATGACATCAAGTTCAAACTAGGGGTCAAAGGTCATTTCTACAAGTTAGAGGACATGTCTATTGGTGTGGAGATCACTTTGTGACTATGGAAGGGACCCAAATTCGCAAACAACTTTAGAAGTTTCAAATAACAATTTGTCTTAGTTTGCTCATCGAAGACTTGATGTCATATTTTAGGTTGCAAACATCTTCATAGTTAAATCCATATCCTCTTCATCTATATTGAGATACACATTTACCTTTTTTATTTTTATTTCCAAATTTGATATATTTATGCATTAAATTATCTCAACTCTTTCTCTAAAATATTTTTTTAATTGATTTATTACCTTGGATATTTGTAGAGAGTTTTTTTATCACCTATAAAAATAAATATTTAAAATGTTCTTTCAAATAGGACTAGAATAATGAGTTGAGATAGTAAGTAAACATTAATAGGCTTTTTTAAATTGACAAAGAGGGAATAGGACTTAGCTTCACCTGTGACTTGTAAAATTTTATTGTGGATTATACTTAATGATCCAATTTATGGTTTTGTGATCAGATATTGGATTATGATTCTTGGATAAACTTCTAGATGGTTTGCACTCTACTCTAGTTCAATTTCATGCTATAGAAACAATATTTGTAGTTATGGATATTACCTTAATCTTTAGATTCAACTTTTTTTGTGGGAATGACTTTGTGTGCACTTAATTTCCTAAAGTTTGTTTTCCTTGAGTATCTAAATATGTCACTACAACCTGGTACTATATATAAATACCATTGGAGGTTGTTATGCAATGGATATTCTCCTTGGTCAAAACCCTTGTGTTGATTTAATGGATATGAATAATAATTAAAGACACACTAATAAACCATACAATAAGCCTAGTCTATCACTAATAATATTAATGTTAGTTGACAATGCAATGATGTGTGATGATGCCTTAAGTGTTAATTCAATGATTAGAACCAAATATTATTTATGGATGGATCCTTAGAATAAATTATGATTTTTCCTTCTATGCAACATCCTCGCCTGCAGTCCCCATCTAGTCATGCTAAGGTTGTTAATGTTGCAATCAATGCTTCAAATGGTGTTGGATCTTCGAGAGGTGGTTTCTCTCAGATTCCAAAGGTGAATGGTTGTTTGGCTAAGAGTGAATCATGTCTGGTTTTGGTTATCCAACTAGAATCTATTGTGGAAGATGTTGAGTATTGGAGGAACCATGCTTTACTCTGTAAGTTCATGGGAATCAAGGTCTCTCTCCTGTTTCTTGAATCATGGGCTCTTCAGACATGGAACCCAGAGGGAGACATGGAGGTGTTGCAAGTTGTGAATGACTATTTTATGGTGGTTTTCCCGTGCCTTGTAGATCATAATAAAGATTTTCAAGGAGGTCCCTACTCTTACAATCAAGTGGGGTTGTTCTTAAAACCCAAACACACTAGATTTAATTTGGTTGAATAACTTCCATCGAGGGTTCTAATCTAAGTGTGACTTCCTTGGCTTCTGGTATAGTTATGGAGGAATGATATTTTGCACATGACTGCACTTTTTTTGGGTATATCAGTGGGGTTGTCACTGACTCTAGAGAGGAGAGCTCTCTTGTTGGCTCGTATTTGTGTGGAGATCAATTTAAATAACCTGTTTCCTGCTTCATTGGAACTTCAAGTTGGGTCCACTTCATGGATTCATCAATTGGACTATGAGACTTTACCTTTTTGATGCCAAACCTGCCATGAATATGGTCACCTACAGCAAAAATGTCCTAAGCTTAAGGTTTCTAGTACTTCTTATGGTGGGGCTTCTACTAGGATGCCTCCTCACTCAGCACCATCGAGTGATAAAGGAAAATCCCCTATGTATGAAGGGGAATAGATAAGGAGGGGTTTGTTCCACTAAAGTATCACAATAAGGGAAGGAGCAAAAAAAGAACCCTCAAGGACATGCAAGAGGATGCAAGTTTTAATCAATTTAAGGCCTTGGAGGAATTAGATCAACAAATGGATATCCCCAATACGAGGTTATCCTAATACTATCTTGGAAGTGGAGTATTTGGCTTCTAAAAAGGACGAGAGTGGAAATATTTTAGTTGATTCGAGTACTAAGTCACTAATGGCTTATAGTTCTACGTTGGAGTCTTCTGTCTTACCAGTTATACCAGTGGAGACTGAGGTGGAAGTCGGTCCAACCATGGATCAATTGGAATTGCAACCAATGGTGGAGGCTCATGATCCTGGTAAGGGTTGCTCGATCTCTTCTTCATTCAGGTTACACCAAAAGAGTTCCAAAAAAGGGAATTAAGAGAAGCCTTCCAAGGTAAGGAGGAAGAAAGATCAACATAAGATCAAGTTAATGGGGGAGAATTTGGTGGAGTCAGGTTTAGTTAAGCCGCTTGACTCCCATTTTTATAAACTCCATAAATGATTGTTCTCTTTAGGAATGTGAGGGAATTGAACAACATCCCTCAAAAAAAGGTTGTTCGAGAAATGATCAAGGAACATTATCCTAATGTTTTTTTTATCTTAGAGGAAACTAAGATGTTTGTGGAGGGCATGATTCATCTCTCCTCCAGGCTTTGGTGGCATCATGAGTGTCAATGCATTGGAGCAATTGGTAGTGTTGGTGGGATTGCATGTCTTTAGGACAAGTGAAAGATCTCCACCCTGTGGTGGATTGTGGGTAGGTATTCCCTATCTATGGTTGCTTCTAGTTTTAAATTTGAAGAAATCCTACTATTCTCTAATGTCTATGCTCTGATTGATTTGGCTGGTAAGCTTCGCCCATGGGACCATATAAGGTTTGTGAGATTTGTTGGTAGCTGGTCAGTACTCCCCTCGGGATTTGTGGCATGGACTAACTGCCTCCCGTGGATCCGTTAACTCTAGTGGTTGTATCGAGCATTAACAAATCAATCTTTTGGCGCAATGAAACCATGAGGCCAACAATTGGTATAAGAGCCAAAGGTTACAGGTTTGAATCCCCTCGAGTAATGCTAAGGGGGAGATTGTTGGTAGCCGGTTAGTTCTCCCCTCAGGATTCGTGACATAGACTAACCGCCTTCCATGGATATGTTAATTATGGCGGTTGTATTGAGCATTAACAGGTCGACCTTTTGGCACATCGACAACCATGGGGCCAACAAGATCTTTAGCTCCCTTGTTTCCCTAGGTTGTGGCTGGGGATTTCAATTCTATTCTTAGTCTTAATGAAAAGAGGGGAGGGATGGATCATTTGGAGCCCTCTTTGTCATTGTTTAAAAATAATATTTTTATGTTGAATTTGATTGATATACAACCTCTTAATGATTTGTTCACCTGGAGTAATAGGAGATGTGTGGATTCTATCTTTGAGAGGATGGACAGGTTATTGGTTTCCAACTTTTGGTTAGGCAATTAGTGGATGTCTAGTTCAAAAATCCTTGAATGGAGAGGCTAGGACCATTGGTCTATAAATTTTTGTATACATGGACGAGATAGTGCTAAGAATCCTTTCTTCAAATTCCAGAAAATGTGGTTGCGAGAGCCTTCTTTACAAGACCTTATAAGAGATTGGTGGGTTAGAGGGTTGCCTCCGTATGGGACAACCATGTATACCTTTTTGTCAAAAGGCTCCATTTTGTGAAATTTTAGCTAAAAAATGGAATAGGGACTACTTCAGGGAATGTCTTTAAGGAAAAATTTACAGCTCAAAATCAAATGGATATCATCTCTAGGTAGAATAAGGACCAAGGGTTTACTTGGGAGACCCTTAAAGCTAAAGCAAAGGCTTTGGAGCTGCTATCTGAATGAGAACTGTCGAAGGAGTTGTTTTGGAAGCAAAAGTCAAGGATTCATTAGCTTCAAGAGGGAGATAGGAATACTGCCTTCTTATTTAACTCTATCAAATCCAGGGAACATGGGAATTTAATCTCTTCTACTATGTCCTCTCAAGGTGTTCAGTTGTCTTCTTTTCGGGATATCTCTCATGAGGCAACTCATTTTTTTGTTCCTTATTCATGGAAGATTTTATTGAGGAATTAGAGGAAGTCAACCAGGTTTTGGCTTGTATTCCTTCTATGGTTCCCTTTGAAGCTAATGTTGAACTCAATCAACCCATTTCCTTGGATGAGCTAGAAGTGGTTGTTTTCAGTATGAAAAAAGGGAAGGCCTTGGTCTAGATGGATTCCCTATTGATATTTTTGAGGAATTTTGGGAGACTATCAAATGGGATCTTCTAGAGGTTGTGCAGGAATCACAGAATTGTAAGAAAATGTTGAGATCCATGAATTCTACTTTTATGTCTCTTATCCCTAAAAGAGAAGGTGCAAATTCTCTTGACCTTTTTCAACCAATTTCTCTTTGTAATGTGATCTATAAGATTATCTCTAAACTTATTGTTGAGAGACTGAAGCCCTGGTTGGTCAAAGTTATCTCAGAGGAGCAAGGAGGTTTTGTGGTTGGTAGACATATTCAGGATGGCGTGGTTATTTTTGTTGAGTCTATTCATTCCATAGAGGTATCTAAAGAGAAGGCCATGTTTGTCAAATTGGAAATGGCTAAGGCTTATGACAGGTTCAAATGGTCTTTTATGTGCAAGGTTCTTGGTGCTTTCATGTTTGATGAGGGTGGATTAATCAGGCGATGAGTTGTGTCACTTCGATGTCATACTCTATTTTGATTAATGATATGTCTTCTTCGTTGTTTGGTGCTTCTAGGGGCCTCAAGGTGACCCCCTGTCTCCTTATCTTTTCATTATTATGGTTGAAGGCTTGGGAATACTTCTAAAATCCCACTTGAGTTAGGGGCTTATTCACAGGTGGTGTTGGGGTGAAGGTCTTCCTCAGTCTCATATTCAATTTGTGGATGACATTGCACTCTTGGGTGTTGCCACAATCAAGGAAGCAAGCAATTTTAGGCAAGATCTTGACATTTACCTTATTGCTTATGGATAGAGGATTAATGAAGGGGAATATTTTATCTTCTTCAACACTCCTCCACTCATTCAATCCAGGATTGGGCACATTCTTATATTTCATATTGGTAACCTTCCTTTTATGCATTTGGGTGTTCCCCTATGCCAAGAGGTACCTAGAAGAGAGTTTTGGATAAGTTCAAGGGTTATGTCAATCATTGGACTTGCAAGTGATTGTCCTTTGCTAGGAGGATTATTCCCCTAAAGGTTGTGGTTCAAGCGCTTTTGTTACACCCCGTTGTGTTACTACTTATTTACTTTTACCTAGTTGGATGAAAATGCTTTGAATGAGTGTATTTATCCTTTATGTATTTTGGAAACATGATGATTAAATGTTTTATTTAATTTGATGTTATATAATGATTATGATTGTGAAGTATATGATGCAAATGAATATATTATTTTCGGCTAACTATTGTTGCAATGTACTAAGTTGGATGTAGAAATAGAATCAAGCCTTCGAAAGAGAGGGGAAGTATCACTCAGGAGAACTTGGTCTAGTAACCTTTAATAAGACCTAAATTGAGCTTTCACACACTCACTTCTAGTTTGGTCGAGTCGGGTTAATAGCTAGGGGAATAGTAAGTTACCATTAGTCTTGCTTGTGTTTTATTAGAAGAGGTTATGGTTTTATTAATGAGTGTTCTTGTTTTGGGGGTTAAAATTGTTGAGTCTCTTTGTGATGTGTGAGTTCTTCTTTATGTGTTTATATTGAATCGATGGGATATATACATAATATATATATGTGTGTGTGTGTGTGTGTCAATGATAAACTCATACACATGAGTAAATACATGCATTAGTATATGTAGATAGACGTATCTACGCATGCTCATGGATGGATTACCCATATGCATGGGAATATCGATCGGACAAAGGTGACATGTATATACATATATATATACACTTATGTATATATGTCGATCGATGGGATTATGAATATATGTGCTTTACTATTGAGGCAATGATGTATATATATATATTAATGTGCGCATATGTATCGATGTAAATGGAAATTTCCATACAAATATATTAATATATATATACATATGTGTATATGTATATATACGCATGCATCAATATGCAAAATATTAAAATATGTGTATGTTTATTTGAATATCGAATAATGCATTTTATAAACTTATAAGTTGAGATATATATACATATGTACATATTATGTTGTGTGCATATATAATATATATATATATATATATTAAATTATATATAAAATGATTTCAAATAGCGTTGGAATGTTTATTATGTGCATAACATATAAAGAACAACATATACTATGTATAAACTGCAACATATACATATAGTATATAGCGCAGAGATAAAGGGAATTGTGCACCATTGAAGGCAACGCATAAACAATAGACATTATATTAAGTATTTAAATGATAAGTAATATAAAACATAGGCAACATTGGAATAAAGTGCATGAAATCAAAGCAAACCAATGTGAGAGATAATTTTGCCAAGACTAAGTCAAAACATTAAGGCAAAGTGAATACTCAACGTACAAGAAACTTTGACCTGGTCTTTTCCAAATAACAACCCAAAAGAATAGGGAACGTGATGTTTTGGTGGTGCCAAACTATGAATAGTGCAAACCAAATAGAAGTTTGATTTGCAATACAAATTCCAACATATGAAGCAAATTGAAATGTGAGAAATAATCAAATGAGAAGTTGGCCAAAATGAGACAACCTATGGAAACAATAACCTTGCATTTGTGAATGATATTATTTTTGTCCATTAGAATGAGTGACTCATTCTTTATGGTGAAATCTGGGTGAGCATGTGTTTACCATACAATGATTTTAGTTGCCACCTTTTCTTCTTGTTGTTGAGTTGAACCCTTTGGATTGAGAAGTGTCATCTTTGAGAGCTTGTTTCTAGCCTACAGTTGCTCACATTTGTGTATAAATAGAGGTGCTTTCTCCCTCAATTGGGACACATTATGCACTCTTGATGCTTATTTTCTAAGTTGTTATTCTGATTTTTTGAGTTTGAGAGTTTGTAAGAGGTTTTTGAGAGTTTGTGAGAGGTTTTTGAGAGTAAGTTTTTGGTGAGTGGAAGAGAGTTGGGAATTGCTTGCTGATTTTGGGAAGGCTAAGCTAGGAATCCAATTCAATCAATTGGATCTTTGCATAAATAGGCATGTTGATTTCTACTCGTCCATGCTTTATTTGATTTTGAAAAGATTGCATGTCTTTGTTTGCCTTGTTTGGGAAATATGTTTAGTTATTTATAATGAAATGGTTATTGACTTCTTTAGTATATATTAAGGATTCTTGTTGAATCAAGTATAGGATCTCTATTGATTGAGTGTATGTATATGCTCCATATTAAGGAATGGGTGTTGATATTAGTATTAATATTATATTAAGCGGAGCCTATATAGATGATGTTTATTTAAGTTGGGTTATAGAACTACTTTGATTTACTTAGTAGAAGTTTCTTGGTAAATGTAGAGGGTAATAGGTTATTCCTGGGGTTAAGGTTACTCCACGATGTAGGGGGATAACCTATGCATAGGTTACAAATGGTCAATACAAATCGAGCTAGGAAGGTGGGTGAATTTTATGACGTCCACTCTAAATTCTAGGCGATGAATACTTTGGCCAAAGCAATGTAAGTTGTCACTGTTTACACTGTTAGCTCACTATGATCCAGGTTTACATACTAGGCAGGGAATGTCATATGCGTAGTTTGTAGCCACTATGTGATAGATCTAGATATGTAGGACATAAAACCAAGCTCAAGGAAGGTCAATATTATTATGATGTTACCAAACCAATCTCTTTGTCGAAGGGTAGGTCCATCTACCAGTTTAGTAGATGTGCGGGGAATCGCAGTTAGTCTAAGGTTGGCGGAAAAGCGCTTGAGTGATGCTTCTTCTCATCAGTAGATGACCAAGATTTGATGGAGGACCTATTCTAGAGGGAGGAGGCTTCCCATTAGCAAAATCTAGAGAGATGGAAGGTGGTCCCCACCTCCTACTAGGATTTTGAAAATTAATACTGATGGCTCTTCTAGGGGAAATTCAAGTTTTGCTAGTGTGTGTGGCGTGGGGAGAGATAGCACTAGGGCTACCATTTTCTTCTTCTTTAGGTATCAAGGCCACCGGACTAATAATATCATGGAAATTCTTGTTGTTCTTGTTACTTTAGAAAAGGTTTGTGCTCTTGGCTAGTGCAAGGTTATCTATGAATTGAATTCACATATTATGATTAACTTGTTAAACAAGCAGAGTATTGATGGAGTGAATTGGCTTCTATCTTTGATTGTGTAGCAGATTCTATAACTTAGTAGCTCACTTGAAATGGTGTCCTTTTTTCACATTCTGAGGGAGTGGAATAATGTGGTTGATTGTCTCTCTAAATGGGCTTCTAAGTTTAGGGGTGATTGGAAGATTGATGATTGGGAATATCTTCCTAATGATTGTGTCCATAAGCTGAAGATGTTGATTCATGAGGATATTCATGGTCCATGAACAAGTTTTGGTTTCCTATTTGTATGGCTTGGTGTTCTTGGGCCTTTGTTTTGTTAGGTGGGCCTTTTTGGCCCTAGTAGTTTGCAATCTTGCTCCTTGTACTCTTGGTTTTTCTTTGATGGAATAAATTTTTACCCCTTTCTATATAAAAAAACATCCCAGCCTACAAATCATGTACTTCAAACTCAAGTCTATAAGCAATGGCTAGTATAAAGGGAGACAACTTGGGCCTATGATTAAATTTGATTGTGTGGTTATAGACTCAACCCAAGTTAGAGAATGGGTATTTTGTAGATTAGGTTTATACCCTTAAGATGTAAGTAATTAGGTTTAGCTTAGTGTCATGCAATTTACCAAAATTTATGCATAAATGCGCCTTGTGTACTCTGTGTTGTCTATTAAGACAAGACAATCAAATTGAGTCTAAAATGGAGGGGGAAGTGTTAGGTGTATATTTTTCATCCTTATTTTTTTACCCCACTTTGGCTTTCATGTGAACCACTGTGAATCATGTATGTTAAATTAAAACAAGCAATAAATATAAAAGTAAATAAGAACACTTGTTAATATGATATACATATTCTAAAAATATATATATGATATAAATATAAATGATGAATCGATACATGTTCCTTGTAATGAATTCCCCATCTTAAAACTTTTAAGAACAAACTTCCATGAGTAACATAAAATGAAAATTTAAATTAAGCAATAGCAACAACTACTAAACAATGTTAATAATAAAAAAGTAGAGTAAAAAATAAAGATATGATTGCAAAGGAATCTACAACAAAAAAAAGGAAATTTAGTTGTGAATGAGATTATAACAAAAATTGATAAATACAACTTCAAAGGAGACCACACTAGACACTAATAATGTGATTTCAAAGAACCTTGTAATAAAACCTAATAAATATGTTTTTGAAGGAGCTTGCACAGAAGTAAGTTGCTTTGGGATTGTGAAGGATTCATCATAATGAAAGTAATGGTGGGTTGTGTAGGTTCCATCATAACTATGAAATAACCATTGCAATCATAATCATTGAGGAATGTTATCTAGAGATATCATATAATTCCCCCAATTGGTTCCATGTAAAGAGTGCAAGAAATTAGAAGAGAGAATAAAATGTAACAAAGAAAAGATATTATTATGTAGAGCTCAACAATCATTTATGTTTAAGTGTCATGGATATCATTGTGTAACGATTATAAGATAAGATAATCAAGATGTAATCATGAAAGCATATGTAATAAATGACTAAAATGTGTCCCTTGGTCTTAATGGAAAGGATCAAGTGATACAAACAATATGCTAGAGAAAAAAATGTAAGCACATGTGAGTATTATGTAACATATGATTATGTAATCATGTGTAATATAATTATGTGAAATTTCAAGGATGTAGTCACAAGATAATAATTATAATGACATTAGATAAGTGTATGCAATTATAAAGATCATCAAAGAGACAAGATAACATAAAAGGGATGCACACAAGTGAGGAGATATAATATAACATGTAACATAGACAAAGGGCCATGTGTTAAAGACATGCAAGAAACTAGAGATAAGATACATGAGACATAATACAGTAGGCAAAATAAGTGAAAGAAAACACCAAAGTAGAAGCTCAACTTAAGACATAGTATAGAAGGTGGAATGAGAATTATCATATAAATGATTTATGGGATATTCCAAAGTCCAGAGTCTCAACCAATTATGTGATAAAAATATTCCCTCATAAGGTCATCCTCATCCCAATCATGAAACATGATGTCCTCTTTTTTCTCCCATATTATCTCAACTATATATCTTGCATCTTTATGCAAAGTAGTGTTCTTAGTAAAAATACTTGAAATGGGACCTATTTCTTATTTATCTTTTTTTATCCATTGCTATTGCTTTCATGAAGGTTATTCCACATGTTTATTTTATACTTTTTAGTATTTTAAGCTTGTTTTGATACCCAATTTTGAGGATCTTTAAAGATGAAACAAGCTTAGATGTACCATTTAGAATTCATGTATTCTTATCATCCTTCCTTGGTATATGTGGAGGAAGTTATTCATATGTATCATTTGTAGGTCCACAAATATCATAATTCATATGCTTGAGTGGAATATGATATGCCACTTGTGGTGCTTTGGGCCTTGTATTTCTATTTTCTTCGAGAATTTTATAATATTAAGGCAAAAAATAACTCATTTTTACCTTTATAGCTCTTGTGGCTTCATATATTGATTTTATATTTCCTTAGGCATTTTATAAAAATCTTGAATAAGATACGTTGCTCATGTGGAATTCATTAGGTGCTTTAACATATGTAACCAATGTAAAATGAATTAATTATACTACATACTCACATGATATCTATAATTATAACCATTTTGATACATTGATGCAACATATATGGTATTGGTTTATATTGTTCTATCCTTGGTTTAACAAATAAAATAGAAAATCTATATGAATACAAAATAATATGGCATAAAATTATCACCACTTTCAAACCTACCTCTAAAGGAAAAATAATATATCCCAAAGTATCAATCTCAAACTACCATTAATCATTTTAAGGAAACCCTTAATTATGAATAAGCTTGATGATAAATATAATTCCTATACATAAATTATTTTGTGAATATAGTATATTAATAAGATATAATTATAAGTATTACTGTATACATAAATATGAACATGTAATTAGCCACAATAATTGTTATTAGGAATCTTTTCATTTGAAAAAAGTGACCAATTATGCAATGCACCCTATTCAATACTCAATATTCTTGCATTATTTGAATTATTTGGCTATTAATTTATCAAGGAGAATAAATAAATTCTACAAATTAATTATATTGGATATTATAATGGTGAAAATTTCATACCATGTCAATTCTTATGGTTTTATGCTTGTTTTGGTAGAATGTCTCAATACTCTTACATATCATCAAATGGCACAATATTATCTTAAGTTCTATTATTCCTCTATCTTTCAATTATCCCTATCTATACATATTTTCATGCATTTGACCTTATCCCATCCATTCCTGTAAAATTTCCCACACTATACTTACATTTCATTCCCCATGGAATAAAATATTGAAATCTAAATATAAAAGAAATAAATGCAATTAGCTAATTTTCATGGTTGAAGATATTTATCTATTATTTTGGTCATAACTTTTATATTGTAACTCATAATCAAAGATAAATCCATGAATAGCCTTTACAAGGTTTGTAACTCCTAAAAGGAGTGTTTAGAAACCATTCCCAATTCTTCCACCATGGCTTTGTACAATGGATTCGCACCTTGTGAACCATGTCAAGGGGAAATCAATCTAAAATAGTAGAATAATACTTTATATCTTTATTACCACGCTTGAATTGAGATTTAAAATCTAGCCAAGAAATCAAAGTCCTAGTATTTATGAGAAAAGATGAAAAATAGTGCAAACCCCACATTCAGGCAAAAACCTAGGGAACTATGGTAAGGGGTTGATCTTAGAAAGTGATCATAGGATACCACCATAAGGATTACTAGTTGATGGAGATTTTATTTGAATTTTTTCCCATTCCAAATCAGTTATGGATTGATTGCTTCGTAGAAACACTACATGCCCTTGAAAATAAAGGTGCCTTAAACTTGCACTAGTTCCTTCATAATGACGATGGTGTGAAAGCCTAATCCATGCCATACACTACAATGAAATGAATTAATAGAAGCAATACAATGTTGGAGAAGAATTTTCTAGAAATTCTTATCCCTCAAAATTATGATTAATTTATTTGGCATACAAAACCAACCCCTATCTATAAGTATCAATGAAACCAAGGACACCAAAGTCCTACTGGAATAATAATAGTTCCAATGAAACTTATTGAAGTCATTCTTTGTGCTTCAACAAGACCCTATTAAAATCCTCGAGGAGTTGATCTAGCTTCTATTAAGAGGATTTGGAAGGGTCCTTGTAAGATAAGTAGTTGACATGGGTGGCAACAAGCACTTTGAAGAAAATGTGGAATTTCCTAGCAAGGAAAAGGGGTTTGGAAATCTATTTTCAATGTGAAAGAAAATATTGATACAAGGTAGTAGAGAAAATTGTAAAGCAAAGGATGTGTCTAAAAATGAAATATCTTCCCATGATTGGTCCCAATTACCAACCATAGGTTTCAAGTCATGCTAGTATGGGGAGACAATATTAGTGATAACATTAGATTTTTTGCTATTGGATGCCTACACTAGAAGAAAGATAAAATATATTTAGACATCACAAATTATAATTAACATTATCTAGTTCCTCAAGAAGAGTGAGGAAGGAATCATCAAAAAAATAAAGATTAAGAATATGGGAGGAAAATTTGGAAAGAGAATGCCCTTGAGTCATCATTGAGAGATAGCATTGGCTAACAAGAAGCCAAAACTGTTTGAGGAAAAAATATATATCCCTAGTACCAAAGGGTAGCCTTGCCTGATCGAGAAAATAAAATATAAATGAGGAGGATCATCAACCTTTGATAGTAAGGCAATGGAAGACATCTACAAATATCATTTGAACCAATCATATAAAATTGGGAACAAAATACAATGCTTGAAGCATGGATAGAATGAATGGTCATTCACTATGGTTGTAACCTTTAGAAAAATCAAATATTTATAAATAGAGCATGGTTTTAAGAATGCATCAACCATTTCATACCTTCCCAAATAATAATGATATTATCAATAATTAAGTGGCCTTTGATAAAACTAGTTTTCTCTAGCCAGACAATAAGTAAAAACAAATGAGGAATGTGGATCATGAGAGCTTTAGCTATGATCTTGTAGGAATTTTTCAAGAGAGTGATTCAATTCCAATTGTTAATCTCTTATGGATTACCAACCTTAGGTATGAATTTTATATTACCTTTATAAATGAGAGTTCTTATGGAGCCAATAGTATATGATTAATTATATACTTGTAAAATTTCAAGGACAACCATATCCCGTAGAATCTAATACAATTTCAAGGGAATCCATCACAACCACCATAGACAAAATTTCCTCTCAAAAAATTTCCAAGGATAGTCATTTATCACATATGGCTCACTGCAAAGTGAAGATCGTAGTGGGAACAATGTTCACAAATTGATGAAGAGGTTATTTTTAAGCTGGGACAGAGCATGAGCCTAGAAAACCTATTGATAATAGTGAACAAAAGTTTGAAAAATTGAAAGAATTATAGATATAAGTATAAAAAAATTCCCATCACATGAGAGAATCTCCCTTCTCAAATGTAAAGTAAATTTACTCATTAAGTGGTGGTTTCTCCAAATATTATAAATTCACATTATTTACCATTAGGCAAGTTGAGGAAAAAAACATAGAAACCATATCCAATATTTACTTACTAATAAGCAGTGAGGTTAGGGATTATTTTGGTATTATAATTACATCTAGGATTGATTTTTTCATTCTAAAAACATCATAATCTTGCATACTATAAAGCATCATCACTTTTAATTCTCACATATATTGATTGCAAATTTTCTTCATTTCCATCTTTCTTATGAATATAATTTTATCATCTTACTAAAAGCATAAAGTTAGAAGAATAATATTACTAAAATATCATTTAGGCAACAATAATATAAGAAAGTGCATCTAGATTGACATACATACAAATAAATTTTGATTTGCAATTGTATGCATATACTAGCTTTGAAGTCATACACTAGCTAGCATCTATTTTATGCACTAAAATAACAAAAACAATACAAAACATTGAAAAACCAAAATATAGTTTAGAAAATATTTGCATCCTTGTACTCTCATGTGTCTTGGGATGTGATTTGACTGCGGATTTGTGATAAGAGGGACTTCTTGCTCCTACCTTGTTATCCTCCTCAAGAAACTTAACATGCTTGAATAAGAGTTAAGAACCATTTCTCCTCCACTGTCTATAATGCTCAATTCATAGCCTTGAGGTAGATTCAAGTTTTTTGCATAGTACCTACCACAACAAATTATTTATTTCTTCCCATTCAAGTACAACTAGAAACCCAACTCACTCATACTCAAAGGAATCCATTGAACTTGATTTTCTATACACAATTAAATCCCCCTTATGATTCCTTGAGGCTTAATAAATGGAATTAAATTACTTCAACCCTTCCTTGATCATAATCCCATTAGTGTGACTATTTGGTCAAGACCCTCCTAGTTAGCTTTGGTTGACCACATGATGTGGTGTGGCTTTAAACTTGGTGAAATCATCTTCTTTCAAATAATATAGATTCCCTTACAACCAAGCAAACCTCCTTGGCTAGTATAGGTACCACTTGAGGTCTCATTAGATATTTAAGTCCTCTTTTGAATATCTTACTAGGGCTTTGTAAAATGCTTTTACTTCACCCAATAATTTGTGTGCTGTGTATTTCTCCTCATTATTTTTTTGTATATTCATAATTCAAATGTTTTTAACATTCAAGGGAATGAAAAAATAACAAAATATACTACAAGGTGTAGTAAAACCCACATTATGATGGTCTTGGGGATTGATGATTACTTGATTATATCTAGAAAGATCATCTATAAAAAAAATTATACCTAGTTGTAGAGTTTACAATCACACCGATATTAAATAATAATAAAATCTTTGGGTGAAGCTTTATTGAATTCTCTACAATAAATATGGTTATTGGTCTTGGTAATTAACATAAAATTAGATATGGTTATATGGTTATTACAATAAATATGGTTATCGGTCTGTGTAAACGGTATTGCACCCTGAAAATGCAACTTACTTTATCAAAAACATAAAATTAGATATTCACAGTAAATAATTAATGGGTTAGATATTTTAGGTCCCAAAATCACTACTCACACTCCTAGAGTGATCAATTCACCTCAAGGCCAAGGAAATGTCATCTTGAAGGGGGATTGATCAAATCATCAATAGAATTTGAGTGATTTAAGAATAATTTCCAAGAGTAGATATCATCTCCTTTAATGTGGGTTGAGCTAAACCCAAGAGGGTGTTCCTAGAGTTATCATTAATAGGATTAATCACAATTAAAGATAGACAAGTTGAAAGTGTTGTAGAAGTATCCAACATAAGATGATATGAACATCATTTCATAAATACAAGATGAAGGCATACAAAACATGATTCATTAGGATAATAAATGATATGGTTATCTACATATTATTTCCTAAATGAATCACTAAATCACGAGGTGCATACAAACTATTAACCTAATCCTAAACTACTAGTGAAATACGTTTATGATTTTGAAAGTATGGATGAAATATAAACTTATAGGATTGGTGTCTAGCTATTGGATTACAAAGTCATGATTTACCAAGAGAAAAAATAAATTAAAATCATAATAGAAACTAATCTATGCCTATATACACCAAATATATTGTAGACATGTAAAAATGGCTAATGTATATCACACATCCTGAAACTGCATTTTCTATCATTGGCATCATTTTCATTACCATTATTGCATTTAACATCACATAAATTGCATTATTAATCCCCTTTTCACATAATTTATATCATTTAACCCTATTTCTCTCTATTAATTAAATAACCTTGAATCTGTTTAATTAATTTGAACTATTTCATCTAATAATTCTTCTAATCCCATTTAATTAAACAATTTTAATTATTTAATTATCCCACTTCTAATCTTTTTTCTCCAATGGAATATTCTTTTTTAAGAAGAATGGCATACTCCTATCCTCCATAATTAAATAATTCCTAATTATTTAATTATCCTAATTTCCCTCAAAATATCTTGACAAGTAACTTGTCTCAACCATTTCTAGCCCTTGATCTTCAAATCTAATCTCCACCCTTGATCTAAAATATCCTAACCATTTTCCCAAAATGGTGGAGATATGTTGAGTTCTATCTAATCACATCCATTGATCTTCCTTGATTCACTCTCCTTTGTGGGTGTTGAGGATCAATCTCAACCCTTCTTTGTGGGCATTGAATCTCAATCTTGACCCTTGGTCCAATTTCCTAAAATCTATAAAATAACCTTCAATCATTCACATTCATCACCTAGAATTTGAGTAGAGACATCATCTCAAATTGATTCTTGAGCAATTGAGAGAATTTAGCATAGCATCTAGGTCGTCTTTGCATCATATTCAATCAAAATTTTGCAAGCAATCATGGAGGCTTCAAGTGTTTGAGCAATCTAACACCATACAACACCAAGCTCTCCAACAATGGAATGGTGAGATTGTTCTTGTTTTGATTTCAATTATGTTTGATTTTATTATGCTAACATTAGGGTTTTATTTCATGGCTTGATTTGCAATCTAATCTCATTGGTAAGTGGGTTTTGATCTCCTCTTTTGAGTTCTTTGATTGAATTCTTGATTGTTTATCCCCTTCCACTTTTACCCCTTACATAAAATGGCATGCCCGATGGGACCCACATCCCTAATCTAACATTTTTATCAAGTTTTTGGTGAGTTGCAGGTTTTTGGAGTGCAACTATCTGAAATAGAGTTTTCTATTGTGCATTAGATCATTTTTGTTTGGACATCTCGACATGTCTGCTTCTTCTTAGAGCCACTTTTGTTAACTTTGTCGTTGTTGTTTTCTTATTTTTTGAACTTCTGATAGAGTGTTTTTAGTTTGCAGAAATAGGGCCTTGTTTGCATCAAAGAACAACCGCTATTGCAAGAATAAAACTATGTTTGCCTTAGAAAGGGACTGATATTGCATGAAATACGATCGTTATTGCAAACCTGATTGCTATTGCTTCTCTACTTTTTAATTGTTGTTTTTCTGTCAATCAAGATATAGGTGTGCTTATGTCAGAAAAAGGTCGCTCTTGCACAAATCAAATCGTAGTTGTTCTAGAACAGGGTCGTTGTTGCAGAATCCAAACATGGTTGTCTCGGAGGAAGGTTGTTCTTATCAGGTAACATAGTCACTTCTATTTTTTCCTTCTTTATGGGCATTGAATCTCGATCTTGACCCATGACCTAGTTTTCTAAAATCTATAAAATAACCTTCAATCCTTCACATTCATCATCTAGAATTTGAGTAGAGACATCATGTCCAATTGATTCTTGAGGAATTGAGAGCATTTATCATAGCATCTAGGTCATCTTTGCATCATATTCAATCAAGATTTTGCAAGTAATCATGGAGGCTTCAAGTGTTTGAGCAATCCAACACCATACAACACCAAGCTCTCCAACAATGGGATGGTGAGATTGTTCATGTTTTTATTTCAATTATGTTTGATTTGATTATGTTAACATTAGGGTTTGATTTTATGGCTTGATTTGCAATCTAATCTCATTGGTAAGTGGATTTTGATCTCTTGTTTTGATTTCTTTGATTGAATTCTTGATTATTTATCCCCTTCCACTTTTACCCCTTACATAAAAGATATCAAACAATTGAACATACTTAATAATCCCTCTCCAAACAACAAAATTCATATGGAACAAAGAAGAGAATGTTACACATATTTATTTATTTTTTGATAGGTAAGCTTGTAGTTGAGCTACTTATATTGATTTGCATATAAAATTTTATAATTTGTTACAAAAGGCCCACCAAGGGCTATGAACTATTTGTAACATATTTAGCTCTGGTTACATAACCAAAATCTAGAGCCAATTTTGAGCACCTATTCCAACTATTACATTTTGGGGGACATACAAAAACCAACCTCCAACTTTTCCCCTTCTTCTTCCATTACCTGATTTAGGAACGCATAGATCCACTCTATCCCAAAGATTGGTTCCAAGTTTGCAATCTTTCATAGAAAAGAGCACCCCTTTGCAACCTTTTCCTTATGCTTCGATAGAGTAGAGGTATCAAAATTAGCCAGGAATGGGAGCCAAAGAACATTGTCATTTCCCGTTTGGAGGCGTTCATAGTATCTACATCATGGGATGCCATATCCCAACCATGCCATTGCCACAACCTCCTCCAACCTGCCAAGAAACTCTTGTTTCACTAGTTCCTTTGTTAGGCCCATGACCATCTCCTTTGGCTTGCCCAAATCCAACAACGAATCTACAAATCTAGATGAGACATCCGTATTCACCTTCAAAAATCTAATCCCTATAACCCATTTTATGGTTGTGAGTTCCACACACTAGTAGGTTTTGAATACCATCTTGAGCCTATGATTAGAAACCTCCCCCAAAAATGGCATTTGTCTCTTCGTGCACACCAATATCACAAGCTTGACTATCACAAAGCGACCAAAAGTTCATAGAGATAATAAGTGTGCTTGATCTTCATGGGTTTATTCCTTTAATAGGCGTTTGGAGAGCCAAATGTATGAAGACTAGCTATATAGCTTGTGGGGAGAGTATGACAATTATAGCTCACAACTTATTTAGGATCAATTTGGATTTATCTCTAAACTCATGACCCAATCACAAAAAACACTCACCTTTCACATGAGAAAAAATATGAATCCACCACTTATCGACACCTAAGAGCTACCTAGCATCGTTTCATCAATTGATGAGAGAGAGTGCTTTAATTCCTATAAAGTCTCATTATTACCATAGCTCATGAAAATTAGTTTCCAAATTCAATTAAATATATGTCATCGAAAACCAAGTTGGCAAGCGTGTCAACCTTTGAGCTGGCCTCTCTGTACACATGATTTGCAACAATGTTTCTAAATGCAAACAACTTTCCCAAAATTTTCTCTAGATAGGCATGTAATTTCTAGTTCTAGATTGTTCTCTTGCGAATTTCATGGATAATTATTGCCAACTCACCTTCTATCTATATGTCTACAACTTGTTTTTCTTGACATAGTTCATACCCATGTAGTAGAGCTTGTATCTTCGTCATGTTATTGGTGCCTAAATGCAAAGGAATTGATGCAATACATAACATTCTCCCATCCTAGTTACGAATTATGCAAAAGATGTTGGAGGTGCCAAGGTTGCCTCTCGATGCCTCATCAAAATTTAATTTATATCATCCTTGTTGGGGTGGCATCCATCATTCCTCTACCCTGGATTTTTTCATTTCCACACCACTAGCACCAACCACTTTCAGAGGCATTATATCGTGCCACTATCTTGCCATTATGTTATCTCATTTTATCCAAGTGATCTTGCTTGAATTTTTATTCTACAAATGACTATTCACTACCTCCACAATGGTCACTTCTACTTTTTTCCAAAAGGATAGAATCCCCATTGCCTTATCCTAGAAAATTCTTTGATTTTTTTCTTTCCAAATCTCCTAGATCAATACAAAAGGACTGGTTATCCATAAGCTTGAGAAGGCAACCCGTTTGTTTGGGTTTGGCCAACCTTTAAACAAGCTCAAAATATTGTCAGAGAGAGCCCCCACCCAACCAAATTTCACACATAGCCACCTTCAACATTGTTGTGAAAATTTACATCCCAAAAGAAGGTGATTCATTTCCTACACAACTCTCTCACATTGGGGAATCTTGATGGACCATTGATACCATACTTCTATAGGCGCTCCACAATTAGAATCTTTCCCTCGAGAGCTACCCAACCAAAGGCTTTAGCTTTGAGAAGACACGACTTGTTCCAACATAGGTGAGTAGGGATCTATGTGTTACCCATTCCATCTTCGAGCACTCTATATCCATCTTTCACACTATATTGGTCATCGAGGGAGACATTCCAGATCAACTTATCTTCCCCATTATGTAGGGATGACTTTCTATTTTTAGAATTTCTTCCAATAGCCAAGCCTCCTCCCTTGGCATGTTTGGGAGGTCACATTTCCTCCATGACCATCTTGCTAGTTTATCCACTTAAATTTCCACCATATAGTCACAAACCTTATTCCCCCAAGATTGTTCAAGTATTCTCTTTATCTACTACATACCATATATTCTTATCATAGGGATGAACCCACCCCAGGAATCTTCCCAGAAGAGTGTTGATCTGTCATTGTGTACATCCCATGTTAGGTAGTCTCTTATTATTTCTCTACATTTGATCATAAAATTCCATATTATAGAGCCCTTAGGGGGTTGTAACACTACTAATATGTTTGTTGGGTCCATGCTCCCCATGTAATTTAGTTGCAGAATTTTCATCCATTTTAACTAAGGTTGTTTGAATAACCTCCATACTAGCTTGGCACCCAATTTCTTATTTTGAAGGATATGCTTCTTTAGACCCACGCCTCCATCAACTCTTGGTTTGCAAACTTTGTCCCAAGAAATTAACACTAATTTATCCTTGTCCGTTGATCCTTTCCAAAAGAACTTCCTTAAGACGCTTGAGATTCTCTGATTGACACCACTCAATAATGAAAGAAAAGACATTAGGTATATGGGGATTGTTGCTAATGCTATTTTGATCATTACTATTCAGCCAACCCATGATAACCATTTTCCTTTCCAAGAGGTCACATTGTTTGATATTCTCTTTATCAATGGTTCTCATAATTTGTTCAACCTTAACCCTAGAGCCAAAGAGGCCCAACTAAGAACTAGGAGAGTTACATGTTTTGAAATTTAGAATTCAAAGAATGTATTGCTTCTTTCTAGGAGGTATTGAAAGGAAAAACACCTCTAATTTGTGGCTATTCACTTCTTGACCTGATACCATTGAGTATTATTTTATAATCTCTTTGAATCCTATAGCCTCTTTTCACTTAGCCACACCAAATAACATTGTGTCATTGCCAAATTGTTGATGTGTTATGGGATTTATGTGGCTTGTGATTTGGAAACCTTCAATTTTTCCATTTTCTCGAGTGTAGTGAAGGGTTCTATCCAATGCGCCAACTATAATGACAAAGAGAAAGGCAAATAATGGGTCTCCCTATCATATCCCTTAGAGGACTCAAAGAAGCCTTCAAGGGAGCCATTCACAAGGACAAAAAACCTCGAGCTAGCAACAATATTGAATAGCTAGTTTAGCCAATTTTGATCAAAACTAAATGCTTTTAACACATAAAAGAGGAACCTCTATTCCACCTTGTCATATGCTTTCCTCATATCCAATTTTACCAACATTTATTGTTTACCATTTTGTTAAACCTAATGTACTTCTTGTGCTGTGATAACTCCATCCAAAATAGATCTTTCTAGGACGAACCTTGTTTTTTCTTCAACTATGATCTCTAGAAATATATTTTTTAGTTTATTCACTATTGCTTTAGCAACGATTTTATATACAGTATTACATAGAGAAATTAGTCGGAAGTCTTCTAAAGCAATATCCTGATCCTTCTTAGGGATTAGGGCTATGAAGGTATTATTTATTTCTTTCAAAATCTTCCCTTTTCTTCTTGATTCCTCAACATCTTCCCAAACCTCATAACCCACTATATGCTAGTATTTCTGGAAGAAGGAAGTTGGGAATCCATCTAGGCTTGGAGCCTTGTTCGGGTGTAGTGGCTAGAGAATTTTTTTTATTTCTTCCTTCATGAAAGTTGTGAATAGAACCTTGTTATATTCTTTTGATATCAATTTGGGGATGTTCTTCACTAGAGAACTTATATGAGAGAGGTTTGATCCATTCCAATTACTGAGATTTTTTTTGAAGTATTTTATTTCCTCCTATCTTATCATCTGTGGATCCTATGTGGTAGAGCCATCAACCAATTTTAGTTGATTGATCCTATTTTTTTGTCTCCTTACTTTGGTTGAATTATGAAAAATCTTTGAGTTCCTATCCCCATCCTTCAACCACACTTCTCGTGACTTCTACCTCTAGAAGGTTTCCTCCTTTACCAGAATATATGCATATTTCCTTAAAAGGACCTTCTCCATCATATATTTTCCTTGATCCATTCTGGATCCCTAAATAATTCTTCATTAAGGAGGTGGATTTCCTCCTCCAATTTAGCTTTTGACTCAGAGATGTTCTTAAAATGAGTCTTATTCTAATCCTTTAGTTTCCTCTTCACATATTTCAATTTTTCCAGCACATAGTATATTTTGGTTCCATCAAAGGCAAATTCATTCTACCATACCACCACCAAATCCGTGAAATTGGGATCTTGGAACCACATCTTTTCTAACTTAAAAGGGCACCTCTCTGGTTTGGCATCACCAACTATGTTTAACTGAATTAGATAGTGATGGGAGCTCGAGGTGGAGGTGATAGTGCTTTCAAAGGTAAAAGGGAATAGATTAAGGTCCCCTTTGATGAGAAACCTACCTATCTTTTTTGCTATATTACTAAACCCCAACCTTCTATTGGTCCAAGTGAAGCATCCATTCTTCATTAGAATTTATATCGAGGAGTTCTTGTTTACAAATGCTTCAAAGTCTACTTATGATTGGATCCTTCTCTATATAACACCCAACTTGTCCTAACTATGTAGGATTGCATTGAAATCGTGCCCCAATACAAACATTTGATTACCAACCAAAGTCATGAACCCCTCAATCTCTTGCTAAGTTTTCTTCTTTACTGCTGGAGAAGTCAAACCATATATATTTATCATACTGAATTGCACTTTGTCCACTAATCCCTTATCATTGCATGTCATCCATGAGCTATTTCCTACCATAATTTCCAAGGATACATATGGTGATTTCCAAAGAATTGACAACCACCCAAGGCACCAACTAATTCTATTAGTTAAATATTTTAATATTTTAATATTTTTTCAGAGAATCCACCTCTTTTCCAGCCATTTTGGTTTCTTGAATTAGAAATATGTCAAATTTTGATACCTCCATGAAGAACTTAACTAAGCACTTTTTGTTAGGGTCATTTAATCCCCTACTATTCCATGATGTTATCTTCATTATTCCCTAGGAAGGGTTTTTCCCTTCCTAGATCTCAACATCCTAGTTATCCTTAACTGACCTTCTGCATCCCCATCTTGATTCAATTTCTCTATATTTGGTTTCCTTCCTTTCTTCCTCCCATTTCCATAATTTGGAGATTTTCATTTTGGTTCTTTTGATTTTATCCTGAGCTTCTCTTCTCTTCCTAAGCTATTTCCTCCTTGGAGAAATTTCTCTTCCTCTTAAATTATCCAATCTTCATTTTTAGCCTCACATTCCCCTTCTTCTACAGCTGACATCTCATCCCAATCATTATCCTTCTTTTGACCATTATTTTCTCTATTAGGGGAACTCAACCTTTGGTAATTGGGAATCCTAAATCAATCCCTTGTAATATATTTTATTATCAATCATGTTTCATTCGGTTGCTCCTCCAAGACAATAGCTTCATCCTAGGTTGTAAGTCTCATATCTTCATTCCTTGGCTCATCCAATTGAGAAGGATTTGATTCCACCAAATCCCTATACCTTGAACTTTCTAACCTTTCTGCAGCCCTTGTCTCTTCTCTCCATAACACCTCACTTGGACCAGGTTGTTGTCACTGTTCAATCTTTTTTGGGGATCCTATATTGTCCCTTCCTTCCCACTGCTACCTTCCTTGGAGTTATCCCTACCTTGATTTTCCAACCATTTCAATGGAAATGAGTCACCATCCTTGTATCCTCTTTTCTGGAATCGATCTATTCCTCCCATGCCCAAAAAATCCTTTCAAGGTAAATTTGGCTACAATTCAATCCTTTGCTTATATCTCCCAAAATTTGTTATTAATTCTAGTTCTTCACCAAGGTCTACCTCTACACAGATTTTGATAAACTCTCCAAACTCCTTATTCAACAAATTTTCATCCACCTAAATAAAGGATCCTAAAGCATCCCCTATTACCTTCAGTGACTCCATATTCCAAAATTATGATGGTAAATTATGGAGTTTAAACCACATTGGGGTATTTCCCATATTGTGATTATGGGGATTAAAGTTCAAAGCCCATTCCATCATATAAAATCCACAACCCTCTAACATTAACATTTTCTTGTTTAAGATTTCTAACTTGGTTGACTCTGAATTGAATTCAATAAACAAAAAACCATTAGGAAGGGATTTGACACTTATCTCTTCCCCCCATCTCTCTTTCCACCATTTGTGCATTTTAACCAAGGGATTTGTTTGCCTGCCCATTTGGAAAAGAAAGCCATTTTTTTAGCCTATTAATTTCATGTTGTATTAGTTTTATATTGATGATAACTTCCTTACTATTGGGGAATGATCTTCTACTAAAATCTGAGCCTCTCTAATGCCAGTTCCCATGACATAATCTATTTGACCTATACACCTTTGACTTGGTATATTCATTTGTTCTCCATTGATGCATCCTTCACTTATTTTCCCTCAAATACCTCTCCTCTACACATATTTTCCCTAAAGGAATTTGATTCATGCCTACGACAAAAGGTAGGATGCAATTCAAGCCCTCCTTTTTGCTTGACACCTTTGTACATTCCTCCTTGTCCTACTTAGCACACTGAGCACCAAACTCGAGATATTGGTTGTGAGCCATCTTTTAAATAGATTATGAGACTATTACACATATTACTATGACTTAAAATACTATACCTTTTTATCAATACTTTCTACAATCATACCAAAAACCATGGGAAGAGGAAGCTCTAAGCTAGAATGCTATCACAATTTATCATATAGATGTCCTCCTAAATATCTATAAATGGCCAAGGAGACATTTGATTACAGACATCAGTTAAAAATGCACAACCTCTTTGCGATTTACAAGATGTGCTACTCTAAAGGAAACTATAATTATAAGAGTTGAAACCATAGACAATCATTAATACTTGTACTTGCATGGAAATTTAGATATGACTAGTCATTTGTATATGTGTGTATATATCATTTTGCTTGGTTGCTCAATTTCTTGCAAGAATTCAATTGTGAATAGGATTTCATAAACTCAACATGCAAGATAAGTGAAATCCCATAAAATATACAAGATGGATGATTTGGAACAAGTGTGAGGACCTTCATTAGCTATAACTCAACAACCAAATTTATGGTGAATTGGACCTCTTCATCATCCACCATTGAAATTATATGTATATCCAAACCATAAGATGAAAAATTGATTTAAGGTAGGAAAAACATCTTGACATAGTTGCATGGGTTGAATATAGTCATTAATGGCATTTTGTGAAGATGTAGTGAGTGACAAGTAATTTGGAGGAAATTAAAAAATTCAATGTAGGATGGGAGGTTAGATTATAATATATGGGGTTTCAGTGAGGGACTAGAGGTTAGGACTAGAAATGGGGATGAAATTTTTTAATTCCATTAAAAATATGTAGACGAAAGAATTGAGTAAAAAAACTATTTGGGAGAAATGTACGATCTCCCTGTGGAATTGGAGGTTAGGATGAGACATTGGAATAGAATTTTTGAATTCCAATGAAATTATGGAATAAAATAAGTAAAGGTAATTTAGGAAAAGATGAAAGAATATGATGTGTGAGGTTACAATGTGTAGTCTAGAAAATTGTATACACTTACAATTTCACATTATGTTTTGGCCCCCTAATTTATTGGACTTAATTAAGCTTCTAATTTACCAAATTATGCATTCTAAAGCCTAATTTTTACCATTTTTCAAAGAAAAACAAGTATTGAACAAATGCATCCAATCATTAAATTATCCTCAACTTTGAGTGTCCTAGAATTTTGGGCCAAGACCCAATCACCCATGGGTGACTAGGTCCCCTTTTTAGCTAGGACCCAAATTCAAATATGTTGTTGGAAATATTTTAATATCTAAAATTCAAATATGAAGTGTTAGCTTTTGAAATTTAATTTTTGGGAAATTGGATAAACACCTATAAATACCTAGTTATTTTACCATTTGAAATCTAAGAAAGACACACAATTGAGCAAATATTATTGTCAAGAGCATTCAAGAGTAGAATTCCAGAGCATTATTACAATAATTCAAGATCCAATATCATGTCAAATTATATATGTGTTCATGTTATTATCTTGTGAAGGCTAACATTGTTGTAGGTCTCAAAGTATTCAAGCATTCAAGCAAGTCTATCAAGCAAGATTCAAGACCTTGAAGTGATGTGCATGACTTCAGTCCTTCAAAGAAGCCATTGAAGGGTGGTGAGTTGTAGCATTTTGTTTATTCATCATTTCCTTCCTTTCCTTTAAGGTTTTATCATTGAAATATTACCATTGTGGAAGTGGGAACACTTACATGAGGTTTGATTGAGGCAAGCCCCTATATGGCACAACATATTTTCTATTTGTGAATGTATAGTTTGTAGGTTTGGAAAGGATTGAAGAGATCTTGAGGCCAAATTCTCGATTGTTGCATTTATTATCATCAACCTTATCATGACATGGAAACTCAATTATAGAATTTATTGACGACATTATGACAATGGGACATGTGGAAAATAGAAGCTTAGATCCAACACCAAAGGATCCCAAAATTTGAGAAAGACACCTTAACAAAGACCTAGTCACCCAAGGGAGAGGCAGTCTACAACACTCAAATCCTACTTTTGGTGAAAGGTACACATCAGTCTACACTTTTGAGATCCACCCAAGACACCACATCATGAGTCAAATCCTACTGAAAGGTACACATCAGTCTGCAGAGTTATGTTTCCATCTGTTTATCTTCAAGAAATTGTATTTGTAATATTAGGTCATTTAGTCTAATTAGGTTGATCATTTCAAATCATTCCCAAATCATTCCTAAGACTCAAAAATATGTAGATATAAGTTTGATTGACTCACCTTTGAGGTTGAAAATCAATCTATGCACCTTGTTGATTTGCATCCTAATGAAATCCTAGAAATGATGGAATATACCCTAGGTCATGAGTATTAAACTTAGGGTGTACCACATTTTTATGCTTTATTTTGGTGAACCTGACATTTGACATCATAACTGTAGAAGTTGAGAAAGCCAACTTCACAGACCCCGAAGATCACTTGCATGCAAATAACCTGTCACAGAAAGGAAGAGATGGAGACAAAAAAGCAAGGGTGCTCTGCAAGCTTCAAGAGAGATTGCATTAGCTTAATTAAAATAATTACAAAGATTAATCCTTAAAAGGAGATCATGCAAAACCTAAAAGTAGCCCTAATAGGTAGACATTTAATAATTAATATAATTATTAAATGTCACAATATGCAAACTAAAGTGAAATCTTAAGAGAGGAATAAAAGTAACTTAATTAACATAATTAAGTTAAAACCTTTACTCTAACACCCCCCCTTAAAATGAGCAAAAGTGTAGCTACAAACATGTGCAAGAAAGCAAAGGTAACTACAATGCATGAAAGCAAACAAGGGTCCAGACAACTAGGCCTGATGAGGTACCCGAATACAACCAAATCTCTATAAAGTGGAGAAATAGAGAAAACCTCATGGGAACAAAACTCCCCTCCAAGAAGAGATGAAAGACATGAGGAACATCACTGAAGTAGAAGAAGTTGCAAACAACTGTCAAAAGATGACTGCTATGGTGTCGAAGAACCTCCTCTGAAGATAGGATGATCGGGATCAAGAAGACAACAACCTACATGAGTGCCCCCAACAACATACTCGAATCAGATGGAAAAAAAGGCAAACACCTGGAACGAAGATACAGATGGCACAAGTACCAATAGTCTGAAGAACACTTATCAACTGAGAATGGAAGATTCCTTCCAAGGTGAAACCAAGGAAGCATTAGCAGAAACAGTATAATACCCCCCCATAATGCTAACTGGGAGAGCTTGACAGATCCACTGAAATGTTGTGTAACACCCTGTAGTGCATGAAGGAGAAGAAACAACATCTGAAAGTGCACAAGAAAGCACCTACAACTGAAAAAGTGGTGTGCAAAACAAAGCACACATGCATGAGGCTGGAATCATATGGATCCACTGTTGTCGTGGAGGGACACTCACTGGACAAAGGTGTGATGGCAAAAACAAAGGCACTACACAACCCCCCATGGAACTTTATAATATAGTGCGAGTACAAAATATCGCACAACCTTATGTGCAAAATCCCCAAAATACATGTACAATAGTGTGGCACTTTATCTTAGTGCGTTTACATATAAAAGATTGCTTACAAATGATGCTTGAAATGCCAACAAAGGACAAGAAAATTGGAAATACATGAAGAACAGCCAAAAACAAAGCATCCCATGCAAACGAGAAGTTCCCAAGAGCTAATATGTCCAGGTAATTCACCAGAGTGTGAAAACACAGAAAAATGAATAAAATATACCTGGAGTAAAATTTGGAAAAATTGCATGGATAGAACTAAAGAGCTCTGATACCATGTAGAAGTTGGGAAAGCCAACTTCACAGACCCCGAAGATCACTTGCATGCAAATAATCTATCACAGAAAGGAAGAGATGGAGACAAAAAAGCAAGGGTGCTCTGCAAGCTTCAAGAGAGATTGCATTAGCTTAATTAAAATAATTACAAAGATCAATCCTTAAAAGGAGATCATGCAAAACCTAAAAGTAGCCCTAATAGGTAGACATTTAATAATTAATATAATTATTAAATGTCACAATATGCAAACTAAAGTGAAATCTTAAGAGAGGAATAAAAGTAACTTAATTAACATAATTAAGTTAAAACCATAACTTTATGATTTGGTAGTCTTTCAAACCCTAGATCTAGGTTTTGCATCATTGTGTTTTGCATTTCCCATGTAGGGTTTCATATTGGCATTCTAAAAAAACATAAAAATCTAAAAATATTGCATCATAGGTTGCATTACAGTGTGTTTCAGTCATTTAGATTAGATTTTCATGTCAAAATTGCATATAAAAAAGTGTTGTTTTGTTCCAAAATTGTCATACATTTGCATTTCCTTTGCATCAAAAAATTATGGAAAAATAATCGCTATAAAATCTGTTTGTAGATAGAAAAAATAACCTTAAACATCAATCTAAATATTTAGATTTTGAATTCTCAAAACCCTGTGCAAAGACTTATTCACCCTTGGGAAACCCTGTCCTTGTACAAGTGTCTCAACAAACTTTTTCACATTGTTTTATCTTTGTCTGCTCAATTGCACTGTACTTGCATATCTCTATTTTGGAATCAATAATTGCATTTTATAAATCCTTTTTCATCTAGTTCATTTAGTGAAAGAAAGTGCACTATTTAAGATCAAAATTTGCATTCAGAATCATCATTTTTAGGTCTTTGCATATTGCAATCAGTCAATTATTAAATTTTAGATCTGAAAATTACATTAAAATTTGTTCAAAAATCTTCAAAATCATTGCATACTTGCATTTTGCATAAAATTGGGATACATTAAGCAAATTTTGGAAAATTATTCATTATTTCAGCTATCTACAAATAGAATTAGGATCCTTAGGAAGTATAGTTCATAGTTAGATTTTGATTTTTCAAAACCCTTGACCAGGGTCTAGTCACCATTGGGCGACCCTATCCTGTTATCTAGGCATCAGCCAACTTTCAGTGACAAAATACCCAGGTAGTTTTGTCTGGAGTTGCTAATCGACTTCCTCTTATCTATTGTTTAGCAGTCTGAATCACATTGCAAAAGTTTCATCATGGATATGTGTTTTGGTAAAATTTGGATGTCTTGAAATCCCTAGTTGATGTTTCAAGCTATGTGTTTGGTGATGATAATGCTTCTAATAATGGCATTAATAATACACCTTCTCCTATTAAAAGTATTCTTGATTTCACAGGTCAAGATGAAGAGATCATGCACGAGTTCATACAATGATCCTTGCATAACCTTGAAAATAATGTAGTATTTTGTCCCTCAATGCAACAACTTACCACTCCATACCAATAGCATCCTACCACGCCACCACTTGAAGCATTCAATTTGTTACATTCATAAACTAAAACATAAGGTATACCTCAAACAACATGCATAGAGAAACCTATCCATAATAGTAACAAGGGAAGCACATCAACCAACCCTCCATCATATGAGCATAAGGTTACAAACACACCCATTGACTTGGAACAAACTTATGGACAAGGCTTTAGGATTTTGAAAAAGTAAGGATGTGACATCAACAATGAACATGAAGTCCATTCCCTTTTGGAGAAAACACCATCAAAAGACGCTAAGGGATTAGGTTATCAAGATCCTCCACTTCCACATCAAATAGTTGGTCAATCGAGTAAGAAACACAAGCCTTATAAAATTAAGAATCTAGGTCATTTCTATATACTATAACCAAAATTGAATGGACCTTACAAACACTTCTCAACCTAGGACTTATCACATTACCACCTATCCATGAATGAGAAGATAAGAATGGAAAAATTACAAACATGTCTTATTGTGCATGCCATAGAACACTTGGACATCTTACTGATGAATGTCATGCTTTAAAGAAGGTACTAAAACAATTTGATCCTTATGTGAATCACTATGAGTGTGATAAATAAATATTTATTTTACTCCTTGCCATGTGATAGATGTAGTATAGAACTATGCTCACTACCACATGCATTAGATTTTAGGAAAATTGTATTTCTTGCAAGGAGTTAGGTAGCATTTCATCATTTTGGGCTCCTCTTTGTCCCTACACTTGGGGGCCAAGGGATTAGGTAGCCTTGTCCTAGCTGCATTCTTTCTCACAAGGAATCCCTCTTTATCTCCTTAAAATGTTATTATAGCAATTACACTAACATTTTAAGGGGGGGATATGGTCCCCTGCTTGTTGTTTGCACAAAAGATGGTTCATTTGTAGAGTCTAAACTAGTGTCTTGTAAACTTGGTAGAAACCACAAAATTTAGAGGAATGACTAGCTGAACGTCCCACTAAACATTGTAAAGACTTCATTAAATTGTCAACCAAGGTTTCTAAACTTGTGATGGTGTTGCACTGTATGTGCCTTCAAAGACCTAAGGTTACCTAGGTTATCCTATTAAAATTATTCTACTTGCTGGAAAATCACAGAAACACATAACAGTGAAAGAAGTAAACTAGCGCTAATGGCTACGGGTGCCTAAAACATAGCTTGTAACTGAACTGATGCTAATAGAAAATGATTGAACTGACTCAAAACTAGTAACTGAACTTAATCTATCCTCCAAAGTACTATAGGTCAATTGAATGCATTCATGCACATGAACAATCATTTATGATAATCACAATATGAGAATCTATTCTAACTTCCATGCAATTTATAAAGCAATGACTAATAGAAACAATTGCTAAACAGAAGTAAAACAACTATAAATGTAGTGAAGAACAGTTACCTTGAGTAGCCTGCTCAAGTGGTTGTCTTCACTTAACTTAAACTAAATCTAAATATTAGATTCTACACATCCATATGAACTTGAACTTCATTCATTATTCATTCCAAATATCACATAAAATCTTTTCCAAAGATTGTATTTAAGAAAACCATTTCTGAACAATCAACATGTTTGTAGATGATAGCTGAAACTAAGAAGTAATTGATAACAAAATACTTAACCAACTAACTATCTAAAGACTCAACCGTCGGCTATATACAAGCACGAGGGAGCTTATTATAAACACAACTCTTAACTAAAATCATTAACTACAACTCCCTAGATATTAGAGTACATAATTAAGATTGAATTATTCAAACTTCAACTGGAAAGAAACAAGAGTTCAAATAGGATTAAAACTCTACAAAACAAATTTTCATGTGGAACACACAATTAGTTATCCAAAATCCTATCAAAAAAAGAAGTCTTCTTCTTTAGCGCCTTATTAACTGTCATAATGATGCATGACCAACTCCATCAGGTGTCTCCACACGATAGTTATTACACTCAGCTTGATCTGGCACTTCCCTTGTTTCATTGTCCAAGTCCTCCTTTTATTGTAGGTTATAGCTTCCAAGTGTTGTGAGCTACAATGTCTTCTTGGCTGCAAGAGGTTAATCCACAAAACATATACACAAAGCTAATTACCATGATTAAACACAAAATTCCAACCACATTTCATACACACTCACATATAAATCATGCAATGTTACTATATCATAACTATATTTCCATTACTATAATTCAGGTCCAAGGTTGTATAATAAGCATAAAAAGATAACATATCATAGGAATATGTCTGAAAGGATTGTTTGATAATGTTTGAAAGAATGCATAAAAACATCAAGAAATGGACTATTAAATAGACTCATCACCCTTCTTATCAGTGATAGTGTATATCTCCTAAGAAGTGTGACCTTGTCAACCAAAGTGTGGCATTCTTAATCCATGTGATGTGTCTCCTCCATGGTAATATTAGACTTGGTTTTCTATCAAAGTGTGATCTTTCTTGGCATGCAAATTTTTCCTTGGTGATAATACTATGGTCGGTGTTCCCTCGAGTGAGATTTTTTGTTCCTCAACTAGTCCTCTCTTGGTGGTGATATCATGTGTTATGTTCCCTAAGGAGTGGCCTTTCATGTATCAAGTAGTGCCACTTTGATGTTGATTGAATTGTCTCTTGAGGTGGTGTTATTATGACACCCCTTAAGGTTTTTGCCTTTTCTTATCATTTCACCCCTTGAGGTGAGTTTTTGTAAAATAGTTCATGGATAATGAACTTGAGCATCCTTTTTTAATGCGGCCATTGAGCGTAACACATCTTGCTTGATGATGGAGCTATGTGTTTTATGAGTGTTTAACATAATGCAACTCGTTAGCCTTATGAAACCTATCGTATTACATGGCCACCTAGCATAATACACTTTGCTTGCTAATAGAGCCATGTGTTTCATGAGTGATGAGTATGACTTCAATCCTCATGGAGCATTGTTCTTTATTCAATGGATGATGTTTGGTATTTGAGACGATATAAGACCAAGGTTTCTATGCCTAACCCACTCAAATCCTTTTAGTACTAACCTCGTGTTTTTTTATTGTTATGTGTTTTCATTTGTCTCCATCGTGTTTACATCGTGCTTGTTTTCATTTCATCGCCAATTTATATGTTATGTTGTATCATGTGTTTTTATTGTGTATGCTTTGTGTTTTTTGACATGTATGTTTGTGTATCATACATGTGTGTTACTTTGTGCCTATGTTGGTTTGTCATGGGATCTTAGATCCTGGGGGCTTGATCACCCTCCTTGATCCCTAGTCATCATATCTCTCTAATATTTGGATAATTGAACCCCTCTTGATTTATATTTCTCTACTTTAGTGTGAGTCTGAGCATAAGTTCATACTCTCACTAAAGTGGGGACTAAATGTAGTGTATAAAATTGTATACACTTACAATTTCACATTATGTTTTGGCCCCCTAATTTATTGGACTTAATTAAGCTTTTAATTTTTCAAATTATGCATTCCAAAGCCTTTTTTTTATCATTTTTTGAAGTATAAGTATTAAACAATGCATCCAATCATTAAATTGTCCTTGACTTTGAGTACCCTAGAATTTTGGGTCAGGACCCAGTCGCCCATGGGCGACTAGGTCCCCCTTATTAGTTGAGATCCAAATTCAAATATGTTGTTGGCGGTATTTTAGTATCCAAAATTCAAATATTAAGTGTCAGCTTTTGGAATCTAATTTTTGGAAAATTGGATAAACACCTATAAATGCCTAGTTATTTTACCATTTGAAATCCAAGAAAGACACAATATTGAGCAAATATTATTGTCAAGACCATTCAAGAGCAAAATTCCAGAGCATTATTACAATAATTCAAGATCCAACATCATGTCAAATTATATGTGTTCATGCTATTATCTTGTGAAGGCTAACATTGTTGTAAGTCTCCAAGTATTCAAGCATTCAAGCAAGTCTATCAAGCAAGACCCAAGACCTTGAAGTGATGTGCATGACTTCAGTCCTTCAAGGAATCCATTGTAGGGTGGTGAGTTACAACATTGTGTTCATTCATCATTTCCTTCCTTTCCATTAAGGTTTTAGCATTGACATATTGTCATTATGGAAGTGGGAACACTTACACGAGGTTTGACTGAGGCAGACCCTTATATGGCACAACATATTTTCTCTTTGTGAATATGTAGGTTGAAGGTTTGGAAAGGATTGAAGAGATCTCAAGTCCAAATTCTCCATTGCTGCATTTATTATCATCAACCTTGTCAAGAAACAAAAACTCAATTATAGAATTTATTGATGACATTCCGATAGTGGCACAAGTGAAAAAAAGAAGCTTAGATCCAACACTAGAGGATCCCAAAAATTGAGAAAGACACCCTAACAAAGACCCAATCACCTAGGGGCACCCCAATCCTGCTACAACACTCAAATCCTACTGTAGACACTAAAAATTGGTCTAGGCTTGTGACTTCAATTTCTTCATAATTCATACCTTCATTGTCATAATTAAATAATGTTAATTATTTAATTATATTCTAAAGTCCTTTCTCATCTATTAATTAAATAACTTTAATTATTTAATTAATTCATAACTACCTTTATTCAATCTTGATTAATTAAATAAATATTCTTTATTTAATTATGTCACTAATTCAGTTTATCCCCTTTCTGAAATTAAATAAATTCTTATTTAATTTATTCTTATCACACTTTCGACTATAATTAAATAATCATTTTTTAATCTTTTCTCTAGTCAATTAAATAAATCTTAATTTATTTAATCCACAAATTTTGAGTGTTGAATTAAATTATCATTTAATTCATAAAAAGAATTATTCTTGGCATATTCTTCTATAATTGGATAATCACTTACTTATCTAATTAGTCATTCACCACTTAATTCGAGATTTAATTAAATCAGTTCGTTATCTCCTAATCTAATATTTGTCTATTTCGAATGAAGAGACTTCCTGATTTAATCAGTCAGTTATCTTGTTTTATTCTTTTGCGTGCACACATTTATTAATTAAATAACTTTATTTAATTAATTAATTCATCTGTGCATTCAAACAGACCGTTTCCTCCATGCTAATCCTCATCTTTACATGCAATCATTATTCTTCTAAGTTTTAAACACTTTCAACTAAAGATTAAATTATTATTTAATCTTAATTCCCACCTTTTATGCTTTATCATTCACGTTATTACTAACACAAATCTCAATGCATGTCAAATTTTTCAATCTAAATCGTCTGTTTATCTTGCAATCTGAGCCAGTCATTCGAAAACCTTGTTTTCTATAAATTGGCTTGACCTTCATCATTATTACTCCTCTTGAAATCTTATGACTTTTGGAAGCAATCTATTATCTGAATCTTTGATGTCTTGCTAAATCACTATCATAGGCTATACTTGCACACTTAGAAATCTGAGGGCAATTATACTAGAATAGCAAAATGGAGGACAATCAAGGTTATGCGTGGAATTGTGTAGATATTCAATGAGATGGTTTTGTTATTTACATTTTTATCTTTCCATTGTTCTTTGTTGTTAGCTTAAGTTTACATGAATTATGTAGATATTCGGTGAGATGGTTCTATTTATTTACGTTTTAGCTTTCTATTGTTCTTTGTTGTTATTAGTTTACATTTGAGTTTATTGCATTGTGTTGCTTTGATATTTCTTATTTTCATGTGTTACATTGGTGAACCCGATGTGAAGACACACTCTTCGCAAAAATCCGTAGAAATTTTATTCCATTTTTCAGGCATCGTACGGTTTGACGCATTTGATGCACATAATGACGCAATTGACTTTATGAGTCGCATATGAAAAATAATACGACGCATCTAAGTACCTACAACACATTTGTGGCCTTACGCGATGCATCTGACTGGTAAAACCCACGACGCATCTGTGATCTTGGGCAACACATCTGGCTACTATAATTTATGAGTTTGAATTTTGAATTTCAAATTTTCAATATAGTTTTCGTTACAACTAATTTTGAATTTGCAGCATGTGTTTTTGAGGAGTTAACATAGTGTTTGTAGGGCGTTTTGTAGAAGACAAGTATTCAAACCCTTTTTGCAAAATGATTGACAAAGACAAATTTGAAACTATTGATGAATTGTTTTGCAGGACGTGTGTCGAAGACTATTTTGAAATAGACTGTCTAAGTAGATTAGATAATTGTCATCCGAGCTTTAAAATTATTCACTGTCTATTGTGTTTGGTGTGTATGCACAATCTGTTATTTTAATTACCTGATTAATTAATAGAAGTATCCTCTCCCCTTGCGCATTCATGCGATCTTGGGTGCAAGAGAACCTGTTATTGACTCTAGAAATTGGGACTACCTTGGTGGGAAAAAGTACCCACCCCAAGACGACTCAAACTGGCAACGAGGCTTTTTAGCCAAGCTACTCACGACCGGTATACAAATGTGAATCCTACTGGAAAGCTTAGGATTATAGGTGCAGATTTATTATGCAGATAAGAACATTGTATCTTGCCTCACACATATCCACTTGAATGGGTGCCCTTACTATGATCCAATTGTTTTTAGTTAACCAAAAACCTTCCATTTTTTGTTGCAAGAGGTTGGACCTCTGAAGCCGTCTCACGTTCATGCGGTTCTTAGTAGAGATGAAAAGTATGCCATGGGAGTTTCATGGGTACTGAAGCTTGGTTGCCTTGGAGAAGTGAGTGTCGTGGAGGGGAGCCAATGGGGTCAAGCTTCTAATCATCCACTTTGAATAAGCACAGTTGGGGAAACCCAAGTGAGAACTCAATAGATATTGTCACAGCCAGCCTTAGGATTGTACTTGTCTTTTGGAATTATACATGTTCATCAAACTTGAAACACATTATTTTTTGATTGTCTTTATTTTCCAAAACTTGATCATAAACAAAGTTAGTCAAATCTGTCATTTACCAGAAAACTGCAACTGTTAACCAAAAACTCGCAGTTGTCAAATTGAACTATAATTGTTGACCATAAAATCGCATCTATCAAAATTGAGTCCAATCTGTCATTACAAGAAAATTGAGTCACATATGTTTACCAGTAAGTAGCATATGTCTCAATGAGTTGCATCTAATTACCAGCTAGCTGCATCTATAGTTTTGGGTCGCATCTGATTACCAGTTAGCCGCATCTGTTGTTTTGAGTCGTATCTGCTTACTAGAACACTGCATCTAATATCCCGAGTCGCATATGTCAAGTTTGTTAATGCCTCTGATACTGGAAAACCATATTTGAAACCCTCTATGATGCATCTAATCTAGTGAGTCACATCTATAGTCTGGAACGACGCATATGCCCTGTCATAGACCCGAACCTTTGTCTACCAATACACAGTCTAAGTCTGAGAACCCGCATATGACAAATCCTGAGTCGCATATGTCAAATCCTGAGTCACATCTGATACAGTGAGTTGCATCTGTTTGATATAGACTCGAGACATTATTTACCATAAAAATCGCATATAACCTAGAGAACCACAATTGCTAATTTCTGAGTTGCGTCTATTATCCTGCAACACATTTTCCTAATTACCAGAAAACTATAATTCATTGTCACAATTTGAAACCAAAGAGTCACACCTGTCTTTGATCTATCTTTTCACAATGATCCTTAGATAGAAACCAGAAAGTTTGCTCATATTTTGCACGATTGCATCATTTAGGTATCATTTAGTCATAACAATAGGCATCCTAGTTGTAAATCTTACATTCATCTTAGGAGTCCTTACCTTTAGATAGATCGAACTTTTAGGGAAATTACCATTTGTAATTCTTATAATAGGTCAACTTTCCACGCTTTGGATAAACCCTTGCTTCAACAAACATTGTCATTGAACCTGGTCATTTTTCATCATATCTTTTGTCCTACACGTGAATCCTTCCAGCTCATCAGTCTAGTTTGGGAGCTCACCTTATCTTTTGGTCCTAGTCCTACAAAGGTTCCTTTTCAAAACTAAATTGAAACTTGGGTTAAACTTTAGGTGGTCGGTAACCTCTTTTAGAGTCTTCCAAAATTGATTACCTTAGAATCTTGCTTAGAATTTTGCATATTTAGACACTGTCATCCTATGATAACATCATTTTAAACATTCCTTTTTTGCAATAAAATACCAAAAAAATAGTTGCATTCATTCCTTATATCTAGAAAATCCCAAAAACATAGACTAAATTCATAAAAAATCTATAGACTTAGTTTTTGCATCACTTACACTTTGAGCTTATCTTACATGGTTGAAACAAGGTCTAAAAGGAAAGAAAGAGAAAAGATGGTTGATCCAAATTACTTCATCAATCCCTTCTCAAATCCCCCATCATCCACATCGAGACCTCACAAAACTTTATTAAAGAAATTTGTCACTGGAGACTCACAAGGACACATTCATGTGGAAGACATAGATGTTGTTGCACAAGACCCTGATTTTTCCTCCTTTGTAGATGACTACCTAGCAAATGATACTCAACGATACTTAGCCAAATTGCTAGCAAAAGGTGCAAAGTTACCTCCTAGGTTTGACATTCGTACCTTACAAACTACATCTACCCAAGGGACAACCATGACAACTACTAGTACCACTATACCTCAAGTGACTACCGCTATACCATTTGGAGTACCTACATAGAGTTCTCCAACAGTACACACATCTCCATTTGGTACATCTAGCACGACACAAGGTCTAAATTTCACCATAGGGGCATCATCATCTAATCCCTTTGGTCCTCTTGTTGGGAACAAAATATCTAAAACAACAGCTCCTATACCAAGCGTCAATGTCACTAGTACCATACCACAAACAACAACTATACCAAGTGTCAACGTCGCTAGTACTACACCACATAGTGGGGTCTCACAGATAGGAAATATACCTTCCTTTCAATATGGAAGCCGACCCATCCCTTCACAAAACATCCCCATTCCTAATCAACCAACGTCAAGTCATAATCCATTCACACAAATTCCAAGTCAAAACCCATTCTCACAAATCCCAAATCAAAATCCATTCACACAGATTCCAAATCAAAACCCATTCACTAGCATCCCAAGTCAAAATCCATCTTACATACCGACACTTAATCAAAACCCATCACAAAACGTTGGATTCCAAAATATGTACATAGACCCAAACAATCCAACTAACACATCATTGACTCAAGTTGACATCCTCCAAACACAAATGCAAGCCCTTCAAACATAGATGGAAAATATGGTGATGTCTAACAAGAGAAATTTTTTAGCTAAGGACTTATGCTTGTTTCCCTTTGACAAATCATTATACATGACACCTTTCCCAAATGGGTATGTTATACCAAACTTTCCCAAGTATAACGAAAAGTGTAATCCGATGGAACACATAAGGGAATTTTCCACGATGTGCATAGATGTCACATATGACCCCACCTATCTTATGAGACTGTTTCTGAGAATTCTTATTGGAATTGCACTTGAATGGTTTTTAGGGCTTCAATATGGCATAAAATCATGGGGTGAACTGGCCAAAAAATTTATCGAACACTTCTCCTTTAACATCGACAACGAGATCACCATAGCAACCTTGTGTCACACTACACAAGATGAAGGAGAAAACTTTATCACCTTCTTCCAGAGATGGAGAAGCATGGCCAGTAGATGTCCTATCGAAATACCTAAAAAATAGAAGGTCACTATATTCCAAGAAAACCTCAACTCAAAATTGAGAAGTGACTTGAGAGTGCACTGTTGTACTACATTTGCGAAACCAGTGGAAAAGGGCCTCATACTAGAAAAAGGTCTCATAGACAAGGGTGAACTCAAGATCCCAAACAAAAATCCAAATGTGCAGAACACCCCAAATGATAGAAACAAGTTTTGGTCTCGGAACAAAAACGTTACCAACGATGGGATTGTTGATGCTAAAACCCTACAAGCAGGACCGGTCATCACACTTAGAGGAAATAACTCCTCTACCAACACACTCAACACTATCCAAAACACCCAATGACCACAACAACAAAGGAGGTTTCCAAAATGTGAGTTCACTCCCCTAGGGGAACCCATCGAATCGATCTTCAAACAACTATTGCAACACAACCTCATACAACTTCAAGAGCTAAGACAATACGATCTAGGGTAATTTAAACCCTTTTGGTGGGATTAAAATGCCTTTTGTGATTTCCTTAGAACCAAGGGACATAGCCTACAAAATTGTCGACAACTAGAAAACATCATATAGGATTTTGTCGAGAACAAAACTATTGAAGTTGGTGGACAAAAACCGACATCTTCAAACATTGATCACAAGGTCTTTTATGATCCACTACAAGACCATGGGAAAGGAAAATCCCCAAGTTTGGGAAACAAGACCAATACTTTGACCAATTGCGCTAGTGTCAAGCATGATTATAATGGCCCAATCATAAATCACATCTGAGTTGCTGATGAGTAGGTCAATACGATTACCATAAACAAAATTCTCGAGTGTGTTGTCAACACTCGCCGAACCAAGATCACTATCCAAGGCCCTCCATCACAACAACCACCACAGTCTTCCAAGCCTCAGTATAACTTACTTGACCAGTTGGGGAAGACCCCAACGCAAATCTCTATCTTGGAACTGTTGCGTATCTCCCCCGATCACCGATCCATTCTAGACAAGGCATTACAAAGCACGATTATCCCCAACGACCTCGATGTCAATATTTTCCAAGAGATGGTAGGATATCTAACCAACAATCACCATACTACCTTCTCTGAACAAGATTATGCAATTGAGAAGACAAACCATAACGACCCCTTACACCTTGAAGTTCTTGTTCATAAGATGAAAGTTAGACGAGTCTTGGTAGATGGAGGAGAAAGGTTGAATCTTTGCACCTTAAAACTAGTTAAGGCATTAGGCTTCTCAGAGGCATGTGTGGAAACCACCAAAAGCATTGTCATTAAGGCTTATGATGATGAAGAACGAAAATCAAAGGGAGTTGTAACACTCCCTATCAGAATTGGTCTTGTAGTTATGGATACAAAATTTCAAGTCTTGGATCTCATCCTCCCATATAACCTTTTGCTCGACAGACCATGGATTCACGCTATGAAGGTTGTCCCTTCTACTTACCATCAATGTCTTAAATTCCCCTACAATGGCACCAAAATTACAATAGATGGTGATCTAGATCCTTTCCAATATTGCACTAAACTACAAGGGATCCCCCAACGCCAAGTGCCTGTAAACCAAGAAGCTTCAGCATCCAATTCATCCCACTATGTCGATCCATCCACTCTTTCCAAAACATCCATTTTGAAATCATTACCTACCACTTTTAAGGTCGAGATCCAAGATAAAGGTTGTGGAGAATATCACATGAAAGCATCTTATTGTGTTAGCCATCTGGTTCCTCCTAAATCATATGGTTTACCTACAACAGATAGGAGACAATCAGTGGTCACCATACACATCCCTCTTGCGATGACTCACAAAATGGGGTGAACTAAGTAAGGAAGCCATAAAGGAAGAAGATGTGACCTCTTGGTTATACAAAGAAGACAATGAAGAACCTCCTCCACTTGCTCAGATATCTACAGGTCAATATGGAAAAGGTTTTACGATAATGCAAAGCAAAGGATATAATGGACATAGTGGCTTAGGGTTACATCAGAATGGGAGGATTGAACCTATCATTCTTTCTAAATGGCCGAAAGGCCTAGGACTTGGGTTTCAACCACTCCAAATTGGTGTTTCTAGTACCACATCACCTTTACTAGAGGAAGTAAGTGCTTCTAAAATTATTGAGACATCTGATGAACCATTTGACCAACCCTACTGTGATTCCTCTGACTCTAACGAATATGAGTGGGATTCCCTATCCTCCACCTTTGTCATGGACCTTGATAAACTATTTGGAGAACTTGACCAAATGCTAAAATCCTCACCAAATCCATTGAATTCTTGTCCACCAAAGACTTTGACAAAAGTGGAATGTTTTAAGCATTACTATTGGGAATATCTTGATCTTGCCTCATGGAAACCTGAAAAACCCACTTCCGATAACCAATCCTTGGCAATAGGCCTATCTCAGAATCCACCTAGGCCCAAGCAAAAGAGTAAAGAGGATTTGGTAAGAAACCTTTGTGACTATTTCAACAACTCAGCCTTTGCCTTGACTCCTTTGAACTTTGATACCTCTGATGATGACATGCCTTTATTATATCCCTAGCTTATCGATTGGGACCAACAAGACACCCTCATCTTAGATATTTTTGAGAATGACGAAGCGATAGCTGAGTTCTTGGGACTCCTAGAAGGCATACCTAGTGGTGATCATAAGGTTGTATTTACCATAGACTTGGATAATATGGCATATTTTGGGGAATCTGTTCAACCCTCTAGTCGCAAAAATAAGAAAAACAATGAAAAAAAAATGACAAGTCCCTGGGTGAAAACCGAAGGGTGCCTTTGGACGATGGAAAAGAAAAAAATAAGGACGCATTTGAGGGTAAAACCTCTCTGAGGCACCCACGAATGGAGGTTTGAAAATTCTCCCCGTTGCTTAGGAAAAGTCACCAATGTTAGTAGAAGAATCTATGGAGATCAACATAGGCACTAAGGAGAATCCCCAGTTAATCTATTGTGCAACATTTTTGACAAAAATAGAACAACCTTAATTTCGTAACTTCTTCACACAAAGATAGATCAATTTTGCATGGCCATATGCTAACATGCCTAGAATAGATCCTAAATTGGTATTACATCATTTACCATTAGAACCAGGTGTCAAACCCGTGAAGCAGAAGTTAAGAAAAATGCACCCACAAATTGCTTTACTAGTCAAGGTTGAGCTAAAGAAACTGTTGGATGTCGGCTTTATCAGATCAATTGACTATGTCGACTAGATTTCCAATCTTGTCACAGTGACAAAACCAATAGGGGGCATCCACAATTGTCTAGACTTCAAAGATATAAACAAAGCATGTCCCAAATATGACTTTCCCCTGCTGAATATTGACATGATAGTGGACTTAACAATAGGATATGAAATGTTATCCCTTATGGATGGTTTCTCATGCTCTAACCAAATCAGAATTGCAATTGAAGACCAACCTAAGACAACTTTCACTTTTCCATGGGGAACTTATTGTTGGAATTTCATGCCCTTTGGACTTAAAAATGCTGGAGCAACATATTAACGAGCCATCACAACTATTTTTCATGACCTCATACACACTCTCATGGAAGACTATGTGGATGATTTGATAGCTAAATCATTGACAAGGGTTGATCATTTATAGGTCTTAGACAAGATTTTTCAAATATTAGAAGAGTACAAAGTGGGGCTAAATCCAAAGAAATGTGTATTTGGTGTAAAAACAAGAAAACTTCTAGGGTACATCATTTCTAGACGAGGCATTGAAGTGGACCCAACAAAAGTGAAAGCTATAATAGACATGCCTCCACCAGCTAATCTCAGTCAACTAAGGACACTACAAGGGAGACTACAGTCTATCAGACGGTTCATAGTGTAGTTAGCAGATAAAACACGTCCCTTCCAAAATTTACTCAGAAAAGGGGTACCATTTGTATGGATAGTTAAATGCTAAGAAGCTTTTCAATTGATCAAGGATTACCTACTCACACTACCAGTGTTAATGCAACCTATTGGGGGACAACCATTGATTATCTACACTTCAACAACCACCTCAGCACTAGGAGCCTTGATTGCACAGAACGACCGTGAGGGTCATGAAAGGGCAATAAACTATATCGGTCGCACTTTGGTAGGTTATGAGCTAAATTGAAGTACCATTGAACGTGCTTGTCTTGCAGTAGTATTTGCTACTCAAAAAATTAGGCACTACATGTTAAACCACCAAACAATGTTGGTCACAAAGATAGATCCTTTGAAATATCTCCTTAGCAAAGCAACATTAACAGGATAACTGGCCAAATGGGTAATGGTACTCAGTGAATATGATATCCAATATGTAGAAAGAAAAGCTATAAAAGGAGAAGTCATTGTTGACTAGTTGGCCAATGCACCAATAAAAGTAGACCATCCTCTAGTTGCAGATTTTCCTAATGAGTTCATATTCACCCTTGACAAGGGAATGACATGGAAGTTATACTTTGATGGGTCCCACACAAATCATGGCTCAGGGGCTAGTATATTGTTTATCACACCACAGGGTGACTCTATTCCTAAGTCATTCAGGATTGCTTTTCCTTGTACCAATAATATAACAAAATATGAGGCTCTTGTGACAGGATTATGCATGACAGTCAAATGGAAGATCAAGCACCTACAAGTTTATGGTGATTCTTAGCTAGTAATCCGACAAGTAAATGATGACTATGAAACCAAATATGAAAAGCTTGCTCCATACAAACGGATGGCAGATAGTTTCAAACAATATTTTAACAAGATTGTATTTCATTAGATACCTCACATCTAGAACAAGGCAGCAGATGCCATGGCAACTATTGCCTCACTCTTGGACATACCTAGCAACGTGCCTAAATTTGAGTTTTTGGTAGAACAACTTTTGGTCCCTGCCTATGATATCCCAGATTTGGAGATGGTCTGTGAAATCATTGGTCCCAATTCCCCATGGTACAAAGACATATACGACTATCTCCATGCTGAAATCCTACCCCTTGACCTTTCCAACAACCAACGTAGGAAATTTATCTGTAAGGTAGCCAAGTATACTATCATCGGAGATACCCTTTATAAACATGCCCTAGACAATACCCTATTGAGATGTCTCAATACTGAAGAAGCACAAGCAACCTTGCATGGGGTACATGAGGGTATATGTGGATCCCATTCTAGCGGTCCCACCTTAGCCAATAAGATTATGAGATTGGGTTATTATTGGCCTACAATGGAAAAGGACTCATATATCTTTGTCAAGAAATGTCGCCAATTTCAGATACACAAAGACTTGATACATGCACTAGCACAGGAGCTCCGTCCAATAACGTCACCATGGCCATTTTCCTAATGGGGACTCGACCTCATAGGAAAGATACTCCCTACATCATCTAATGGTCATAAATTCATTATTACTGCAACTGAATATTTTACCAAGTGGATTGAAGCCATTATTATGACCTATATAACCGACACATAGATTTCCAAGTTTATCCTGAACTATATCATTTGTCAGTATGGTGTCCCTCAATCCATAATCACAGATAATGGCCATACATTTAAGAACCAAGAAGTTTGTCATCTCTGCGAAGAACTCCACATCCAACACCACTTTTCTACTCCATATTACCTACAGGGTAATAACCAAGTCGAGGCATCTAACAAAACAATCCTTAGAATCCTTAAGAATACTATCAATGATGTTGGTCGTGATTGGCATTTACAACTTAACCCTACCTTATGGGCTTACCGCACAAGCATCCATACTCCCATCGACCCCACTCCATATTCCTTGGTATTTGGTTTTGAGGCCATCTTGCCTATTGAGGTTGAAATTTCTTCCCTAAGGGTATCTTTGAAAGGGCATATTGACAATGAAGAGTACCGTGTGTCAAGACTACATGAGCTAGAGTTCCTAGACGAACGAAGACAAAAGGCATTAGATCATCTCCAAGCATATCAAAATCGTCTTCGTCGCAGCTACAATAGGAAAGTCTTGAATATAAATTTTGACATTGGTGACCTAGTCTTAATGGAAAATCCAAAGAATCAAGTAGAAAGAGAGAAACTGGGAAAGTTTGAACCAAACTAGTTAGGACCTTACATTGTCACAAAAGCTTTTAGATCAAGAGCATACCAAATCTCTACTCTTGAAGGGGAACCATTATCAAAACCAATCAACAACCTTCATTTGAAGAAGTTCTACCCATAGCTTATGAAAGCCTTGCCTTAATCATCAAAAATACAAAAAAAATAGAAAATAAAAAAAATCGTTACCTAGGTGAAAACTTGGCAAATAGGTGTCTTGGTAACAACAATTTTTTTGAAAAAATCAAGAAAATAGTAAAGAGAAATAAGTCGTCCAATAGTGAAAGCCACTTCAATGGTGCTTTGGATAAGTACCATGGTGAAAACCTAGAAAACAAGCACCATGTGTAGTCGACTCCACTCCTTTGTCTACCATCATTCCAATCTAACTTCCCTGCACATATCACCTATCTTTCCTATCCATCACCTGCACATACCACTCATAATAAATGGTTGTTCTTTCCATAACTTGGAACAATTGACATTGAGCACACTTTGCATCCCCCTTCCTTCCTATTCATAATAAATTGGTCTCATACCTAAGTGGGGGTAGGCACTTGACTTCATTTGGTTCTTACATTGGCTGTTCTGAGGGTGTAAAACCATTGAAAAAATCCAAAAACATCACAAAATGTCCTAATAAAATCCAAAAAAATATCAGAAAACTTCAAAAAGATAAAAAAATCAAAACATGTCAAAAAAAATTCCAAAAAAAAAAAGTCAGAGTTAGTCGCACTTGTTAGTCTTTGTCAGTAGTCGAACTACATTGCCTTTGCGACTAGACGTAGGCAAGGCCATCTGACTATGTTCCCTTGAGGCATTAGGTCAGTCCTTTTAGGTTTGTCTATATAAAATCATGATTCAATCCATTTGTCTATATGACAAGGTCATTGGTTGTGTCGAACTACGAGGTCTCTGCGTGTATAACGTAGGCAAGAGCATCAATCGATGAGCCCCTGAGGCTACACTAGGTTAGTCCATTAGGGTTTGTCACATTCACTATCAAACACGTCTCATATTTGTAATTCATTCAAAGCTTTTTTATTCAGTCTTGTCAGTCAAATTCTAGTCGAACTATGAGGTCTCTGCGTGTATAACATAGGCAAGGCCATCAATCGATGAGCCCTCGAGGCTGCACTAGGCCAGTCCTTTAGGGTTCGTCGTTAAGCACAAACAATTGTTAGCACATCACATCAGGTCACAGATAAGTAAGATGAATAAGTCAACAATGTCATTAAGTCAATCAAACAAATTGTCAAAACAACAACCAAAACAATCAATTTATCTCTGCTACAGGATGTGTCCTTCCTGAAAACAGACATCATCAAAACAATCAACCTGTCTTATACAAGATGTGTCCTTCTTGAATATAGACAATGTCAAACAATCATCATAGCCTCACACAGGTTGTCATATCAACCAAATCATACTCAATGTCTTATACGGTATGTGTCTTTCTGAAACTGGGCTTTGTCATGCCTTATACAGATAGTCACAAAATCGAAATCAGACTCAACGTCTTATACGGTATGTGTTCTTCCTGAAATCAAGCTCTATCAATCAATTATCTACTCAATCTAAATAATCAAACAAACAAATCAAGTTTTGGCAAATATTTTTACTGGCTGTTGACTTTTTGGCTTGTTTATCTTATCTTTTCATTTTATTTGATCTTTGAGTCTCGTTACTAGCTTTCTCGAGGATGTCCCATGAAGGATTTAGAGAAGCAACGATGTATCAGGACTTTCTTTTCTTTGACTGTTGTTTGTTGACTGTCTTTTGGCTTTGTTTTTGAGTCATGTTACTAGTTTCCTCAAGGATGTCCCATGAAGGATTTAGAGGAGCGATGATGTTCCATGACATGTCTTTTATTTGTTTGTTGTCTGTGGTTTGTCTTGACAAAAAGATTGGGGCAATTGGGTCCTTAGTATGAGTTAGGACATTCCTTGTCTGGGACTATCTGTTTTTAGTAGGTGGATGACCTTGCACACCTTGATCTATCTCATATCATGGTGTTTGTCTCCATTTGTATTAGTTGCCACCCAATGATGATTTAAAGCAAGGCCTATTGTGTTTCGGAAAAACATCAAAGATTGTTAATACTAACATCTATGTCATTTGTTATTCATATTAATTCGTGTTAACTTTTATTCTTTCTTGCATTATGACAGAGTCTTGTGACACACAAAAATATAAAGCATCCTGCATATACATTCATGTTAGAAACATCATGTAAATATCATACATATATGTTGTATTTGAAAACACAAAAATATAGGCATCCATAGCATTTAGGAATCTATGAAACATCATCCATTAATTATCATAATTTGTATAGCATTTTATCACAAAACATACATGTAGATAGCATTGTCAATACATACATCACATTGCATCTCATTATCATGAACATGGAATCCATACGTGACATTTATAAATATCATACATCATCATACATAATCAATATCATATCATAAGTTGCATAAGACATCATAATGTCTACATTGTTATCCATAACATATACATCATCATATAGAATCAACATAACATCATAGACTGCATCAACATCACAATGTAAACATTATCATCCATAACATATGCATATCATATAGAAGATATCATATCATATAGAACACATGCATAAATAGAACAGCGCACAATCATATAAGAATTGCATATCATATAAATTGCCGCCAAAATCATATATATATATATATATATAGCTCAAAAAGTGTCACATCACAATGTCATAATGTATCTCTCATAATGAAGCTCGCAGGCTCTATGATCAAAATACAATGCCTATAAATAAATATCAAAACATCTCCCTAGCTAGAACTCCCACTACTCCCATGTGGAGAATGTGGAGGTGACTGACGGTGAGACGTTGATGATCGTTGTGTAGAATGGGGCCTATCATATGGTCTTGTCCTGTGAGGTCCTATGACCCCCTCTGTGCTTTGAGTCCTACTATGTGTCCTGCTCCGTGACCTACTGTTGTGTCCCTGTGAATAACTGGGAGCCTGTCTCTCAAGAGGAACCTCTTGCTCATATAAATCCCTGTAATATATCTCCCTCTCACCAGCTCTAACTAACTCATGAGCGAAAGCAGTAGCTGGTGATGAGCCCAAAATGTGCTCATAGTTTGGATACTATGATGAACTTTTAATGCCTTTACTTTTATTATTCGTGGTTGTTTAAAACTCTTTTGAAACCTTTTATGGGGATATCCTATAGCAAAACACTTTCATGTTCCTGCAGCTTATTGTGTTGACCTGACTGCATTTATTACCCTGTTGACTCCCTTAATGGCTGGTATATCGCATATAGTTTTTGAATGATGAAATAGATTTAAATGTGTGATTAATGAACGGATATTGTGTATATGCCATACACCTTTTCTTTCACATCTGTTACCTTTTATATCGCAGGTTGTTGAAGAATGATCGAGTCAAGCGTAGCCGATCTTGGCCTTGCAGTAAAGTCCATTTCCTGCACGACTTCAAGGAAGCTCCGGCGAAGACTCTTTGACCGAAACCGTTGGGAAAGATTTTTAATGACAGTCAATTTGGAAAGAGTGGAGCGCTAGATTCTCTCTGGATCGGGTTGAACGCATAAATTCATTTATGAAGTTTGTTCCTTGATTCTGGGATACACTTTACTTCCACGTCTTTCTTTGATAGGGTTATTTAGTTAGTTGCTCTCCTGATTTTAAATAAAGTTCTCCTCCTGCGCGAGTGAGAAGGGAGATGATAGTTAGAGTAAGATAGAAGCATAGTGATAGCAGATATCATGTAAGAGTCAGTATGATAATGAAAAGCAAAATATGTTTGACAAGAGACATAATTTGTTGTTAGTTTCTATATCAACAAAGCAATGTATACCATTCTGTTTTCATGAATAAAATTTGATGAAGTTCTGAGTTCAACACCTGTGTAATCAGTAGATGCTTGCTAAGGGGGCCCACTTAGTAAGTATCTGTAGCTAGTTAGTTAGCTGTTCTTTTCCGTTGATCTTCAGTTAGCTTTCATCTTTGAAGTTTTCATACAAACTTAGTCTTGTATTGCTCCTGCAGCATAGGGAATCCATCCCTGTGCCTGTTCCTGTAGCATAAGGCCAGTTCTTAGTTTGTGTTTCAGTCGTAGCTGTTATAGTTTTTGTTTTAATCAAATCATAGTTGAGTTAAAAGAACTTTGCATTACCTTTCCTGTAGCGTGGATAGAATTTCCTTCTAGGTATTTATTTCTACTAAGTTTTGACTGAAACTAGTTCTTAGTGCATATATTTTGCCGCGCCATTTAAAATATACGTCCCCTGGTTTGACAAGCAAATGAACGTCCATAGAGAGATATTAGTCACCTTTTGGAATGTCCAATTCTCAGGAAAGGTTTTACTGTGATTATCATATCCTTTTATGAGCGCGACCATTTTTGGCGTCGTTGCCGGAGATGGCGTTAAACTAAGGATTTGTCAGAAGTCATTTTTAGTATTAGTTTAGTTTGTTAGTCAAAAAATTTCAAAATCTTTCAAACCACAATTCATCGTATTGCATGCATAGAAGAAGAAGAGACGCACTGGGAAGGTTCCTCCCTGAAAACCTGTTTGTTGAACTACCATTTGACCCAGCTGACAACGAACCTGAGGAAAATCCATTCGCTCTGTTATTCCAGCAAGTAAACATGGCAAATAATCCACCTCCTGCTTTTGAGTTTCCCATTGTTCTCCAACGAGATACTGACAATCTTAAGAATATACCTTCTTCACTACTTCCAAAATTCTATGGCCTAGTCACAGAGGACCCTGAAACTTTTCTGTTTGAGTTTGATGTCCTCTATCGCAGTTATGACTACAATACAAATGCCCATAAGCTGAAGTTATTTCCTTCCACCTTGAAGGAGGGAGCTCTCAGATGGTTCATGAGTCTGGAAAGAGGTGTTGTTGATAGTTGGACAGCCATGCAGACAAAATTCCTTGAGAAGTATAAGGAATATTGTAAGAGTGCCAGTAAAGGAGATGACATATTCTGAATTCAGCAGAAGGAGGATGAAAATCTAGAAGATTATATTTCAAGGTTCTTGTTTTCACTAAAGAGGAACTCAAACCATACTCTCAACAAGGACTCTCAGAAACTACTCTTTCTAAGGGGAATCAGTGATGCCTGTATAGACACCTTGGACCTGATGGGAGGAGGTGATATAGCCTAACTGTCTTAGGATGATATAAAGAAAATATGTCTTAACTACTCTCGAGCAATAGTTAAGAAAGGTCGAGGTCATCATGCTACAGTGGGGAAGTCTTCTTCTGGTGGAGTTTCTCGGATGGAGATAACAAACTTGCTGTCTGACTTCAAGCAGGACACCATTAATAATATGGCTACACAACTGGACACTATGCAAGCTCGGAAGAAACATGATGAAGCTGAGGTAGTTTTGGCCGAGTTCTGTCCATATTGCAAATAGAAGAAGCGTGACTGCAGATGCAAGATGGTGGCTAATTTGGAAGCTAGGAAACTACCTACTGACTTCAAGCCAGTAGAAGATGATGATGATCAAGTGTTCTTTGTTGCACAAAGGAGACCATGGGCCCAAAGACAAGGTATGCCTCAAGATCCTTTAACTTTTGGTAATCCTTATTCTGGCTATAATAACGATGGCAACATGCATATGGACCACCACCACCCTGGAATACACCTCAACCAAGTTGGCCTAATTATCAGACCCCGCAATGGCAATCTCCTCAAAGAGGTTGGCAGCAACCACAAGGAAAATGGACCCCACCTTCAGGTAATTGGCAGCAAAATCCTCAATGGAGAGGTCCTCAGCAATGGCAAAACCAGTCCTCTGGATTCCTGCAGCTTCCACAGACGCAACAACAGGCCCTTATGCCACCTCCTGCAGCAACTGCCACAAATACTGGACCTCCAAAACAAACGCCTATGCCTGCCCAGCCGTTGCCAAATCCCAATAATAGGCAATAGCAGCAGCCATAGTAGCCTACGTATCTTGTCAAAGCCAACCAATATCAAGCTTATGCCTTAGACGTTAATGACATCCATTTGAGGTCTGGAACCACTTTACCTACTCCAAAACTACCTCTAATTACTGAAATACCAGATTCTTCCCTTGAAGAATCTACTGCACCTACTGATCCTCCTGAGCATATGCCTATACCTGATACGGTTTCTAAGGAGTCTGTTTTGCAAAGTCAAGACAAACCACCTTTTCCTCAGAGGTTGCAAAGTACTGCATTTACATCTATGGAAGAACCCACTTTTGACATTCTGGATCAGCTCAAAAATGTACAAATTCAAATCCCCTTATTTCAGGCTATTAAAGATGTACCCATTTTTGGAAAAGCTATTAAAGAGGTCTGTTTGAAGAAGCCTGGACGAAAGAAAAAGGATCCCCAAACAATTCATGTCTTAGGGAAATTGGCTGATATAATGTTGGGAAATGTAGTCATCCCAAAGTATATTGACCCTGGAAGTCCTGTAGTGCAAATACATATAAATGGCCAAATTGTAAAAAATGTTTTGATTGACTTAGGTGCTGCCATTAATGCCATGACAAAGCATACTATGGACTCTTTGAACATTTCAAACATTAGGTCTACACTCACAGTTCTGCAGCTTGCAAATAGTTTCATAGTTAAACCTGATGGGATGGTGGAAGATGTAATTGTCACTCTTGAATCTTGGGAGTATCCAGTTGATTTCACAATATTATCAGTTAAGGCAACTTTAGGAGGGTATCCAGTTATCCTTGGTAGACCATGGTTAGCAACTGCTGATGCTTTTATAGGATGCCGCTCTGGAGATATAACCATTTCTGATGGACAGTCCACAAAAAAATTGGCTTTGTATCCGCCTGCTAGACCTCAACCAGATTTGTCCCAACCTGTTTGACCAGATGAGGGGGAAGAAATTGAAGAAGCCAATTCTTTGACTCAATTAATGATGCTTCAAAATGATCCATTCTCATAACTTCAAAGTGAGGATGCTTTTCTTTTTCAAATTCTACAGTACAACTCTATATGGGTAGTTCATTTGATCCAAATGGTAGCCATCTACAATGTTTCCTGCAGCAACCAAATTCTGAGAGTTCACTGCCTAAACTTCCAGCAATTTTTCATCAATTACTTCCACAAGAAGTACAAATATCACCTGTAGATTCTATGAGTAATCTTACTAAGCAGATAGAATTGTCTCTAGGTCACTGTTTGAATATTAATAGCAAGCTGTCACAATCTCAACAGGCTATCTTATTAAAAATGCTACAAGATCAGCATAAAGCTTTTGCATGGAAATATGGAGACATGCAAGGAATAGACCCTCGAGTTTGTACTCACAGGATATATATCAAAGAAGATTGTTTACCAGTTAGACAACCTCAAAGGAGAGTAAATCCAACACTTAGAGAAATAGTTAAAAGTGAGCTTCAAAAATTGCTTGATGCTGGTTTTATTTATCCAATCTCTGACACTCAATAGGTTTCTCCATTAGTTATTGTTCACAAGAAAAGTGGAAAATGGAGAGTGTGTGTAGATTACAGAGAGTTGAACAATGCCACTAAAAAAGATCACTTTCCACTACCTTTTGTAGACCAAGTACTAGACTCACTGTCTGGCAAAAGATACTTTTTCTTTTTGGATGGTTACAGTGGGTACAATCAGATAAAAATTGCCCCCGAGGATCAAGATAAGACCACTTTTACCTGTCCATGGGGAACATTTGCTTATTTGGTCTTGTCTTTTGGTCTATGCAATGCGCCAGCAACATTTCAAAGAGCAGTAATTAGTATTTCTGCTGATATATCTCATGACTATATGGAGATTTATATGGATGATTTCACCACCTATGGAATCACATTTGAAGAAGCACTGGTGAATTTAGAAAAGGTATTGAAAAGGTGCAGAGAGAAAAATTTGTCTCTAAATAGTGAGAAGTGTTTTCTAATGATGGAAGAAGGTATTGTTCTAGGTCATCATATTTCAAAGAATGGAATTCATGTCGACCCTTCTAAAATTGAAGTTATTCTGCATTTACAAACTCCTGCAAAACAAAAAGATGTCAGAAGTTTCCTTGGCCATGCAGGGTATTATAGAAGGTTTATAAAAGATTTCAGTAAAATTGCCAGTCCACTTTATGCCTTATTAACTAAGGATTCTCAATTTGAGTGGACAGAGGCCTGTGAAAAATCCTTCCTGCAACTAAACGACCTGCTTACTCAAGCCCCTATTCTTCAAGGTCCAAAATGGAATTTGCTTTTTCACATACATGATGATGCCTCTGATTTTGGTATAGGAGCAGTTTTAAGTCAAAAAGAAAATTCAGTTGAGCATGCCATCTACTTTATCAGCAAGAACCTTCAAGGTCCTGAGCTCAACTATACTATTACAGAAAAGGAATTGCTTGTAGTAGTGTATGCTTTGAATAAATTCAGGCATTATGTCACAGGTTATCAGATATTCATCCATACTGACCATGCAACAATCAAGTATCTGATGAACAAACCTGTCATTTCTGGTAGATTGGTAAGATGACTCCTGTTGTTACAAGAATTTGACATTACAATAATTGACAAACCAGGAAGAGCTAATGTTGTAGCTGACTTTTTATCAATACTTCAATCAGTTGCACCTAATGAACACGAGGTCATTGATGATAGGTTCCCAGATGAACACTTGTTTTCCATTATTGCACATACACCATGGTATGTAGATATTGCCAATTATCTAGTAGCAAACAAAATACCAAATCATTTTTCCAAAAGAAAAGAAATTGTTAATAGAGAATTGCAAATTGTCTGTTTTATACTGGACCTGATCAAGTGATGCGAAGATGTGTAAGAGAAGATGAAACTTATGATATCTTGCATGCTTGCCATGATGAACCATGTGGGGGACATTTTGCAGCAAAAAGAACATCAATGAAGATTCTTACAACATGGTACTACTGGCCAACATTACACAAAGATGTTGTGGCCTATACAAGGAAATGTGACAGATGCCAACGTATGGGAAGACCAACCAAGTCAGATGAAATGCCACTATATCCACAGGTAATAGTCACCCCTTTTGATAAGTGGGGAATGGATTTTGTGGGACCAATTGATCCACCATCAAATGACAAGTCATACATTCTAGTTTGCATGGACTATGTAACAAAATGGGTTGAGGTAGAAGCTATGACTCATGCTCGAGATAACAAGGTTGCTAAATTTTTGTATGAACAAATTTTCACTAGATTTGGAGTTCCCAGAGAGCTTGTAACTGATCAGGGAGCTTAATTCACATCGAATCTGATCACTGCACTAATAAATGACTATAAGATCAAACATAGGAAGTCCAACCCCTATCACCCTCAAGCCAATGGTCAGGCGGAGGTAACAAACAGGGAAATTGAGGTGATCCTAACAAAGACTGTGCAGCTCCATAAAAAAGATTGGAGCAATCGACTTCCTGAAGCAGTTTGGGCCTACAAAACTACGTGGAAGACAACAACTGGGTTTACACCTTTTGAGCTGCTTTATGGGAAAACAGCAATGTTGCCCATTGAATTTGAGCACAAAACTTTGAGGACAACTCTTGAACTCAATATGGAAATATCTGAAGCACAGAAGGACCGTCTACTACAGCTAAATGCCTTGGACGAAATGAGAAAAGCAGTCCTGCAGCACACAGAAGCAATCCAACAACAAAGGAAGAAATGGCATGATCAACACATTAAAACCAAGAAATTTTCTGCTGGTGATTGGGCTCTGTTATATGATTCCAGATATCAAGAGAACAAGGGTAAGCTCACAACACGCTAGCTTGGCCCCTATGAAGTTGAGAATGTGTTTGACAACGGAGCTGTACAGCTGGCAATAATTGATCCAATCCGTTTCAAAATGCTAGTTAATGGCCATTGACTCCGGTTGTACCATAAACCAGTTTCAAAAGAAGAATTCATGTAGCAGTTCGTTCAGATTCCTCCCGCTACTCTTCCTACAGCCGAAGGCTTTAGCCTTTCTCCTGCAGCTTCACCATAATTTTGAAAAAGCATGCTCATAATAAAGGTTTTCTTTTTAAAAGGAAACCCCTTTTTTTCCATTCTCATTTATCGCCCCCACCTCACTTCTCTATCTATCTTCCATCCATCCATCTCATCCATTCATTTCATCCATTCATCTCGTCCGCCCACATCACCCATCCACTTCATCCGCCCGCATCACCCTTAATTAAGATATCATTCCCAACTGTCAACTCATGCAGACGTCGTCATTTTTCTTCACACGTACATGCAAATATCAAAGGTACGCCATATCTTTTGTTATCCCATATTTGATTTATTTTATTCTATTCATTTACTGGTATGCATGTACCGGTCATTATTACCCAATCTCTGCCTATTTTTTTAGTACATGTGAGGACACATGTCATACTCTTAGTAGGGGGCAGGGTAATCCACCTTTTAAAAATTGTCTTTTCGCCGCTGCCATAATTGCGCAAATAACCTTTCTTTATTATTCTTTTAGTACTTTCCAAATATGATCGCATGTCCTTCTTTATTGCATATTTTTCTTGTAAATTACGATTAAGACTGCTTGTTTAAAAAATTTATTTTTGGAAAAGAAAGAAATGTGACGGCACGACAGAAAAAAAATCAGAGCAGAAAGGGAAATAGAGAATTTGAATTCTCAGTAAGGAATTGAGTTCAGAGGAAAACTGTGAACATGGGTGGTCAGCTGGTACAACATGAGCCTGTAGCTCATGAATTATTATTGCAAAATCCTCAAACAGTCCACGCATTCAGCATCTGTGGATGGTTAAACTATTTCTTGAGCTTAAATGCTTTTGATGAGGAGGCTGCTGAAGAATTTTTGAGAACCCTTTCTGAAGGGGAAGCCACTGTATGGGGTCTAACGGTTGTTGCAACTGAAGACAGAATTACTGAAGTAACCGGGCTTCCAGCCGTTGGAGAAATTTTTTCTTCAGATGTTGCCGCTGCAAAGGCTGAGTTTTCAATGCCCACTGATGGACCTTTGGAAGTCTCTAAGTAGGGATGCAAGCGGGTAATGTTGCCTCCTCCTTATTCAGAATACGCCACTTATATAATCAGGTATTTAACCTGTGAAGGCCGTTTCTCCTACCTGCATTCTTATCATTTCAAATTATTAAGTCATATGAGGCATGGGTTAGTTGTAAATGTTCTGAATTTCCTATTCAAATTTCTAGAACAAAGTGCCCATGGAACCCAACAAGGGAAAGATAATTCTATTGCTCACCATGGCCTTATCAAATTACTAATTGAACATTCTTTGAGAGATGTCTCACCTCTTTCCTGGCAACAATTCATTGCCCAAAAGAGCTTGCAAATTCCATAACCCCCTAGGGTACTTATCCCACGGCCTCAGAAAAAGAAGAAAGAAATTGCGTCTACAAGTAGAACAGGGCAAGGGTCATCTACTCCTGTAGCACCTGGTCCTACAGCTCCCCCACCGGAATCTTCTACTGGGATACAAACTAGGTCTGCCACTAGGAGAGAGAAGGGAAAAACAAAGGCAGGTGAGTCGTCTGGGGTAGAACAAACCCCAGAGTCTGACCCTCATTCTCGAAAAAGGCAATGCTCTTCTCCTGCAACACCTTCCCCTGCAACCGTCTCTCCTACAGCAACACTTGTTGCTAACACCAATTCACCATCATCCTCTGGCAGGGCAAAGCCCTCTAAGCAGACCAGAAAAAGGAAGGCTACCAGACCTTCTCCTGCAGCTGCACCAGTGCCAAGAAGAGTTTCCACAAGGAAACAATGTAAAACCTCCCCTGCTTCACCTCAACCAGAGGTTATTGTAATCTCAGAAGGGTCTGTAGAATCTGAATTTGATGTTTCTCAGAATGTGTCCGAAAATGCTGCACAAAGTTCATTCGTTCCTGAAGAGGAACAAGTTGAGACAAAAGAAATAGGGTATAATGAGCAAGGGTTACCAAATCTTGATGACTTGGCTACCGCTGCTATGCAGTTTTCGGAGGAAGCACAGTCTTCTCCACTACAGCAACAAGAATTCATCTTGCAGCAAGAGTAGGAACTGACTAAACAATTGAATGTGCCTAGTGAAGCTACATTTCACCGTGCAACTTGTAAAGCCATTGTTGTTTATAAGAAGACGTTTTTGATTAAGTTTCTGGAATATGTCAAAGCTAATTGGGAAACAGTTACATTACAAACCCTGACTTTCTGGCACATAGCCCAAACTGACATGCAACAAAGTCTATGGGAGGTAGAAAGGAAGAAACTGAAAAAGGAAATTGAAAGTCAGAAGCAGGAAATTGTTGAGTTGAAAACAAAAATGGATGAAATGTTAAAAGTAACTGGTCAGATTATGGAATGCAGACCACCACCCAGAATTTATGCTCTTGTGCCTTAAGGAACAGTTTTTATGGTTCCAACTAATGAGAATTTCCAGAAATCAAGATCCTATACTTCACACTGCTAAAGAATTTTACGAGGCATATCAGGCAGCCCCTAATTGGTTAAGAAATTCTCTGTGTGAATTTTATTTACATGGTGTCTTAATTCCATCAAAAATAGAATGGAACCCTCTTCTGTATATTGGTGATATCCATTTTAAATCATTTATGTCATGGGCAGCAAATGAAGCAAATTATGGCAGGCAATGGGAAATATATGAGGAAGCTGAGAGAAATGAGCCAGTTCCATTACGCTCTCAAAGTTTAAACCCCCATGCAATGTTGAAAGACTGGTTTGCTTTGACATATGGCATTAATAATATTCCAGCCAGAGAGAAGATATTTGATATCAGGAAACAAGTATATGATGAATTTCAGGAACAGTCATATTCATTTTGGAGACTGGCATACACCAGAAGTGAGAAAAGGTGGGAAAGATTAACCGTTGGACTAAGAAGATCCGAACCTCATAGTCCCCTAAATTTCACAGCAGCTCTTAAACGATCAAGCAGATATATACAGTTGGGACTTCAAAAGATATTTGAACTATGGTTGCCATTGACATTCAGACCTCCTATGCTAATATGGCCCCTTTATCCTCACCAGGCTACAAATCTTAATGATGATTTAGAGGACCGTAGGTATGAAAGGTGCCGGGATTTCAGAGGATTTTATTACAGGTTTGGAAATTCATTTCAAAGTCATGCAGCAACCACTGATTTCAGAGAAACTGCCAGAAAAGTTAATGCTGGAGGACCAGCATTAGGCTAAGTAGGGGGTAGTGATGAGCCCAAAATGTGCTCATAGTTTGGATACTATGATGAACTTTTAATGCCTTTACTTTTATTATTCGTGGTTGTTTAAAAATATTTTGAAACCTTTTATGGGGATATCCTGTAGCAAAACACTTTCATGTTCCTGCAGCTTATTGTGTTGACCTGACTGCATTTATTACCCTGTTGACTCCCTTAATGACTGGTATATCGCATACAGTTTTTGAATGATGAAATAGATTTAAATGTGTGATTAATGAACGGATATTGTGTATATGCCATACGCCTTTTCTTTCGCATCTGTTACCTTTTGTATCACAGATTGTTGAAGAATGATCGAGTCAAGCGCAGCCGATCTCGGCCTTGCAGTAAAGTCCATTTCCTGCACGACTTCAAGGAAGCTCCGGCGAAGACTCTTTGACCAAAACCATTGGGAAATATTTTTAATGACAGTCAGTCTGGAAAGAGTGGAGCGCTAGATTCTCTCCAGATCGGGTTGAACGCATAAATTCATTTATGAAGTTTGTTCCTTGATTTTGGGATACACTTTACTTCCACGTCTTTCTTTGATAGGGTTAGTTAGTTAGTTGCTCTCCTGATTTTAAATAAAGTTCTCCTCCTGCGCGAGTGAGAAGGGAGATGATAGTTAGAGTAAGATAGAAGCATAGTGATAGCAGATATCATGTAAGAGTCAGTATGATAATGAAAAATAGAATTTGTTTGACAAGAGACATAATTTGTTGTTAGTTTCTATATCAACAAAGCAATGTATACCATTCTTTTTTCATGAATAAAATTTGATGAAGTTCTAAGTTCAGCACCTGCGTAATCAATAGATGCTTGCTAAGGGGGCCCACTTAGTAAGTATCTGTAGCTAGTTAGTTAGTTGTTCTTTTCCGTTGATCTTCAATTAGCTTTCATCTTTGAAGTTTTCATACAAACTTAGTCTTGTATTGCTCCTGCAGCATAGGGAATCCATCCTTGTGCCTGTTCCTGCAGTATAAGGCCAGTTCTTAGTTTGTGTTTCAGTCGTAGCTGTTATGGTTTCTGTTTTAATCAAATCATAGTTGAGTTAAAAGAACTTTGCATTACCTTTCCTGTAGCGTGGATAGAATTTCCTTCTAGGTATTTATTTCTACTAAGTTTTGACTGAAACTAGTTCTTAGTGCATATATTTTTCCGCGCCATTTAAAGTATACGTCCCCTGGTTTGACAAGCAAATGAACGTCCATAGAGAGATATTAGTCACCTGTTGGAATGTCCAATTCTCAGGAAAGGTTTTACTATGATTATCATATCCTTTTATGGGCGCGACCAGCTGGCCCAGTGTAAAGAGCTATAAACTCTGCGAATCTCTGCTTAGTCTCCTATCTCCAAGCTACTGCCTGATCCCTGTCCAAATATGCTTTATCCCTCTCCATCAAAAGCAAGTCCCACTCTGCTATTAATTCCCTCATTCGCTCCTCCAAAGACTCTACTCTAGCATGCAAATCTGCCAGTCATTGATCGATGAGACCCTCGTCCTCCCGTTGTGGTCTCTCTCCCCCATCATCATCCCAGTCCTCTCCTACAGCTCCCTCTCCTCATCTCTCATCTCCTCCTCCTCATCATCCTGGTATCCAGCAAGCATATCGAGGGCATCCATCTCCTCCTCTCTAACGACCTCCTCCTTTGCATTCTCCTCAATGACATCCTCCTCTGCGACATGCTCTCCACCAACTCAACCATCAACATCCTCCTCTCCTCCGCCAACCTCTAGCATGGGCACATCCTCGCCCTCTCCCTCCTCCTCCTAGACGGGTGACAAATGTGGGCCTCGACTTCTGTGACCTCGTCGACCCCTACCACCACCCCTTTGACCTCCTCCTCTCCTATCACCACCATCACCTCTGCCACCATTTCCACCTCTACCACCATGACCTCTACCTTTGCCACCATGATGGCCCCATGGTTATGTCCCTTGTCTCTCAATAGGTGTGTCCTGATCTGGATCTGTAAATGGCACTGGCTTGTGATCTGCCCACCATGTATCATATGCAACTGTAGTCCCAGGATCTGTTGCTCCACCCATCCATCCCCATGACACAGGCTATAAAGCATTAATATCAACCTCGACAGTCACAACAGGAATCTCTGGTCCCCACAAAGGAACCTCCCTAGAAGATCATGCAAACTCGGATCGTCCTTAAGGCTCATCCTAAACCTCGTCAAACTGTCTAAGGACCCTATTCGATAGATGGCTCTTAATAATGTGGACTCTGGAAACGGTCCTCCCAATCAAGTACTGAGTTTGTCGACATAAGGGTAGGTGTCGATCCTCATTTGGCCATCGTGTGCAATCCATGTAAGGTCTCCAAAAAAACTGCACCATAGTATCAATAACATGTCTATAATAACCGGTATCTCCTATATGTGTCTGGGTATTGGCCCTCGCATATCGAAAGGCATAAGGAGCTCCATGATCTAACTCAGCTATAGCAGGTGGACAGAACACAACAATGTGCTCCCATGCCCATATCATAAGCAAAGTGGTACAACAACTCATCGACTACGCCTCCCTATAGGCTATATCATGTAAATGGAAATTGTATACACCTAAAAATGGTCTGCATAATTTAATTAATTAAATACGACTTATTTGATTAATTAATCTTAATTCATCTACTTAGTAAATAAATGGAAATATTTATTTATATTAAGTTCACTATTTATTCTTCCATTTTATCATATTCTTTTCCTCTTAATTAAATAAACAAAATTAAATGCTTTGTTTTATTTATTTATTATCATTATTATACTTTATCCATCAATTCTATCCTAAAATTAAATACACAACTTCAATAGTTGGTATTATTTAATTATCTTATCATATTTTTCTTCTTAATTAAATAAAGATATCCTAAAATCTTTAATTTCATTATCATATTCCTTCTATTTTAATTTAATAAACAAATTCTATAGTTTGTTTTATTAAATTATTTATCTCTATTTTTTTACTAATTTGAATAAATCAAATATATTCAAATAAATGCATAAATCAAATCCCTTTATTCACTCACCAATAAAATTAGATTTTTCAAATCTAATTAATGCAACTGGCATTCACGGGAAAAGCCTCAGGGACAAACCTGCAGGCAATCCTCTCAATCTTCTGCCTCAAATCTTTCCTCTCATCTTGCCTAGTTTTTTCATGGGGAGGAACAATCTCCCATGATCAGCTCCACCTTCTCATCTTGTACCATTCAAATCTCCAGATTTAATCTCAGCTTCTGTTGTGTTACCCTTGTGCAAAACTGTTGCCAAAAATCTATATATATAGCCTTCTAAAGCATGAAAATGATTTGAGAAATCCCAATTTATGCAAACTTACTCCGCATGAATACAACCAAGCAACCAAGAAATCATAAGCATTAGCATTAACATTTTAGTATCATCATAGCATCATGGCATTATTAGATTTCATATCATGGCAACATCATTAGCTTTTACTGTAGCTTCATTTTAGCAGGTTTCATGTCAGGATAGTTTACGGTAGCTCCATATCATCTATAAATAATTCTTAATCATCACATCATTGCATTTAGCATCCATTCCTTTCTCTAGATAGGCATTTTAAACAGTTACGGTGCTTACAAATCTGAGAGCCTTTGTAACTTGATAAATCTTTGGAGATAGGAGACAATGAGACACTTTCAATATTTTCTCTATTTTAAATTAGTTTAATTCATGTTTAATCTTGATACAATGTTTCATTAAGAGGTGTATTTAATTGTATTTAGTTTACTTTTTCCACACTTACAGAAATATAACATAGCAAGCAAGGAAGGGGCCCATGCATACACGACCTGTCTCTCCAAAATACCTACTAGCATCTCACCCCATCCTATAGGAAATCCATGACCTCGACGGTTAGGTAGAACTATCCCCCCAATCAATGTGCATAACAAACAATCTATCTGATCATATCTATCAACCAAGACATGTCGTCTAGTCTCGTAATGATCTATGCCTAGCTGCCTAATATCATCATGCAGATAATATCAACACAACTCACTAAAACCCCTCTGGGTATCATACATGACTCTCTCACCCCTAATAGGAAACCTCAAAATCCTATACATGTCCTCTAAAGTAACACTAGCCTCTCCTGTAGGAAAATGGAAAGAGGATGTCTCAGAATGCCAACGCTCACAAAGTGTAGTCAATAAACCTCGGTTTGCCCGAATGGTGGGCATGAAAGTAACATGATGCAAACCTAGGTTCCATAGGAACCATTTCTTGTCGCTCCACAACTGATCTCGAAACTCAAATGTCAATGGCCTCGACACCCTCATGTAAATCAGATCCAAAACAACTTGCAATTGCATAATTCATATCTTGTGTCAAAAAAAAAGCAACTTTTTATAACCCAATTTTTTTGACAGACCAATGCATTGTTTTCTATCAAATGTGTTGCAACATTACACATGCATCATTTCACTTTGCAAATGTGTTTCAAAACCTCAAATGCGTCATAACATAATGCAGATGCATTACACTAATGCAAATACAACAAAAGACAAAACACGCCCCATCATTCATGCATATGCATCACATTTTTACAAATGTGGTGCATTTTCAAACAACTAAATATGCAAACAAATGTGTAGCAAAAGAAAAATGTGTTCCATAATCCTACATGCGCTACTGTGCCTAACATATGCATTACAAGTCTACAAATGCAGTGCAGATAATAGCAAATGCGATAATCTAATCTAAACGCCTAAACTACCCTAAGCGTGATTTTACATGTGTGTCATTTTGCAATCATATGCGTCGATCACGAACGCATATGCGTTGATTCAAAAATGACACATTTGAAAATAAAAGTTTAAGTGTCTAAAAATGCATGAAAAACAATTTTTCAAAAGTTGGTTTCCAGTACATACTGAGGGTCCCGCATCTGCTGGTCATCTGAAGGTTTGAATCTGATATCTGCAATGATCTGAGTAGGGAACTAGTGACATGTTTGCAAAGAGCTCCAGAGCAAAAATCACAATTTCCAAACTTGAGGGGTGCAAATGAAATGAAAATTCACCCTATTTCTATTTATACTTAGGGTTTTTCGAGGGATTTTTTAAACCTTGTGTACTAGGGGCACTATTTTCCAACTTTTGACAGCCATTTCACTTGCCAAACTTCCTCGAAATTGATTTCTTTCACCACCATTGAATATCTAGCTATCAAATTGACTAATCGAGACAATTTCCAATTTTTTTGGAATTTTTCAAAAAATTGTCATTTTTCCCAAGGGGGCTTACCGTTACCTATTTCACACTGGGGCACGATTGGGCATGTTTTTGATTGATTTTCTTTGACACAACGCCGAAATGAAATTGTATCAAAGAGGGACAAAATGTAGACACTAAAAATTGGTCTAGGCCTGCGACTTCAATTTCTTCATAATTCATACCTTCATTGTCATAATTAAATAATGTTAATTATTTAATTATTTTCTAAAGTCCTTTCTCATCTATTAATTAAATAACTTTAATTACTTAATTAATTCATAACTACCTTTATTCAATCCCGATTAATTAAAAAAATATTCTTTATTTAATTATGTCACTAATTCAATTTATCCCCTTTCTGAAATTAAATAAATTCTTATTTAATTTGTTCTTATCACACTTTCAACTATAATTCAATAATCATTTTTTAATCTTTTCTCTAGTTAATTAAATAAATCTTAATTTATTTAATACACAAATTTTGACTGTTGAATTAAATTATCATTTAATTCATAAAAAGAATTATTCTTGGCATATTCTTCTATATTTGGATAATTGCTTACTTATCTAATTATTCATTCCCCACTTAACTAGAGATTTAATTAAATCAGTTTGTTATCTCCTGATCTAATATTTGTCTATTTCGAATGAAGAGACTTCCTAATTTAATTGGTCAGTTATCCTGTTTGATTCTTTTGCATGCACACATTTATTAATTAAATAACTTTAATTAATTAATTAATTAATTCATGCATTCGAACAGACCATTTCCTCCAGCTAATCCTCATCTTTACATGCAATCATTATTCTTCTAAGTTTCAAACACTTTCAACTAAAGATTAAATTATTATTTAATCTTAATTCCCACCGTTTATGCTTTATCACACATTATTACTAACACAAATCTTAATGCATGTTGTATCTTTCAATCTAAATCGTTCATCTATCTTTCAATCTGAGCCTGTCATTCGAAAATATTGTTTTTTATAAATTGGCTTGACCTTCATCATTGTTACTCCTCCCGAAATCTTATGACTTTTGGAAGCAATCAATTGTTTAATCTTCGATGTTTTGTTGAATCATACTATCATAGGCTATACTTGCACACTTAGAAATTTGAGGGAAATTATACTACAACGGCAAAATGGAGGACAATCGAGGTCATGCATGGAATTATGTAGATATTCAATGAGATGGTTATGTTTATTAACATTTTAGCTTTCCATTGTTCTTTGTTGTTAGCTTAGTTTACATTTGAGTTTATTGCATTGTGTTGCTTTGATATTTCTTGTTTTCATGTGTTACACCTACTTTTGGTGACAAGTACACATTAGTTTGCACTTTCGAGATCCACTTGCAAAGTTATGTTTCCATCTGTTTATCTTCAATAAATTGCATTTATACTATTAGGTCATTTAGTCTAATTAGGTTAATCATTTCAAATCATTCCTAAGACTTGAAAAAGATGAAAATCCAGGTTTGATTGACTCACCTTTGAGGTTGAAAGTCAATCTGTGCACCTTGTTGATTTGCATCCTAATGAAATCCTAGAAATGATGGAATATACCCTAGGTCATGAGTATTAAACTTAGGGTGTACCACATTTTTATGTTTCACAATGTAGGACTAGAGTTGAGAACTAGACATTGGGATGAAAGTCTAGAAGTCCATAAAAACTCCACAAATTGGATAAAAATAAGTGAGTCAAGGATGTGGGAGAACATAAAGTGAAAGTAAGTATAGTTGAGGGTGAGAACATATCAAAGTACAAATGAATTTTGCATGATGGGAGGGAAGGAGCAACAAATGCATTGTATAACTTTGTGGGAATGCAATGTGGAACTAGATTTCAAAAGTGGGGTTAAAATTAGAGGAAGTCTAGAGGTCTAAAAGTGTAACCAAATTTTATAAAAAGGAAACTAGAAGGAATGCAATAAATTATTAGGGAACTTGAGGTCTATATTTCAAGAGATGGAAATTAAGGATGAACTAAGTATATTGAAACTTTGTAAGTCTACAAATGGGAAGAAAAAGCAAGGATGAAATGTGGGACTTAACTAAAGGTCAATAGATTTGGATATTTTGGGGATGTAGAAGAGGATTCCCAGGAGGTTGGGACATAGAAAGGAAATGGAAGAATCCTAGTTGAATCTCACAAGTCTACACAAGAGAGATGATGTGAAATGGGTAGAAGGTAGAAATAGACCAAAGTTCAATATGTTAGGAGATGAAGAGATGGAAAAGGATAGGAAGATGTCCACATGACCTCTACAATTTTTCAAAAGATAAATAAGTAAGGGATCAAGAGTTGTGGGAATTGGAAGTAGGGAAGGATTGAAGGTCAAGAGGAAGAAGGGAATAGGAAGAAGTTTGGGCGAACATTGCAATCTTATAAAGTAGATGAAACTTGATCAAAATTTAATAATGGGAGAATGCATAGTTGCAAAAGAGGATGGGAAATTGGGAGGAATAAATAGAAGTCTAGACATTCATCAAAATCCTATAAATTGATGGAATGAAGGAAATTAAGGGAGAAATTGACTTGATAGACTATGAAAAAATTATACATGAGGCCAAGGGTTAGGATAGGAACATGAGGCCAAGGGTTAGGATAGGAGGTAGACAACCAAAAAAAATCTTGTAATCAACAAAAGTTCCACAACTCTACAAAAATTAAGGAAAATGACGAAAAACCTACATAATTAGAACCTTCTTGAATTTTTACAACTTTCAACACCAATAGGAACATGGATGGTGATGAGTATAATAGTTTAAGAAAACTTGGCCAAGGGAGACCCAATAAAATATTTATTAGATCAATTATAGGTGATAGGAAAAATGAGGTAAAATACATAAAGAGGTTGGGACTTAAGAAATTTTTGCACTATTACATTAGGTTCCAACATTGGCTATATTTGGGTACATGTGCTTCTTATAGGCACAACAAGAGTCCAAATATCTCTCAGAGAAGACCATAAAAAGGAACAAGAAGGGGTTTGTGACAATTATAATTTATCATGACCAATAAAGGTCATAATTGAACAAAGAAAAAGACACACATAGAAATGTTGGGATTTTCCATTAGGATAGAGCAATTGAATTGATCAATTAACCAATGTAGGTAACATAATTTAAAAGAAAAAAATTACACAAAGATAAAAAATTTAACGTGGCTCACCCAATGTGGGCTACTTCCATAAACAACTATTTAATTTTAGTTAAACCTCTAGTAAAAAAACAAGTTACAATAATGTATTAATCTATAGAAATGGTTGCATCTACATATAAACTTAAAACTTTGCTCATGCAACAATCCCTATTATTGTGTGTCCATCCATAAACTTGCACTCACCTTCCCCGTGTGCTACTACGTGTGCATTTCTAAACTACATGACCTTCAAACTTCCATCACACACACTAATTGTTGTGTGCTTCATATTCTCACGTGAGAGATTTTGCCTTCAATTCACAGTAAAGAAACTGATTATTTTAGGTGGTTACAAAACTGATTTTCCAACCAAAATTACTCACATTTCTTTATTAAAATATATCAATTTTTTGCTTAAGGGGCGTTACTCCTAGACCCCCACTATGGGTTCCACCCTTGGTCCCCAACCAAGGGGATGGTCTCCTCGAACCTCACAAGAGGGGCTCTGCCCCTTGCTCTCCCGCATTAATTAATTTAGGGAAAAATATGGCTGCCAAAGTGGCCAAAATATTAACACCTAAGCATGATCGGGCTCCATAAATCAATATAAAACACATTATGTATAGAAAAAAACTTATTACTTATAATAAATAATTCTTAAGATGTCCATGAATTGAAAACTCTATTAAATCTCCTATTAAATCCCTGAGATGGTATACATTATGACCTTGCTCCTCTGTAACTTCATATGACCCAACCCATAATGGATCAAACCTCTCGTGTTTTCTTTTATCCTCTAATATCATGGCCTTCTACATGAGGACCATATCGGCAACATGAAGAATTATTCAAAGTTTCCCCTTGTCAAATAGATATTTCATTACTTGATTACGTGACAAGAGTTTACTAATGTGTAGTCTTTCTACATTCATCCAACTTTGTTAGTTCTAGTATCCTTTGAGAAATTAAACCATCTACTTATCCTTCAAAATCATGCAACAACTTGTACATTAGTAACCAATGAGCTATAAACATTCACCTCATTATTAGGACAAATTTACCCTCTTTTTGACCATCCATAACCTTCCATACACCCTATCATGCTTAAATTTATAAGATTATATAATAAATCAATTACAATCTTAAGTGATATTAATGTATCAATATTTTTTATTATTTGTGTGTTAATGAATATTTTAATGCTGAAGGTTGTGGGTTCAGATATATGTTTTTGTAAAAGTAGGACATGTTCAAGAAATATAGAATTTCTGAAGTACCATATTTGTAGAGGTTTAGAAAATTTTAAGCATCTTTGAAACCGTTGCAAGCTAGGTCACTATGAGAGGAGTTCTAGAGACAGATGTCTCTTGTTTTTCTTGAAGCTATGAATTTCCATAAGACTGCTAATTCTCTAGAACATAAGAAGGACGAAAGATTCTTGCTTTATAATAGTTTTCTTTGAAAATTAAAATATTTTCATTTAATTCAACTCAAACTTTATTTATAAATTTATGTAACAAACTTTCAATGGCATCAATGAATGTTGCCATGATGCTCTAGTTTCGGAATCAAGTCATAGTTTAGATATGTTTGTTTTTATTTAGTACAAACGCTACTTGATATTTGATGTATGAAGTAATTCAAAATCTCTTTTTAGTTAAAAATGTTAAATTCCTATTTTAAGAAGCATTATTGTATTTTGTTAATGATTTTGTGAGTAGAAGAATTCAAACCTCTATTGAGTAGGTCACTTATGTTTGAATAATTGTGTTTATACTATTTATAACCTACAAGTTTACATTGTGTATCGTTATTTGTGTTATCTTTGTTGTCTACTCTCTTCTTCTACAAGTCTATGTTTATGTGAAATAAATATTACATTCCATATCTATAGAGTCTTATATTATTTTTATATTCTTTATTCCATGTTGAAGTCCTACAATTTAGAGACTTTTTTTTGTATTAATCGTGATTGTAGATAAATAATTATGAATTGTTGTCAGCTTTACATTCTATGGGTTCAGCTAAGAAAAAGAATAGATTCATTTAGGAGAAGTTCATTTTCAAATCAATATTTAGGGAAATTGTATTTTCATTCAGCTAAATTTTAAAATCTTTTTATAAATTACATTTTATATACTTTCATAGACTATATCTTTTAAATATTGTCTAGTTAAATTATTTTCAACATAAGTATTTTCTATTTTAATAAAATCTAATGCCAAATTAGGATGTTTTAAATCCTTTTGCACAACCTTAGACACTACCCCAGTTGATACAATAATTGATTGATTAAAGTACGAGACCTAACGATAACATCATTTTCTTACATCGTTGTCGAGGACCCATGTTCTTACACTAGGTGTTATTGGGAATTTGGATAGTTAGCCTTATTTAAAAAAAAGACCAAATCCTCTTTCTTATACATGGTTAAAAAGGGGACCTCATGGAAGATTTGTGTAATGCAAAAACTTGTACCCTATGTAATTTTGCATTCCATAACCTCCACTTTAGCCCTATTATCTCGATAATGAAATGTCCCCTTCACCTAACCTTAATCTTGTCCCTAACCCCATTTATTTATTTTATCTTTAAGTGAATCTTTGTCACGGATGCTAGTGCAACGCATAGATGTTTGCACACCACGTAAAAGTCCCAAAAAGATTCTTGACTGCATGGTCATTGGGATGTTACACTTCCACCTACCCACAAAGTGTAACACCTTTGTGGCCTATAGACGTGCCAAAAACACCCACTTGCATGCCTTTTCTTCATTCTTTTAACCATTCTTTCATTCTATTCCCTCACTTTCTCAATCTTTTCACTCTAGCTCTCATTCTCTCACTCTTGTTCTCCTTTTACACCATTTTCTTCCAAGATCTATTACTCTTTGGATCCTACACCAGCACTTTGATTCTCTTGGCATGTTTTAGGTGTTGCATACTCTCCTTCGACATCACTAGCTTGCTAAAGGGAGGGTAACTACATCCTTTATTTCTATTGCATTATCGTATTCATGTCAAGTAGCATATTATCATTTTAACTTGTTTATTGTCTCCTATATTTACTTTCTTATCTATTATATTTTCTATCTATTTGTCTGGCTATTTGTGGAGGTGGGAACACCAATGTGAGGGTTTGACTGAGGCAACCCCTAAACAACCCCAACATTTTTCCCCATTTTCATGTGTGCAGGTTGTCAAGTTGGAGCGTTGCAAGAGGTCTCATAGCGTTGGACCTCTTGTGAGTTCTTTCTCCTCTTTTCCATCTTGTCATTTTATTTCATTTTGTTTAATCTATGCATATTAGTTCTTTTTTTTGTTATTTCCATTATTTTGTTAGTTTAGCATAGCCTCAAATTCTAGTCTGTGAACAGTCAGTAGATTCTTTGACATCTCTGTTAGCAAGTTTTTTTTCGGTCTGTAGGAGACTACAACAAGTCATGGGGATGTTTGTATGCCACACTATTTTTCTTTATCGAGAGCCATTCAACTTGCCAATGAGATCTTCAAAGTTTTCTCTTTCAACTTCTAAAACTCTTAACCTTCAATCTTCCATAAAATATAGAATATAAGAAAAAATCCTTTGTTCTTCCACCCTTGTCACCTGAGCTTTTCCCTTGAGGTAGTTGAGGAACACTCACCCTTAGAGGAGGTAGGGGGTATCATTTTTCCTCCACTACATTTTGGTGAACCTAATGTGAACTTATTCTTACCTTTATGTTTTTGTTGAAAAAGTTCTTCTTTCTTGTTGAGACATGAATTGGATAGAGTTTTGTGACACTTTTTATGAGTTTCACAACCCAATCCACTACCTTCATATACATAGTTAGGAGAAGTTATGGGCATCTAGATATGGGTTCTAGAAGACAGTTCAGTCCTCCTCGCCAAGGTCCTAATTTTGAGGAATTCACTACAAGACTATCATCCAATTTTTCCCCTCCTTTTGATTATCTTCATTTGTCACTTGAAGTTCAAGCGAAGCCTCCACCAACCACTCCTTCTAACTCTTCCTCTCTCTTAGCTTGTGAAATTTCTCTTAGGGTTCCCAATGAGCAGATTCAATCTTTGGAAGAGAGACTTAAAGAGTTTGAAGACTTTGTGGGAAAAAAAACACATACACTCAAGTTGCCCCTCTTCTTAACGATCTGAGAAATCTGTTTATTTCAAATTGGAGAAGTCTGGAGTTACTTCGAGGGATTTCTAACATAGTGGAAACCCATGTCTCCTCGTACACTTCTATCTTGGGTAACCCTCAAGACATCCAATCAGAAATCACTAGCCACTAGTTGTATGTTCTGATGCCAGGAGTGTCTGTTCACATGGTAGACACAAGTCCTTCTATTCCCTCTATTTTTGTTGCTAATAATACCAATGTTGTGCCCAAGGATGGTTCTGGAATTAAAGTGAATGAGTCCCTTTCGGATTTGAAGTCCCTACATCCGGGACTCAAATACCTCAACTAGTCAGATTCCATTGACCGATCTCATCCTTAATGCTTTGTTACAAAACATGGGATGCATGCAATCACAGTTGGCCAACTTGACTAGCTCCACCTCTCAAACTACATTACAAAGGTATTATCATCACAGTCCTCTAACCCTCACTATTTTGAATGTTCCTATACTCCAGGGGGTAGAAATTTCTAAATATTATAAGTAGAATGGTAGGGGAGACCTGTAGACACAAGTCTCATCCTTCACTGCCATATGTACTAATTTCTTTTATTATAATGCTTTGTTAGAAAAATTATTCTTGTAGTCCCTCAAGGATGCTACATTAGAATGGTTTTGCTCATTTCCTAGTAATTCCATCTTCTCTTTTGATCAATTGGTAAATCAATTCTTGTAACAATTCCAAGAAAACATAGGACCAAAGATCACCTTCACTAATCTTGTTCGATGCAAGCAGGGAACCCATGAAAAAGTAATTGATTTCATTTCTTTTTATCAATCTCTATTCTCCCAAATCTCGTACGCCTTGTTGGATTATGATGTACAACATGTGTTCATAAAAAATCTACCACCAACATTGAGAGAGAAATTCCTCTTGATGAAGTACCCTTTCTCATATTTCAATGGGGAGCTCTTCATAGAATTCAATTATGGGGTTAGGTATAGTACAATTGATATAGGATAGCATTGAGGATGTTCTCTATATTTTTTATATTTTAACTAATCTCTTTTTAGTTTACCAGATTTTTCATATTGGTGATGGAAAGGTAGTTAAGTTTACACCACATGATGTAGTTATTCGACAACTACACCATCCATAGAGGATTGTTGCATAAGGAAAAGAATATCATGGGTCTTGATTGTACATGTTTTATGGTTTTGAGTCATCTTGTGGAGCATCACATATTACCCATGCTGACTCTTTAAGCAAACTTTGGCATGAGAGTTTTGGAAACCTCAATTGTAAGTATCTTCAACAGTTGGGTACTAAGAATATGGTATTTGGACTCCCTAAGGTATCTTGCATAGAGGGCATTTTTTGAGGTTGTATACTTGGAAAACATCATCAGGAACCCTTTCCAAAGGGAAAATTCCATCGTGCTAATACCTTACTTGAGTTGGTTCATAGTGACCTCATGCCATTTCCAACTTCTTCATTTTTAGGAGCCAAGTATGTACTCACAATTTTTTTTTTATTCGAAAAATAGGATTTTATTAGGTTAGATCGAGGACTGTGGTCTTTTTCTTCCTTATATATCTTGACTAGGCCTTTGGAAATAAGGGATTTTTCAATATCTACTCCTTTCTTTATGATTTCATCAAAGGAGTGAGCATATTGCATGTGAAGATGGAAGACCAATTCAATATTTGAGTTCTCGACAAATATTATGACAAGTTGCTTTTCAGGTATGGGCCATACAAAGTGACTAGCAAGATGTATCTATATTTCTAAGAACGAGGCAAAGGATTCACGATTTTTTTGTTTAGTGTTGCAAAGATCCATCATGATGATATCATGTTCCATGTTGTAGAAAAAGTGAGCGAAAATTTTATTGGCTAGATCAGAAAATGTTGTGATTGTCCCTTGGGGAGATGAGTGAACCAATCAAGGGCTTGTCCACCCAAGCTTCTAAGGAAGTGCCTCAAGAGGTAGGTGTCAATATATGAGACCTCTTTGCATGCAATGTAGAATTATTTTAAGTGTTCCCTAGGATCTTTCTTTTTTTTGTACTTGTCAAATTTAGGCATTTCAAAATTTTAGGGAAAGGGAATCATGGTGATGGACTTGTCAAAAGGATAAGGACGTAATTCTTGGAAGGTGTAAGATTTCTTGTGATGTCCTAGTTGAAGTCCCTTAAGGGTATCCTTTATGTGTTACACGTCTTGGGCCACAGTGCTTGTCAAATTGAAGGGTGGTGATTGATAGTTAGATATGGGACATAAAGAGGATGATATGTGTCGGTATTAATGAGAGGCTAAAATGGGTTTGGAAGATTGGATATATTGATGGGTAGATGAGGTGGGTTTGGAAGCGCAGTGTAGGAAAAAGTATCCCCTTTTCATGTACTTAATTTGGGAATAAATAAATAATAATAAAATGAGCTTAATGATGCCTTAATTTAGTGTTGTAATATGTTTTACATATTCACATTAAGTTTAGGGTCCTTTTTATTAAAATGGCCTTAATTGTGCCTTATTTTTGGTGTTGTAAGGTGTACCTTTACACTTTCACATTAATCTAGGGATTTATTAATTAATTGAGGTTAATTTTCCTTAATTGGCCCCTTTAATTCAACTCCAAGCCTAATTAGTTGCATTTTCTGAGGGATAAAACCTTACACTCATAAATTCCATAACATAATGTTTAACATTGAGCAATGTGTGTCCTAGGTAAGTGACCTAGGACCCATTCGTCATAGGGTGAATGGGTCCTCACTTAGGCCTAAGACCTAAATTCAAACTATGTTTTTGGTAATTTTTCAATGATTTAAAATGTATATTCACATGTTGGCTTGTGTTATTTGAATTTTAAGAATTAATGTTAAGATATGTATAAATAAGAGTTCATTTCACTATATTTCGCCTAGAATTTCAAGAGAGCATCCTAGCAATTTTGAAGAGAGAATTCCTATAGTAAGTTTATGATCAAGAAAGCATTCAAGAGCATTTTCAAGGCATTCAAGGGTAGAATTATAGAAGAATTATTACAAAAATCAAGATTCCATTATCATGTCAAATATTTCTTGCATCATGCATGTTGTTTGAGCTAATATGGTGATGTAGAGTTCAAGATCTATTCAAGTATTCAAAGGCAACATTTCAAATTAAGTTTCATGATCAAGATCCACATCCATTGAAGACAATTCATGTAAGTTGCAGATCTACAATCCAAGGTTCAAACAAAGGTTTGGTGAGTGGTGACATTGCTTATTCATTCATCATTCCTTCATTCTATTTTATTTCATTTCAAGGTTTAATTACCAAAATCGGGTTTGACCAAGGCAAACCCCCATTCACTTAATAACCAAAATTTTTATCTCTTTGATGTGTGATTGCAGATTTTATAAGGTGGAAGATCCTTTGAAGAGAAAAATTGAAGAAAGTTGCAAAGTTGTCTTAGTTGCAAGTAAATTTGTCATTTCACGGAAACTCTTCTACAAGATTTATTTCCGACTGTCCAATAGTGAAAATCAAGAATTTGGGAGTGCAGACATAGCAAAAGAGAACCTAGAAAGGATTTTTGCAGAGCCCTAGCCAGGACCCATTCACCATAGGGTGAATGAGTTCTCAGTGAGCTTCAAAAAGTGACTTTTGGTGACTGGTACACATCATTCTCCCTTTTCCAGATCTGCCTTTTGATTGTTGTTTATAGTAGTTTTGAGTACAATTTTCTATTTTCATTTTATAGCTTGCATTTTGGAGTTTGTTTAATGGTTTTAATCTTTCTCCCCAAAGTGTTATTTGACTCATACCCCCATCCTTGCATAAAGGAGAAATTTGTTGATTCATACCTTGATTTGACTCACCTTTTTGGTTGTTAGTCATCTCATTGCTTGGATCTCATTTCTCAAGTGAAATAGAGGAAAATAGGGTTATTTGCTTACCATATTTGGCTCACACCACATTTAACCCCACCATTTTTTGATGTTTCAAGAAGACTAGAGATATTGATACAAGGATGAGATGGGGTTGGAGGTTTGAAAGTGATGTGATGTGTTAGGAGGGATAGATGTTGAGACATGAGGAGAAGGGATGGAATATTAAGGTCATGGGATATGTGATGAAATGTTTTGGGTGTGAGGGGATTTTGATATTTAAGTGGGATGTAGGATTGAGGATTAGAAGAAGATGGAAGATATATAGGATTATGATGAATAGAAAGTGGGGGTGTAGGAGGAGGTTGTTGGATGATTTGAGATGTTTCAAAATCATGGGGTAATTTGGCACCTCTGTTTACTAGCATAAAGATATATTGGTCGGGATTCTTCATGATACATCTATGTATCAAGTCTATGGCTTGGGTATCTTAGGAAAAGTCCTCTAATGAGGTTGGTGAGTCTTGGTCACTTGAATCATGATCATGTATGATGTAGGATGGAAATATATTCTCTATGGGGATTTAGTGGACTACCTTCTCAAAGAATATATCATGAGATGACGATGGTAACTCTTGAGAGGCCATAGTTTACTTTCTTGCTTGGGACCTTATGATAGACATCCAAGAGGGAGAGACCTAGGAACAATGACATGGAATTAAAATTGTTAGAGATGATGGGGTAGACCTTGGATTTGAGATGATGGAAATGATGAAATGGATGGAAAGGGAAAAATGAGGGAATGGATGTAAAGGGGATAATGACAAAAAGGATGGAACAATACCAATAGTATCCCAAGATAACTAGATCCTTGATTGATAATGATGGGGTTTTTCTTACACTAGACTTTGATAATCACCTTGGAAAAGCTTGGATTTTCTCACTCAAGTCTAGATAATCACTTGAGTAAGGCTTGGATAAAGATTATTTTGCTTACCCAAGCTTGGATAATCACTTATTCAAGGCTTGAATATGCTTACTTAGTCTTGTATAATCACCTAAGAAAGGATTTGATGAGGATTTTGATAACAAGGATTAGAATCTAGATAGACTCTTCACAAGATTAATTTTGATAGGATATGATATGGGTTATGATTGTCCATGAAAAGATAGGTCAAAGATGATAAGGATTTGATGAGATGATAAGATTGGGACTGAACATGAGGATAAATGATGATAGAAGATGATAATGATAGGATGATGGTTGATAGGACCAAGGTCTAAGGATGATGGTTGTGATGACTAGGTTATGATAATGGATAAAGATGATAATATGATGGAAATATGATAGATTTTGGATGGATATGATGCAAATTATTGATATTTTAGGTGAAATGATGGTTGAGGTTAGGTATCCCAAGTTTTCACTAAGGATTTAAAGGTCAAGTTTGCAAATTGGGTCTCAAAATGGTCAAATAACAATGAAATAATAGAGGCACAACTTTAGGTGATAGAGGTGCAACTTCAGGTGACAAAGGCACCACTTTGTGGAATAGAGGTGTAGTTGTATGAAACAAAGGAACCTTTTTGTGGAACAAAAGTGTAGCTTCAAAAAAAACTACATAAAGACACCTCAGGATGATGCACAAGTGTCAAGGGATGATATATAGATGTGAAATTTGACAATCTGAGATGAATTTTGATATTTTTGGTAAGAGATAATCAAACAAGAAGAAACAATGGATGAATTTAATTTCAAGGAAATAAGGATAATTGGCTTCACTGGTTTTGTACATGAAAAACATGCCAAGCACAATAACATAATTCTAAATTTAGTCAAGTAGGTGTGTTAACTTAATATGGACCCACTAGCCAAAGGCCAATACCTTCAAATGAATGGGTAACTAGGGGATGCAAAGGTCATGTACCACCTTTACACCCCTTACCTTAGAAGTAAAATGTCCTACCAAGGGATATTTTTCACCTCAACAAGAGAAAGTACATGGTGAGTAACTTCGAGCATGATACTATATCCTACACCACACTAAGCAACAACCAAAAGGTCTTAAAGGATTCTAAAAACAAGGTTCTTAATGGATCTATGAATGGTGAGCTTATATGATAGTTCCTGAGATTAGGAGGTTTTGTCCTTCTCTCATCACCAAACAAGTCTCAACAAATCGAGGGTCTTACAACTTGGCTCAAATGATGTTAGCTACTCTTTGAGGTACAACTTTCACTATCCTTCGTTTATATAACTCATCATAAATCGTGGTTGAGGTCATCCTTGAGGTGATTAAATCCCCAAGAAGGCCTCCTAATGGGAAGGACTATACTATATGTTTTGGTGACCCAAGATCACATGAAACACAAGGGGAGAGCATACACATAAGCATTGGGATAACACTTAGAACATGAAAGAAATGAAGGAATGTGATAATTTTGATCTCCAAGATCACACTAAGTGCAAGGAGAGATCATACATCTACACACACTTCTAAACATGAAAAATAACATTTATTATTCTAGCTAAACTTCTTTAGATTCTTAAGTGGAAAATAAAGCCTTGGATCAATGGATCTGCATCAAATTGTTGGTAATCTCAATGATAGTGATCTTTGACAAGCTTTAGATAGTTGCACCACTTGTTAGTTGCTAAAAAATGAAGGCTAGATGATAAAAATGACCTAAACCCCCTAGAAATTAGTCTCAGACAAAAATACAGCTTTGCTTGATAGAGGTGCCACTTTATGCAATAGAGGCACAGTTTCACAGATAGAGCCTAAAATGACCTTTGCGAGCCAAAAAATGAAGTTTTTCATCAACCCAATTGGGAAATATACAAGATGAAGCTATAAGACACTTGAAAACATAGATATCTAGCCAAAATATGTTAAGTTATATGCTCAATATATCTCAAAATGAAGCAAACCCTATATCTCCTATAAATCTTACAAGAAACCTTAGTTTTGCAAAACCTTAAAAACCCTAATTTTTGCAACAAAATGATGAAACTGTATACCTTGGAATTTATCCTATTCTAGTGCATAAAATAACTCAAAATACGAATGATAAAAGGACCAAGGACACCTCAAGATTAGCCAAAAGAGAGTGACAAAACAAGAAGGAAAATAAATAACACAAGACACGAATGGTTTTACCTTCCTTGTTGTTGATGTCTCTTTGATTGGCCTTTGATTGGAATGATATGTGTGCTCCTTGATGGCTCTTGATGTGGCTAAAAGGGAGGATTTTACTATGTGCTTGGATGTAAATGCAAGTGAATGTAATTGAAGACTAGATGAGTGCACAAAATGGCAGCATGTAGTTATGAAAATTCAAAGTGTCCAAAATGCCCTTGAGGAGGGGGTATTTATAGGAGAATTTGAATTCTCTAGAGAATTCAATGGTCAAGATTGATCCAACAAGGTCAAGATTGATCCAACAAGGTCAAGATGAAGGGCTATGGTGGGTTGAGAACCCACAAGCCCTCACATCTTGACATGTGGAGGGTGAAGTGGCCAAGGGGATATGAGATGGAGGTGAGTTGTCAAAAAGGTACATGAGGTGGAGGAAGGACAAGTACCTTCCAAGCACCTTGGGGAGTGAGAGGATTTCCTCAAAAAGGGATTCCTTGTCCCCAAGTGGGAGTGAAAGGGACTTTTGAGGAATTTTAGAATTCCTCAAAAATCTACATGGGAAAAGGAAAGGTGGTTGGGGAAATAAGTGTGAATTAAAAATTCACATTCTTAAGAAAGTCTAAAAGATAAAAGGTGGGACTTGGTCACATGTGGAGATTGTGACAAGTCCAAGGTTCTAGAAGCCTTGGAAGGACAAAATGTGAATTAAAAATTCACATGGGGAGGAGAGAGATATGGGATGAATAAAAAGGAATTAAAAATTCCTTGGGGGATGGGGAGAGTTGACTAAGGTACTAATTAGGTTTAACTAATTAGTAATTAGAGGATAATTAGGGGTTAATTAGGATTAAAAGCCAACTTGCAAAAGTTGGAGGATGTGACACATCCTAATCAAGGATTAGGCATGTGCACATCCTTAATGAAGAGACTAGGAAATGGATTAGGATTAGATGAAAATGACATGTGAGGGATTAAATAAATGTAATATTTATTTAATTCATTTGATGAAAAGGGGATTAAGGAGGGTAAGGTATTTAATTATTAATTAAATACCTTAGGGATTTGGCAGAATTAAAGTTATTAATTAAATAATAGTAATATTACTTAATTAACTCGGATAAGAGGATGTTTTAGATGAAAAGTGATAAATTTGAATAAATTAAGTGTCCAAATTTGGATGTCTACAGAAACAACTCGTAAAATAGAGTGTTAGAATTATGTAAACCTAAAAAAAAGGTCTCAAAGGTTAGCCAAACCTTATATCTAGCTCAAATTGATCAAATGCAACCTTCAAAATAGAAGCGCAATTCTAGGTGACGAAGTCACCACTTCACAAAATAAAGGTGCCACTTCACATTTTGGGACCAAAAATGACATTTGCATCACAAAAACACAAAAAATTCATGAAAAACATTAGTATAGGGAGGTGGGTCTCACCAAGTGTGCCAAAATGAAGAGGGTCAAAAATATTGAAGGAAAAAAAGGAAGATAAAAGAAATACAAAGAACAATAACTTCACATAAAATATTTTCTTCTCTCCTTGATGAGCGAAAATAGAGTGCACCCTTGTTCCATTTGATTTTCTCTTTGATGTTGATACATGGATTGCTCAATGCTCTAGCATAACCTTGATATGATTGATAATGACAATGATAAGCTTGATTCAATAGAGATTTTGATATCATGTAGGTATGATATCTTGATAAGTGATGTAAGATATGCAAGAGCTAAGATACGAAAAATATAGAAATGAAGGATGTGACCCTCTAGATATAGAGTCTTGAAGATGAAAAATCAATGGTTATAAATTGTTGATGACAGATGGTTAAGATTGAAAGAGGCTTAATGTTTGGAGAAAATATGAAATCATATGACAAGTGTCACATGATGGATAGGATCTAGGTTTAGGATTGAGATACAGACAAAAATCCTTATGGAAATGGCTAGGATTAAGAGGTTAGCTAAGATGAGTGGATAAGATGAAAAAAGTTTGAATTTTGGGTAGGTGCCTAGGTTCAATGAATCTAGACAAGGAGTTAATTAGACATGTGAAGGGGAAATTTGTCACACGAGGATAAATTTAGATTATATTTAATTAATGGCATCATGATGAAGGGATAATAATTAAATAAATAGTAATTATTTATTTAATTAAAGGACTAGGATAAGGATAGGAATAATAAAATAAATAATAGATATTTATTCAATTAATGGCTAAGGATAGGCTAAAATGAGGTGTGGTTGGGTGTAGAGAAGAGGGATTCGCTACTCATGAGTCTCTTTATTCTCAAGAAAATCCCAAGGGGTGAACTGCCCTAAACTACCTCAAGGAACAATGTGAGAGTTTCAAAATCAGAAATAGCAAGTCATAGAGATTTTTTGGACAAACCAACGAGTTTTTGGTCAAAGGACGACAACACAAAACAAGGATGACAACGTGGCCCGCGTTGGAGTCCTAGAGGTGCACTGGCATCTCGTACAGACCAAAAACTGAGAATGTCATAGAAAATAGCAAGGTGACTACTACTGTTCTAACTACTAGGAAAATCTTGGAATGTGAGAAAGTAACAGAATATAATAGAATTGAAATAAAGTAAAGTAAATGATGAGACTAAATTGGATAAGAGATAGAAACTTCTCACAACAACCCAAGTAATGAAGCTTCCAACACATGAATATCTTCAATACTTGCATGCGTAAGATTGAGAGAAAATGTTAGGGCTATATAGGGGTTTTCCTCAGTCAAACCCCCATTTTGGTGTTCCCACCTCCATGGACAACTAGATAGATAGAGAGAATGAACGAAGTAAGCAAATGCGAAGTGATAAAAGCAATCCTTGCTCAAGGAGGAGAACTTGTATCATGAGATAGAGATGCAATAGATAGGGGATGTGAGAAATCCGAAGATGCTCAAAGGTGCAAGGCACAAGGTAGATATCACATGCAAGGCTTAGGAAGCCAAGGAGGGAAACAAAGAGAGCCGCAAGATCCACGAGTGTTGTAGAGGGTGTTGTAAGAGCTTGAGAGTGCTATTGTAGCAAGCTGTAAAGAGTTGTGTGAAAAAGATAGCAAGACATAGAGAAGAGGAAAAGGCTAGAGCTAAAGCTAGAGAGAAGCCAGAAGCACAAATGAATTGGAAATATAGCATTTAAAGGGAAAAGAGGAAGGAAAAGAAGCTTCCTGGGTGGTTACAAGGTGCCTTAAGTCGTTACCACCAATAAAAGTAAGTGACAAGTGGAAAACATGCTCGAAAATAGTCATTTGAATGTTGAAACGTCACAGGACACTAGTGCAGCGCACAAACGTCAGCACGACGCGCTAGTGTCTAGACACATCACGTTACAAAAAAACTAGAATGAGAAAAGCACAAGGTTTAACACAAAGCTAACACATGAGGGTAGTTGATGAAAAGGGGTCCTGAGCATCTTGAGAGGGAAAAAGGAAGATGCAGGGGCTAAAATAAGCCTACACAAATGCTAGGGGAGTGGACACTAAAGTAGATGCAAAAATGCATGTGAAATTGCAAGGGGTGCAATTTTATGACATTACATTGGGTGAGATAAGATTTTAGGTGTCTACAATGCTCTCGCCCTTGACCCCCAAATTTAGACTCAATTTTTTTATGACAAGTGCACACATATTTTCCCTTCTTAGATCTATTGTTATTTTGTCAATTTTTGTTTTCATTTGTGTGATAAATTATATTTTCATATCTAGGGTTTATGTCAAAATATGCTAATTAAAACACACATCAAATTTCTCCTCTTTGCAACTCAAAAGAACCCAACTCTAGCAGATTAGATCTCCTTTGAGGTAGCTAGACAATCATCAAACCCTAGTTGGTTTGTGTTCCAATGTAGGGTAAGAAAAGAATTGATCATAGTTAATCTACTAGTTAGGTCTATGATCACATTTCTTACTCTACACCTTCTATATTGGAGGGTGGTCTAGTTTTTTTCTACTTGACCATAATGTGGAGTCTATGTGGTGATAGACCTATCACAATAATTAATGGAAAGTCTTGATATACATAATAGTGATATGCACCATGCACATGTTTTATATATAAATTTACCTAACATTTATTTTTATTCCAAGCCTTTGATCATAAAATTATAGATTGTACCAGGTTAGTTACCCACAAGCCTAAAACAACCTCCAAACCAAATAACAATAAAGGGAAAAATTAAATATGGATGGACCAATAAATGGCAATCCAACCTTCTTAGCCATAGAGCAATCACAAAGCCAAATCATCAGTATGACTTTCGTGTTTGTAATATAGTGATAAAATTAGGCAAGTAGTTTTAGCTCAACTAAATCCCACATGTCCTAGTGATTCTCTTAAAGAAGTTAGTAAACCGTGATACTCTAGAACTCCAGTTCCTAAGATTGTTTCAACCTCAAAAAAGTTGGTAGTTCAAATTTATTTGTCTACTAGAAAAATGCAACCACTCACACAACCCTCCTCAAGAGGTGGAGAAAGAGGAGCATATTCTTAAAAATGGTCAATTTTATTTGGAGCATTCACACCTATAAAATAGATTTAGTTTATACGATTTTTTTTTTACATTGGTGATTTAGTTGGTGCATGATTTTTTATATAGATTTAACTCTCTAAATATTATTTATCTTCAATAGATCAAGGTTGTAGGGTTACTAATATTAGTCGTGTGTTATACCATTTTCTTCTAGATAATATATGCTTTAATAGTAATGATGTGTAAGGTCAAGGAGGCATGATTCCAAGTAGCAATCCCATTATGTTATCCACAATTACAACCCATCTAATATATCTTTATGAGTCCTTTTAAACATAAATAACATAGTTAAAGCCTTTGGATCTATCAATTAAATGATGTCATAGAAAGGATGTTGCATTGGTGATGACTTACAAATGAATTACCACCAACCCAATGGGTCTACAATAGTGAGTTAAATATAGTTAATTAAGGCCACCTTTTCATGAGATGTACAATGGGTGAATGAGAGATGTGATTCTACATGCATAATTAATTAGGCCTTTATGACCTCAACCTTAGTTATCAAAACATATATGCCGATTTGGTACACATGTTCCAACTCATGTAATATTTATAAAGAATGTTCAGGTGGTTTGATGATGCTAAAATGTTTATGAAACCATACTTCTCTCTTGCCAACTATTACTCAATTTTGTTGGAACCCCTCCCAAATTTCGTTCTTTTTAATCACGTGTTGATTTTATTTAAAGTTGAATGGGACTTCAAACACAAAAGATTAAAATGACTCAATCCTATTTGAACATGTATTTGCTCCATCACAAGTGTTGGTATTATTTTATGCGTTAAGCCCTAACCTTAAGTTCCTTACCAACATATGAGTAATGTGACTAGAATTTAACACTCATGGAATAAACCTATTCTTAGTTTAGGGATTGAAAAATGTCAACAAATATGAGGACTATGAACCTCTTCTACACTTTGAGCCTTTCTGAGCTTTGGAGGTTAATAGTATGGATCTTTTAGAGATATGATGTAAATAAAACCTGTGATGAATCCCCACACAAATGTGACTTTTTACTTGGATTTGAATATTGGTATTTGTAGAGTATCACTATACAATTAATTCATATATCTCTTCTTTTAAGCAACTAGGCCAATGATTCAACTAAAGATGACATTTGGTGACAAATCCCTTCAAGTATTTACAATGCTAGTTGCTTACAATGTCATTAACTAGTAAAATGCATTATGTAACAAACGTCTAGTATTTTTAATATTTATAGGATCCTAATAGATTCAAAAAAAATATAACAATAGAATGTGCATAATGGTGTGACAAATAAAATAATAAAGGTAAAATAATAAAGGTACAAAAATGAATTTCATGATTTATAATGAGATGAGTTATCGACCTTCAACTATTAAACCAGTGCCTATTCTTATAACATAGAGTTATATCTAGAAAAAAATTGAATGATGAAGTAAACCCTAGGCCTTGGATTAGTTTAATGTACTTGGATTTGTCTTGTAGAGAGTAAACCCTCAAATTCCCTTCTATCCTAGAAATGCACCTCTACTTAATACCCAAAACTAGCTCAAGATTCCCACATGTTGAACATGAAATATTTTCACCTTGACATACTATTACACAAAGGTGAAATAGTTTTACAAGATCCCTTGGATGCAAACTAACATAGGTTAACACAAATAATAAGAAGTGTGAACTCAAATATTTCTTGAATCCCCTTAAACTCTTAAAAAATAATGGAGATAGAACACATTAGTGGAAATTAAGTAATGTCTTCTATTGATTTTATGAGAGATTTTCATAACCATGATATATTTCATATAAATCCAAAACTAGTTACATTCATATACACAAGTAAAATAATTTATAACACAACATAGATGATCTTTCTCAAGGATGAATAGAGATAAACATATTTTAGTTAAAAACAAAATCCCACATATAGATAAACCACTAAGGCACATGCTTACTTTTTATTGTAAATTATTCCCATACTTGTGACATCACTATATTCAATGCTCGTACATTTAAATCATCCTCTTGGGACCCTGAATTCACCTATAGGTTTGAAGAGTCAATCCTCCTATAATTTTCTACATATTGGTCATTAATAGCCTCTGGATTTGTGTATACATGTAGGAAGAGTTTGTAGAATCCATTGGAAAAGGACATGAATGTTTGGGCTATGAAATCTCAATGGTCATAATAAATTAGGGTGTGGTAGTTTTACCCTTTTCTCTCTAGATTCATGTACTATAATGACACGATCATATTTGATCTTGTAGTTGTACGTGCTTATCAACTCATTGATGGCCCTTTGGATTATCTAGAAGGTAATTGAGGTACATTGGCTCATTACTATTCTCTAGTTCTCTTTCTAAAAGTTATAACTTGTTATATTTGTTCTTTACTTGTGTCAAAGCTTTATTTCTTTCATGAACAACATTGTGCTTTCAAGGAGTTTGTGAACTTGCAAACTCTTTAATATTCAGAATTAGTCCTTTTTCTTATATCTTTCATCACTTTTCTCTCCTTCCATTTAGCTTGTCACATTATTGATAGAGTGGAGAATTTGTGAATCCTTATCACATTTTTGCATGGTTCACAAACTCATGAACCATGCAAAATTTAAAACTTATCCATTTTCTCCCTCATCCCTCTTTATTTTTTTTTGTTAGAAATTTAGAAAGTTCTAGATCTTGTGAAATCACCAACACCCATTCACACCCTATATTAAATTTGGAAATTTTGGCCTCTAGGGAACCATGTCAAAGAGGTTCTTTAAACTTCAAAAGGTATCACACCAATACTTAGTCTTTTCTACTTTCTTTCATGTTAGAGATTTGGGAAACCTTTTTCTTTTTTGGTTTTAGCATTTGAGGATTGAGGATACTGAGGAAATCAACCCTCAAGGTAGGTGGATGTATGGAAGCCCAATAATGGAGTCTTGATGAGAAAATAATTCCTCATAGTGTTAGGGATTAGGGATACCTCATGATGGGTACTTGGGGAAAGGGAATGGTGTGAAATTAAAAGGTCTAAATTTTCAAAAAGTAGACTTGGGAAACTTTTGGATGGTAGACGATTAGGATGCTAGGAATGATAGGGAGCAAGTACTTGAGTTAAGGGAAAGTCACAACTCCAACCTTGAAACACTTTGAGGAATTACAAAGCAAGATTTGGGAGTTGGGGAGGAATAAAATGGAATACTTTAGTTAAGGATGTTCTAACTTCCCAATTTGAAACATAGGTAAATGTTGGCAACAAAGATTGGGAGGTGGGGTGGAGATGTAAGTGATACTCTAGGAAGGGGAACTCTAACAGGTTGACATGAATGAGGGGAAGACTTGGAGGGATGAGTAAATGTGTATTGACTGTTTTAATAAATAATACAGAGGATTAGGGCTTGGGAATGTCAAAGAAGTAATGTGAAGTGAAGAACAAGTCAAAAAGTCTGATGTTACAAAGGTTTATTCAAAATGATCGAGAATTTAGAGTTCAAAGGCATGATGGATATGGTATTTGAGTAAGGGATGCCAAAAAATCTAACACTTAAATAATGATAAATACTTAAATACAAAGGATTAGACTTGTGGGGATTGAAGGGAAGCGATATGATGGGATGATTGAGTCTTAAAGCTTGAAAAATAAAACTTCAAAAATAAGTTGTTAAGGGTCAAAGATCAAGAATGTAATGGGAGTGGTATGAATGGAAGGCCAATTTTGATACTGGTGATATAAAACATTCTAAGGAATTAAAAAATTTCAAAGTTTGGATGACTAGCATGACAACCCCAACAGGTTTGATAAGCTAAAAAGTTTTGCATAGACAAATTGTATAAACTTTTAGGCTAGATTATCAAGATCAAGTGGAAGGGTATGCTATAGGGATTAAGTCTAAATATATGATAGACAAAGGGAAAGGGGGGATGGAAAGGATGACATATTGGGATGGAAAACCCAACATTTTGAAACTCTGACAACTCATAGAACATAAGGAATTGAACCATATACTCTTACACTTAAAATTTTTAGGAACTTTTGTAGAATTTGAAGCATGATGAACATGTAGGGGATGATACATGGTTTTTTTTTATAATAAAGAATCCACTTATATTATTCCACGTTAGTTGTAAAAGGTGGGATAACAAAAATCCAATGTAATAATTAGGAAATCATAGAAAATATATGTAATTTTTTTTAGGCATACATGACTAGGCTCTAAAAGTAAATCAACATTGACCCATATCCAATGTGTTTGTGACTTAGTGTCAAGCCTAAAAGGGGATACTAGGTGGATTTAATTATGGTATAGTGCCACCACCCATACCATCCATTTCCTAGGAATATTTGGCCACTAGCTAGTAAGGCTATGACGTAAGTCCTATTGGCTATGTCCTTAATCTTGGGTAATTAACTACTCAACTTTAAGTGGCGTCTCTTCACAAACCCTTCCAAATTAAAGTATCTAAGAAACACCACTTTGTGTAATTTTCTAATTCCTATTCCACTTTGGAGATTATATCTAAATAAAAAATTCACTACTAAAAGTCAATAATCATGTTTCCAAATAATTTTTTAAGATTTAGGGATTAAAATAAATTAAAAAGTCAAATGCATTAAAAAAGAGAATATTTTTCCACTTTTCTTGACATGTTTTATGCCTTTCTCTAGAATTATACCAATGTCTTCCAAGTTCAAGCCTCATTTGCAAAAAGGAAGCAGTGATTAAGACTAGCCTAGATGTGGTCTCTTATAATTTTAGTGTAGACCAACTTGCAACTTGTGACAAACTCCTACCCCAATATGAGCTCCACTTAGTTGCATTTAGCATAGCTAATTATAAAACACTTATTTACAATATTTTTCTATATGAACTCTACAAAGTCCTTTAGAATTATATTGGCCATGATTTATTCAAGGTCTATGTAGAATATTATCATACAAGACCTCTAGGTCCTATCATTAACAAGAAAATATAAAATTCATACCTAAAGCAAGGGATCTTAAGCTAATATTCATATGGAGACCTATCACTCTCTTGAATTTTTGTTAACTAATTATTGTCAAAGCTTTAGCCATTTGAATTAGAAATCTCTTCCTACTTATGGTTTGACCTAAACAAATCAGGTTTATTCAAAGTAGATGTATTCTTGACAATGTCATTGTAGTCTAGAAAAGTATGGAATAGGCATCCAAATAAAATGAATAGGTTCTCCTCATCAAAATTGAATTAAAAAGGTCAATGATAAAATTTAACGGTGCTTCATATTATCCCTTCTTAGGGCTCTTAGATTTTGTCCCACTTTTATACAATCAATCCAAATATTTTTTGTAGATGATTTTGTTTGAATTACCATTAATGGTGTTCAATTTGAGCACGTTATACTTTTTCAATTTATAAGTGAAGGTTTTTGGTGCAGGGCACCATAGGTCTTAATGCAAAAATGTTGCAAAGTGTTAGTTTTTGTGATGTTAAGTCATTTTGTTGGTATAATAAGGTCTTTTAAGACCATTTTTTATGTTTTTGGAGTCAATGTAGGTTATTAGGTGGTTTGGTGTGTCAAGTGGGATAAGTTGTCAATTTTGTAAATGTTGCTAAAGTGCAAAAAATAGGGAATTTAAAGGGTCATCGGTTGTAATTGGTTGAATTTGGATAGTTGCATTTTGAAATTTATTTAGAAACCATTGGGGAAATGTTTAAAAACCTTGGGGAGGTCGAATCCATGGTTGGCTGGTTGTAATTTTGAAGAAAATCAATAAAAACTACTCTGTTTTTACAAAATCTGAACGTTACTTGTTGCTCCAGGGTTGAGTACAACTCTGTATGGTAACATCATGATCTAAAACTGATTATGTTTGATGAAAATTTGAGTCTAATTTATATTTGTTTTTTTTCATTGGATTTCATTAAGTTTTGAGCCTTTTAGAGCACCCTAGGTTTCTTGTTTTAAAGGGGAGAAAAATGCAAATTCCACCATTCCACTAGTGAAACCTCATGTAACTTGGTAGAATGGATGGAATGAAGGTGTTTTTGGTGCTCACAATGTTGCAGGAGCAAGGGAGGGTGATAAGTGCGAATTTGGATGATGCCCTAGTATGAAAACTTCATGTTTTTGGTATAAAAGTGCATATGAGTTAGGGTTTTGTAGAAAAGCTATTTAGAGATCATTCTAGTTGATGGAAATTACATGTGAAGACCCCATGTGACATGTTGATAGCTCTGGAATGAAGAATTGATGTTTGGAGATTGTAAAACCAATAGTTGCCTTGTTGAACTAGCCTAATTAAGCCTAGTTAGGAGCGTAGTAGTCCAATTTTGAGGTTCATGTTCCAAAACAACCCAATCAAAATTTTTGATATGTTTTCAAAATCCATAAAGGGTATCCAAAATAGTTTTTAGGTTGTGGGTTGGAGGTCTCCATTGCAAGTTATGTTGGTAAAAGCCTGTTTGTTGTCCTACAAGACCTAGTGGTAGCTTGTGAAGAGAATCACCTTGTTTGATGTGCTAAGGATCTTGAATTGGAAAATTTTATTTAATAGGGATTTAGTTGATACCATCCACCCTGATTTGCATCAGTTTCCCTACCCTCACTATACTTGTTAGCTAGTAAATGGTTTTCTTATCTTCTTACCAATGCAATCTCATAATGATGAGTTAAAGGAATCTTCCTTTTTAGTACTCCTTAATAATTTTTTAATCAACACTTTATAGGTGATTACCTCCTAATTCTCCTTGAACATAAAGACAATATCAAACAAGCTCTCATGTGGCTTGAGTCTTTATATTTAGATTCAATTTCTAGTATTCAATGGAATAAGATGTAATACTGCATGCAATCCTGAAGTTCCTAGCCTCCTAATTAGCTTCACTCCTTTATTTGAATACACATTAAACAAATAAAATATTTAGTTTTTTGGATATTCCCTTTTTGTTTCAATCTTGTAAATATTTATGTTAGCAAATGATTGAAATAATTAAGAAAAATCTTACTGTATTGGCTTAAAAACCACTTTTGTTCATAGGTAAATCCTTGTTATACTCTAAAGTTCTTATGGATACACATGCATTACTCTTCACATTGGATTTCATCCAAAGAATCATAAGCTTGAGAATCTTATGTGGGAATTTTAAAGGGATAATTTAGATCATAATAAAGTTTCTCATCATCTTTATTGGGACTGGTATTTCCTACTAAGAGATTTTGGTAATATAGGCCTTATTGATGTCAATAGATAAGATATTTATATATATAAGTGGATTTCCAAAGTTTATGATGGTGATGAAACCTAGATAAGTTTGTTATGAAATTGTATTATTTGTGGTTTATGCAATGAAATTTATAATTGAATTTACCTAGTTTTAATTCTTTTTAAAAATTCTCTCATTCTCATTAAAATTATTGGCACTTTGGTGGAAAAAACTATTTGGAAAGTTTGGGAAACTATTAAACCTTAGTGTCTATGGAATGGGGATGGATTATCCATCAACTATAAATATATATGGTTGTATCCAATAATATTGTTTTAATATTATCCATTGGTGACTATTCCCTAGATACACTCCTTTTATTTTTGTAGTAGAGGAATTAGGTACTTATGCAATCTCTACTTCAAGACTAAATCCACTTAGATTTATTGGCCTCAAGCTAAAATAATTTTTTATTTAATCCAGGTTGACCAAGAAATCTTTGAAATGATAAGTGAGGTCATTCATTCTCAACATTTACATAAAATATAAACACATTCCATTAAGCCTGAGTGGAAGGATTAAAAGATTTGTTAATACCTCTTTCTATAATTACGCTCCTAATAAAGGATATAGGTGTATTTTACACCATTTTCACATGGTTCAAAATTTGAATACTAGGTGGTCTCTTCAATTTCCCAATTTTATTTGGGCTAAGAATTTTTAAACAATATGGAAAGTAGTTTTAGGGTATAAAGTTGCTAATTTTTCTTGGTGTTTTCTCTACTAGGTCCTTCACATGGACACCTATTTGATAACATTATCTTGTCTAATCCAAAAATTCTAGCTTAATGACAAGTAGAAATCCTTCATCTTTGTGGTTTTGTGTGTTTGAACTTTGGTTTGTTCTTCACCTACGAAGGGTTCCAGGTGAGAGAATATGGTAAATTTATTCTAGTTCAAGTGTTTGATCATAGATTGGTAAACAACTATAAGATCACTTATGGTGATATGTGGTAAGTTATGATAAGTTTTATATGTCACTTTAAAAAGCATGGAGGCTTGTCAAAGTTTAGTGTTGTTATGTCTGCAATCATGTCATTTAAAGAACTAATTACCACATAATTATGGGTAGTTACTAGAGTGTTTATGAAATTAGAGGTGCACATGTGCTTCTATTAAAGTATGAGGTGATAACTAGGAGCATGGAGATATTCAAGGGGATTCCTAAAGATATTGCAAGTAACTAGAAGTAATAGGGTATTTGTCTTTACTATTGCATGCCATATTTAGTGTTTGGTTATAGTGTAGGAAGACATGTACATGGTTTAGGTGAATATAATCAACAACTTTTGACCAAGTGTGAGTGGAAGTAACTTATTATATGTAATAGTTTTGATTATAGGGAAAAATAGGTTTTTAAGGGACCTGAAACCCTTTACAACCGAGGATACAAAATGCTGCCAAGAAAGATTTTTAAAAGACCACTAGTAGCGACCGAACAACTAAAAAACACAAATTGTTGAGTGCTATACAAAAAATGAGACAAAGAACCACCAACAACACCCAACAACCACAAAACAACAAAAAAACCTAAAAAAAACCTACACCCAGCAGGAAACATAAAGCAAGAAAGAAAAGACCAGGCACTAATTCAAGCCATCCAGAGTGTTGGAAACCTCAATCTGCTGGTTCCTGTGCCTCTTGATCATATCCAACAGCTCCTTAGCATCAAAATTTTCTTCCAATCAACTGACCCTCTGCCAATAGGACCTTTGTCATCATCCTTAGCAACTTTTTTACTCTTGCCCTTGACCACATGCTCTTTCTCCATAAGCTCAGAGAAATAAACCTGATCCTCCCTGAGCTCACTTATTTTCCTGAAAAGGACTTCCAAGGAGTCCACACTATTTTTCACAGAGATATGGCATGCCTACATTAGCTTCTTGATATCCGTATTTATGCCTAAAACCTTGGCTTCCAGAGCCACCAATCTTTCATCACACATAGACTTAAAGTCATGATAGGAACCTTCAAGGTCCACCATTCTATCTATAAGAATGTCCAACATTAAACCCTTCAAAACATTCTTCACATTTTCATTTAAACCTATGATTTTTATATTAATCTTATTGAACTCCTGTAGAGTCCGTTTGGCCAATTTAAAGGTCCCAGTGGCCCCAACTCTAGCCATATCCAGTAAATCAAACATGGAGGTAGCATCATCATCAAGGTAAGACAATTCCTTAGAAAGAGGATTTACCTTCAATGGCTCTTGTTTGACTTTATTCTTTTTCGTCTCTTCCTCATCCAAACCCTTAATTTCCTCATCTTGCTCCTCCTTGGGAAAGTCCTACATGGGAGAATCCTCGATGGCCACCATCTTTTCACCATAATCTTTATCCTCACCAACCACATTTGGGTCCTTAGTCGAAACCTTAGAGGCCTTGTTCTTCAAGTTAGCAATGCATTTTGATAGCCTCCTTGGTTTATCAACCAAACCCTCATCATTACCCTATGTCCCCACCTTTGAACCACCACCAACAACAACTTTACCAACAACCACCTCCGCAGACTTGGGATAAGAATCACTCGACCCCACCTTTGTGTCCTCACTCTCAGAAAGGGCTAGCCGCTTAGCAATCCTATTACACTTAGCACCAACCACCTTTCTCTTCTTCAAAGATGTAGTCACAGCTGCAAGAGAAGCATCCTCCTCATCTTCGTTCTATTCCTCCTCCTCCTCCGAAGGGGACTCCGAACCCGATGACCCAGACAAATCACTTACAAATTTTTCCTTGCCCTTGATGCTTGGGGTAGGGATAAGAGTATTGACATGCTCCATTATTAATAAGATAAGCCCTTTATGGAGGACAGGGCCCCTCCTATTCTTTAGATGTGCGTACACCAAGACCTCCAAAGAAGATAACAAAAAGAAAGGGAACGAAATGAACAAACCATGTCTAAAATGGTTGAGGAGAGTAAAATGGTGACCAAGAATATCCCTAAACCTCCCTTCCAGAGTCACGTAATGCATCAGGACCTCAACAACACTCACCCAAATTTTCTCGAGGGAAGTACTCTCATAACCCCAGCTCTCCAATTTGATTAATTTCTTCTGCTCATCATCTTTAAAAAACTGGACCATCACTTCCTCATTACTTTTTTAATCCTTGAAAAACTTCTAACCCACAGTCGACATCCCTGTGATAGAGGCAACCAAGTCCTCATTAACCTCCACTTCCAGACCTCTAACCTTGAGCTTATGATTATGCCAGATAGAAACAAATTGCACTGAGGCATTAGGGTCATGCCCATGCAATGTCTCCAAAAATGGAGTGAAATTCCCATGGCTTAAAATATTCCAGAGTTTCTTCTTTCTTTGAATATCACCACAAGAGTGCAGCTCAATTAGGCTCTTCTCACCACCCATGACAACCGACACAAGACTCACAGAACCCTTGCGAAAAAACTCAACTAGAGACCAGAGAGCCGCAAAACACCCACAAAGCATGCAAACTGAAGGAAGGTGCTAGACCATAAATGTCGCATCACCTCACTCCACACCATAATTTATTAATAAACTCCTAGCTTTCTCAGGAAGGATCGATCCCTCCTCCCACGAATGAAATTCATTTAAGCTAATAGCCTCGTTGGTAAAAAAATCTGCCAACAAGTTTCTTTCTTGGTAAACGTGAAAGACATAGGTCTCATCACAAGATTGCAACATAATTATCATATCATTGATAAGTTGGTCGAAATTCCAACTCAGAGGATGAATCCCACATAGATAATTTATAATGTTCATGGAGTCGCCTTCCACCCATAATTTGGAGTATCCTTTGCTGATAGCATATCTAACACTTATGAATGCATCCTCTGTCTCTGTGCAATGATTGGTTTGAGTACCCAATGAGAGTCCCACCATGCCAAGGAGTCTGCCAATGTCATTTCTTAACACCCCCCCACAACTTGCAGGCCCGGGATTCCCCTTCACTGCCAAATCAAAGTTAACTTTAACCCAACCAAAAGGAGGAGGCTTCCATCTTGTGTTCATTCTAGCAATTGAACTTGAATTAGGATTCACAATAGGAATTGAAGTTATCTTCCAATTAGAAGTCACCATAAGATCATAACCAGCAAGGCAAGCTGAAGGGACACAATGAGCAAAATTAGAGCAAATTCTCCAGAATGGCTCGTTGGATATTGATAAAAAGACTATCAACCTTAAGCTTAGTCTCTTGAAAAATCCTGTTATTTCTCTCTTTCCATAATCCCCAAATAATGTGTGGGGCCATAATATCCCATAACCACCACAAAATGGGGGAGGAAGAAGGGCAAGTCCATTGGTCAAAAAACTTAGCAAGAGAATTTAGAAATGCTCCACCAATATCCTAGAGTCTAAGAAATTTCCTCCAAAGAGAAAAAGAGTAATCACAATCAAGGAGAATATGGAATGTGTTCTCACCATCAGCTTCACAAAGAACACATCTATTAGGAATCGCAAACCCCCTCTTACAAAGGTTGTTTTGCGTAAGAAATTTACCTTGCATAAGCAACCAGAAGAAAACATTAACTTTGGAGATCAACTTCTTATTCCACAACCTCCCCCAGAAAGGAAGATATGGGGGCACATCCAAAGAGCTTATGAGAGCATAAGCCACATAAAAATTTCCACTAGAACAAGGGGCCCAAATGACTCTATCCGGTCTCAGGAAAGATGGGATCTGAACCTTACATAAGAAATCCTTTAGAACCTTCAAAGATAGGTCCCATATCTCAAAATTCTTGCACTCCCCATCAACAAAGTAATCGGCCACCTTGGCCCCCTAAAAATGCTTACACAAGGGGACAATAGGGGGTGCCCAAGGAAGACAAATAAGAGGGAAAACCCAACACTAGACATATTCCTAGAAAATAATACTTGTACCATCACCCAACAATCACTTAACACCTCTAGCAATAAGGTCCTTGCATAGCATGACATTCCTCTAGAAACACAAACCATAAGGGATTTTCTCTGAAGAAAAAAAAGTTCCAAGGTCTCTCCAGACCATACAGGTACTTGTTACCCACCAAAGAGGCCCACCCAACATCCCCATTCAGGAGCCTCCACACATTCTTTGACAAAAGAGCCTTATTAAAAGACTTTAGATTTCTAATACCCAGACCTCCCCACTTCTTCGGTCTGCACATCGAATCCCATGCCATGTCAAGGGGAATTCTATCTTTAGTCTCAACTCACGACCACAAGAATCATCTCATAATCTATTCCATTTTATCTTCAAACTTAACAGGAACCTTGAAGAGACTCATAGCGTACAGGGGCAGGTTTTGGAGAGTGGAAGAAATAAGTTGAATTTTACCTACCTAACTGAGGAGCACACCTTTCTAGCCTGCTAACTTCCTACTGAATTTATCCAGCAAACCCAGCCAAAAGGAGTCTGGAATCTTGGAGATACACAAAGGGAGCCCCAAATAAGAAGACAAGAACTCATCTCTATTGAAAGACAAGATTCTAACAAGCTTAATTTGTAGAGCTTCAAGAGTGTTGAGGAAGAAAATATGACTCTTAGGAAGGTTGATCTTCTGACTAGAAGCCTTCTCGTATCCTGCCAACAACCACTTAATAGCTCTAACTTCCTTAACCGAAGAAATACCCATCATAATAGTATCATCAACGAATTGTTGGTGAGTAATCAGATCACATATGGAAGATGGCGAAAGACCCGTCAGAACCCCATCCTGAAGCACCTTCTGGATATTACGACCCAAAGCCTCCACCATTAGGATGAAAAGAAGCGGTGAGATAGGGTCTCCCTGCCTTAACCCACACGAGCTCCTGAAGAAAGGAGAAGGAGAGCCATTCACTAGGACAAAAAATGAGGGAGAAGAAACGAGTTTCTCAACAAGTTGGAGGAACTTCTTGTAGAACCAAACTGGTCCAGGACATTTAAGAGAAATCTCCAACTCACTCTATCATAAGCTTTGAGTAGGTCCAACTTCAGGAAGAAACCTGACATTTTAGAAACATTAATGGAATGAGCAAGCTCATGAACCATAATCATAGAATCAAGGATTTGACGACCCTTGAAAAAACTACTCTGGTGCTTAGAGATCATAAATGGCAAGCATTTTTGCAATCTAGTTGCAAGCACTTTCAAAAGAATTTTATAAAAAGAATTGCAGAGGTTGATTGGGCAAAACTCACCAAAAGACCTTGCATTGGCAGCTTTAGGAATCAAAACAATGAAAGTCGCATTAAGCCCTTTGAGGCAGCTTTTGGAGCCAAAAAACTCCTTAGTAGCATTAATCACATCCTCAAAGACAATCTCCCAACACGACTGGAAGAATAGAAATGGAAAGCTATCAGGGCCAGGGGCCTTGTTACCTTCAAAAGAGGAGACTGCATCTTTGACTTCCGAAGCCAAAGGAATAGCTGTCAGCTCCTTGTTGAAATTCTCCATCACAATTCTAGGAATAACTTCCAGAGAAGCCTCCACACTCCTTTGATCCCAGTCCAAATCATCCTTTAGGAGTTGATCAAAGAACCTAGCGGCCGCTCTTCTAATATCCTCCTCATCTTCCAACAACAACCCATCAACTCTAACAGAGGAAATTCTATTAGATGACTTATGCCTAAGAGTAGTGAGATGAAAGAACTTAGAATTACGGTCCCTAGACTTCAACCAGATAGCCCGAGACCTTTGCCTCCAAAAGTCTTCCTCCTTGGTAACAATATCATGCAGTTGCACAAGAAGACTATCTTCTATCAATTTTAGATCCTTTGATAAATCCTTCGATTGAATGACATGATGAACCTCATCCAACTTCTTTAGAACATAACTTTTAGAATCAAAGATGTGGCCAAACGACTCTTTGTTCCATTTTCTAAGATTCCTCTTAACAAAACTCAACTTCTTGGCAACTTTGAACATCACACAACCATCAATGTTAACTTGCCACCATTTCCTAATACACTCCATAGAGCGAGGATCTCTTAACCACATGGTTTCAAACCTGGAAGGAAATCTCTTCCTACTCCCAAGCCTATTAGCAACAAAAGAGATAGGGAAGTGGTTTGACCCACATCTCGTAATAGAAGATAAGGAACAATCAAAATCCACAAACTAGGAAGTAGAGGTTAAAGCTCTATCTAATCTAACTTGAATATTATCCATCCCAACATGTCGATTGGAACAAGTAAAGCTAGCTCCTAAAAGCTTAACATCAACAAGAGCATTGTCATCAATAAACATTCTTAAATCAAACCTATTGTCAGGATTAGCTTGAGACCCTCCCACTTTCTCATGATCATATAGAGGACTATTAAAATATCCCATTACGAGCCAGGGGAGATCCAAAAAATTCATTCTAAGACTCCCTAGGTCATCCCAAAGCTTTTTCCTGGATCTCTTTAAGTTAGGAGCATACACATTAGAGATAACCCAAGAAAAAGAATCTCTAAGCCAAAAAAAATTAGTCTCAACATGGTTGAAACCATCAGTGATTGAGACACCTCTTAGCAGCTTAGCATTCCAAAAAGTGGCCACACCACCCGAAGCTCCATTAGAGCTAACTCCATGGAACCCACAATCTTTAAAGAACATATTCTTCAAAGCCTTCAACTTATCAATCTGTATTTTCATCTCTTGGATCAACAAGATGTCTAGCTTATGGTCCCGGACAAGAGTCTTCAGGAGGTCCTATTTATGCAAGTTGTTCAACCACCTGATATTCCATGAAATGATATGCATTTGAAAGAAGAGGGGGTGCTCTTAGAGCACAAATCAAAGAGGGTTTTCTGGACCCCCTTAGCAATATCCCTCTTGCACTCTCTCTCCTTGCTTTTTTGCAGGGTAGGTTTGCCTGACCCCTTGACTCGGACCCACAATCCACCTTCTAGCTTCTCATGGTGATGCCTTTGTGAGGTTGAGGGGGGGGGGGAAGAAGAAGATTTATTCTGCTGACTACACACCTGGGTGAAACCCTCTTCATCTTTGCTCACAGTGTTAGCCACAACTAGAGCACCTTCACCAACCACCGACTCCGAACCAACAAATTATATGTAATAGTTATCTATATAGAGAAGTCATATTTCATATAATGTGTGATATGCTAATGTAATGGCATGGTTAGGTTTTGGTTGTGTGATAGTTATATGGTTGGGATTACATGGGAACATCTTGGTGACTATATCTAATTACTTCTATGAATATAATAGGCTCAAATTATGGTTGATGAAGTTGCAATAAATCTAGTTGGAATTTATATGCTATAGTTTATATATTGAGATAGTCTACAACAAAGACATTATATTAGATGTATCTTTTTGTGAATACAATTATTACCACCCTTTTACCAGTGGGTTTTTTCCAAGAGGGTTTCCCACATAAATATGTTTATGATGTATATATGTGGTTTACATATTGTTTCATGAGTTTCTTATTATGCTAAGTGAATTGGTGTAGCAAATATAGGTATATTTGATCACATAAAATTAAGGTGTTCTAATATACCAATATATTGATCAACTATAATAGGGATTAAATTCACATTATTTTGGCATCAAAGCATGATTTATTAGATAAATCCACAACATTTGGATTTGTAACCATAATTATGTGTGGTGGAATTATTGGTAGATTGTAATTTTGAAATATTGGCCTAAAAAATTATTACAATATGTGTATAACTAGTTTTAGTGGGAGCCTTTGAAGGATCTTGTGAGAATATAGAGCACATCATAGTATAATATTGAGTACTTTGATAATTATAACTTTGAGTTATAAGAGTTAAAGGTAGAATACCTCCTAGTAGAGAGAGATCAATAGAAAACAAAATCTTCTTCCATAAAACCTATAGGTATGTTTGATAACCTAAATAGATTACATTGGATATGAAATTATAATTCTATATCTATATCTTTCAAATGGCATGTTAATGCATGCATCAAAAGATCTCTTTGCATATTTATTTTTTGAGAAGATATGAACTCTATATTAGTCCAATAGTATAGCAAACAAAATTTTCTTGAAAAAGAAGTTATATTCCTTGAAAATGAAAGAGGAATATTCTATTAATGATCATCAAAACACCTTCAATTTTGATTTTGAATCAACTAATGCCAATTGTAGTCAAGATAAGACAAGAGGATAAATACCTTTTTTTGTTATGTTCTTTACTAGATTCGTGAAAAAATTTAATTATATTGTTCTTCACTTGAAATGAAAATCTCATAGAGATTTCAAGAACTAAGTGAAAATTACGAGAAAGTCTGTGGATTCCTCTAAAGATTCCATAGTTTTGAGGGCTAGGTTTAAGGATAGAGTGGGTAAGAAGAAAGGAAATGGAGATAAGAAGTCCAAGAAAAAGGAGTTTTTAAAGTATCTTGATGAATCTAAAGTATAATTCTAAAATTGTGGTAAGATAGATCACATAAAGCTGTACAAGTCTAAGAAAAAGGATGATTCCTCTAATAGATCCCTTGACATAAATAACTATACTAGTGATGCTTTTTTATTCATTGATATTATTGGTGATGATTCTTGGTTGATTAACTTAGGTGCATCATAATACATGATTAATTCAATTACAATGAGTGTGATGGAAGATTTTTTTTTGTTGAGAACAACTCTCTTCAAGTAGTTGATCAAAGGAAGGTGAACACACTTTTATGAATGGGAGAGTGAGGATATTATTTTATGTTTAACATATACCATGTTTGGCTAAACAAATTATTTTATTTCTAAGAGGATTGACTCTAGAGTGCATGTTACCTTTGATTAAAAATGACATAGGATAACTAGAGAAAATTTGGTGTTACTTAAAGGTGTGAGGCTTGAGACTCTTTTTATGTTAGAGGTATCAACATTATGCATCTTCGTAAATGTTTTTGAACTTAAATATAAGTTGTTATTGCACCATCTATTGGATCACATAGGAGAAAAATACCTAAAAACCTTGGTAAGCAAGAATATGGTGAAAGGTCTTTTAGATTTTTTTTTGGTTTTTAGTTTGGCCAACACAATGTATTTGGAAAGTAAAATATGGTGTAGTCTGATTTAGAAAGTAGTAGAGCTAAGGAGACATTGAAATTTATTCAAAAATGATATCATTGGTCATATGAATGTGTTGGAACCCCATTTTGTTGTGTCTTATTTCTTTGTGAACTATATTTCCTTTATGCATTTTAGCCTTGTTCAACCCATCATTGATAATTGGTATGAGATAGTAATAAATGTTTCATCCATGGTCAAAGTTTATATATATATATATATATATATCTTCATCCTCACCATGTGTTTATCAATGTTGTAGGTTACAAAAATCTAAAGTGTTTAAGTGTTGAGGATTTTTTGGTCATTCCTTAAGTTTTTGAATATAATTAAAGTTTTAAAATATTGCGGATGTACATCTTGGTATGCCATATCATCCATCTCCACCTCCCATTTGTATCTATTGGGTTGTCAAACTTCATCCTCCTACCATACCTCTCCACCTGATCTTGATATCCTAATCCTTTGCCTTATAATAACTAAGTATTAGTTTCAAACTATAAAACTTTCCTTTACCTTCTTTCTGCCTATTTGAGCCCCCAAAACCCAACCTTATTCCTTAGAAAAAATTATGTGTTGAAGTTTCAAACTTATGTTTCTTGTGATACCATTTCCTTGGCATTATTGAGCTCCAATACTCAAAAATTTGCAATGGCTATTTAACAATTTTACTCCTTGTTGGATTGTCAGAGTTCCCCTTCCCTTACCATCCTCAACTCTATATTTTTCACAAAGTATTCCATCAAAGAGAGTTATGTCCATCCTTATACACAAGTAATTGATCCCTATTATGCTTGACCCTCAAACCTCAATGGTTCCCTCACATAATCTATCAGAGTTATACTTTCACCATTCCCCCTACCTTGGTACTCTTTCTTGCACATCCTTGACTTTACCACCCAATAGTTTCCATTATACTTGCTATTAGGGTTAGAGATATGGGCTTCCCTTCTAAGTGGTAATTGGTATAAGCCACCTTTGAACCCTAATCCACGACACTTCAAGAATTTATTTCTTTGTTTGGGTTTCCTATTTAGACCTCCCTTCATCCACATAATGGTACAAGTTTTGTGTTACTCTTAACCTTCAACCCTTGACAATCCAAAATTAGCATAGTTTCTTCTATATAGTCCCCCTACCCCCTTGAACATCTCATAAAGCCACTAATGACTCAATACTACCTTGCAATCAATTTATCTAATTTGTTGAACTATAAACCATAACATTTATCAAAATTGGTGTGTATTTTCATGCATCTTCAACGATGAGAAAAAAGATGACACTGATAATGTATTTAATGCAACAATTGGATTTTGTTTTCCATTTAATAATTTTTGTGGGATCATTCTTGGACTGGACATCAACCCAATGGTTCCATAAATGCAAAGAATTTTATATATTATAAATACATATTTCTCCATGCCTCCATAATACATCAAGAAATATTTTTAGTGTAATTTTAGGCATGATTCAAGTAAAATGACACCTTATTGACATGGAAATTATTTATAATGTATCATTTGGGGGTGATCCCACAATAGTGGTTTACAATTTTTGGCCAAACTGGACACTGAAATAATTTTTTCTAACTAAATCTTCACTTTCGAGCACCTATAGCGGCTAAACTGTGAGGAATTTGAAGATTATGAAAACTAGAGTTTCATGACATTTTTTCTATAGATTCTAAATATATTTTTTTCAAAATTTTTGGAATGAGATTGCACCTCTTTTTCCATCTCCCTCGAAAATTAGTTTTTTTTCAGAAAACAACATTTTTAAGGAGTGACACTCACCATATAACACAACTTTTTTTCCATGAAGGATAAAATTCTAATTCTTTGAAATTTAGATTTGTAATTGTGATATCTAGTGCATCCACTTGGTTAGATAGTGTTTTATTGATTTTTTTTTCCTTAATCAAGTTTCAAAGTCAAACCAATTGCAATTTAGACATAGGCGGACCGTATAATGCATAACTTTTTGTATGTATCGAAATTCTTTTTTTTTGGGTTGGATCAAGGACTTCAATATCTGGTGCACTCATATTTTTCAATTTTTTTTTGATAATCTTCTATTTTTCCACATGTGTAGAACAAAGAGCTTCATTTTTCAGCGAAAAACCTATGTTTAATAAAACTAAAAAAACAAATAGATAATAAAACCAAAACATATTAAAATTATAGTTGTTGGATAGCTCGTTCCGAGGACTACCTGATTCTAGTTAGGTTCGTGAAGTATCCTCCATTTTCATCCTCAACCTGAGCTTCAAAGGGAATTTTTTTTGGTTTTTTTGGTGGTAGAGAGTAGGGATCAGGGAAAAGGGGGGTTCGAGCGAACTAGGGTTCATTTGAACCCCATTTCAAAAAGGGGTTTACATGTGCTTTTTTGGCGGGATGCATTTAATGGGTTCACTTGAACCTAGGTTCGAGAAAACCCTCTTTTGGTTCATTTGAACCCCAAGAATGATTATTTTTGGCATGGAGTCATTTTTTGTTAGCTTTCCTTCCTCATTCCAATTGTAAACCACTTTTGTGGGTTTACCCTTGGTGGGGTTACATATTTATTTCTAATCAAAATAAGAGAATTAATCAAGACCATTTGAGGGGATGGAAAAATAGAGAAGCAAGTAGGTAAAAAACTAGCAAGAGAAGGATATCACGAGAAACCTTAGGTTTTCAATTTCTTCTTTGGGTACTATATTTTAATGATTGTATTGACATGGGTTTTTTCAAATATTGTAATAGAATATATCTAACCTTGAAGAATGAATGTAACTAATTTTTTTTACATTGTTTGAGTGTCTTTAGGAGTATTGTATGTATTTTCTTAACGGTTACTTGATTAGTTACTCAACTAGAAGACTATAAATCATTCTAAAGATTTTGTAATATTTCTCCTAAAGACAAATAATAAATATTTAGGTTTGTTTTTGGATCACTGAGTAGACTCTTATAAAATTATGAAAATTATTTTATTTATTCATTTACATGTGTAGAACTCAATTTTTATGTGTGCATTTGAATAGATATAGTCTTCAAATATATCCTGATTAAGGTATCCCATTTACTTTTGGTTGTTACATACTTTGTATAAACTCCATTCTTTATACCCAAATGGATAAATGAACCAATTTTTAATTTGTTGCCCAGTCTATCACCTCAATACCTTTTAAACATATTAAGTACTATAAATATTTTTAGTTGTGTTGTTCTTCCCAACTTCTATGTACAAGTGCATAATAACAATAGGGGTTATTACATCCATATTTCAAACACTTTACCTAGTAAACATTTTTCGATACATAAAGGTGCATAACCTTGTAAATTAAAGCCGACACATAGGTACATTGTGACAACCATAATAGAGGTACATTATGTAGTGGGTATGGTTTGTAGCAAGGTGATTGTTTAACTTTATATTGTCACATATTTCAACACCTTAGGGAAAACCCCTTTGGTCTTATTAAACAAAAAGTGGAGGAGGTCTTACCCACCTTAATAATTGATTATCAGTCACCCAACATAAATATATATATCTTGGTATTCTTCCTAGGTTTGATGCCCCTAGTGCTTAAGAGATTATCTAGCCTCAGGGATTTAGGGTTAACTTAGATCACCAACATGATGTACATTGAATTAGTAAGTCCTTGCCTTATTTTTCTTTTACTAATGATTATCTAAACATGCTTGGATATATTCTATTATAAAAAAGTCAAAGGTGTTTCACAAGTTTAAGAATTTTAAAGCACTCATAAGAAATGATATAGGTGAGAAAATCAAAGTGTTAATGTTAGATAATGGTGGCCCGAGTTTTTCTCTTTTGAGTTTGATGAATTTTGTAATTAGATTGATATTGTTAGGGAATAAAAACATCATAAACTATAATAAAATGGAGTGGTACACAAGTTAAACAAAACCTTGTTGGATTGAGTCAAAAGCTTGTTTAAATTAGTTAGAGCATAAGTTTTGGGCTAAGGTAGTTAATAATGCTTGTAAATTGAAAAATAGATCTCCTACTATTATGCTTAAGGAGAAGAAATCACATTAGATGCGGATAGGTAAGAAGTCGATTATAACACACTTGAGAGTATTTGGATGAAAATACATCTTCATTAGGTATGGTGAGAACATGAAAGGTTGAAAGTTTTTAAGTCTAATGAAATTGAAGGTTGTCTATTCAAGGAACATAGGGTTTTACATTGTGAGGAATAACCAAATATAAATAAGAGTGATAAGATTTTTTTTTTAGAGAGAAATAAGGAGCATACACAAATAAACAAGTGGACATGAGAACGTTAATAGAGATGATGGAGGCACATTTGGTGCAAATTTTAGAAAACATGATGCAAATGTAATAAATTCTCCACCAATAACTATGATAAGGTATACAAGATAAAACAATCACCTAAGAGGTATAATTGATTAATTTTTTCGTGTGGTTTATCTAACTTGTATTGATGATGAACCAAAGTCTATTTGATATCTATTCTAAAGAGAACAAGTCTTAGATAAATACCATGACAGAGGAGATAGTGGCATTGTGATAGTGTAAGAATTGGGACTTAGTTGATCTACTTGAAGGTAGGAAACACATTATAGCTTCGTGTGGGCGTTCAATACAAAACTCAAAGTAGATGGTAAATTTGAGAGGTATAAGGTATGGTTAGTGGCAAAGGAGTGTTCCTAGGTTGAGGGAATAAACTTGTGTGAGATATTTTATTTATTTTCTAAGTTGAATTCCATTAGGATTTGTTATCTATGGATAAAATATTTGATTTTGATGTGGAGATGGATGTTAAGAATGAATTATTGCATTGAGATTTAGAGGAAGATATATATGATAATTCTAATGAATTTAAAGTGAAAGAAAAAGAACATCTAGCTTACAAGCTAAAAAATAATTTATATGGGTTGAAGTAGTCATCATGTATGTGGTATAAAAGTATGTTGTATATATGTTAGCATTATGTTTTACAAGAATTAATATTGATCATTGTGTATAATCAAACAATTTAGTGATCATGTTTTGATCATTGTTTTATATGTTTATGATTTCTTGTCATTATAGACAATAAGACATCAATTAGTGAACTCAAAGTTCAATTGTCCAGTAGATTTGATATGAAAAATCTAGGTGTTGCAAGGTTCAAACTTGTATGGAGATCTATAGTGATAGTTCTAGTGGGAAGTTATGGTTGAACCAAATGAAGTATATTGAGACTCTTTTGAAGTGGTTTGACATTTACAATAATCTTGTAAGCATCCCTTTAATAGTAGGAACTAAGTTAAGTTTGGAATAGTGTCCTAACTTTGTAGAGACTTTGGAGGAAATGTATAATGTTCCTTATGCAAGTGTAGTAGGAACCCTTTTGTATGAAGTAGTGTATAAAAGGCCAACCATTACACAAGTAGTGAGAATCCTAAGCAGGTTCAAGTCAAAGCAATATTGGACTTAGGTTAAAATATTTTTTAGATACTTGAAAGGAACTATGAATCATAATCTATATTTTCATAGTTCTAATGACATTGACATAATGTTGAACATATAGGGGTTTATTGATGTTAATTGGACTAGAGATCTAGATAATTAGAGGTCAATTGGTGGTTAGAAGAGTTTTTATATAAATTAAAGGAACTATGGATTATAGTATATGCTTTCATGGTTCTAATGACATTGAGACTGTGTTGAACATATATGGGTTTGTTGATTTTATTTAGATTAGAGATCTATATTACTAAAGCTCAACTAGTGGTTATGGTTTTACTCTATTTGGAGTAGTGAGTTGGAAAATTAAGTGATAATAGATAGTTGGGTTGTCCACAACTAAAATAGAGTACATACTATAATACATGCTTGCAAGGAAGTTTTGTTGTTACAAATATTTTACATATCAATATTATTTTTAAAATTTTTGTGGTATTGAATTGTGATAATTAGAGTACAATTTCTTTGGCTAAGAATCCTATTTACCATGATAAAACTAAACATAGACATGCAATGCCATTTTGTTAGGGAGATGGTTAGAGAAGGAAGGTTTAGATGAAACAAATCAATATTTAGGTAAATATTTCCAATTCTTTAGCAAAGCCTATAAATATTGCTAATTTTTAAGATGCTAGGATGTAATGGGTCTATCCCTTTCCTATGCATGAGGTTATCTTAGATTCAATGTACCAAAAAATCTCCTACTATAAATGTCAGGTAGGAGAACACTGGACCTTTGGTGTGCTATTCACTTATAAAGAGTTCCCAATGAGAGAAAATGGTGAACTTATTTTAGTTCATGTTGAAATTTTTGATCATAAATTGGTAAAAAACTATATGATGAGTTATGGTGAGTTCAAGGTGTTGAAATTTAGTATGGAGTCTTTTTCAAGTATAGTGTTGTTATGGTTGCACTGGTAACCCATTTGAAGAAGAACTTAGTACCACATAATTATTCAAGTAGTTACTAAAGTATGTGCATGTGTGACATCGGCATATGTGTGGTGATAACTAAGAGCATTTAGATGTTATTGAGGATGCACAAAGGTATTGGAAAAAACTACGAGTACTTAGGTGTTTGTCTTTACTATTGCAAGTCATAGTTAGTGTTTGGTTGTAATGTAGGAAGACATGCATGTGGTTCATATAAAGATAGTGTTGATACCCTTTGAATAAGTGTGAGTGGTGATGACTTATTATATGCAATAATTATCCATATGAAGAAATCATGTTTGATATAATTTGCAGTATGTTGATGTCATGGTATGGTCAAAAATTGATTTTGTGACTATTTGTGTTCCACATTGTAGTCAGAAAATTAGATGGTTGGAATTCCATGAGAATTCCTTAGGGACTATATCACACGACTTGTACATATGAAATGTGGATAATTGTTGATGAAGGTGTGGCAAACATGGTTGGAGGTTGTATGTTATAATATGTACATTCAAATTCTCTACAAGAGACTTATCATGTTGGATATAATTTCCTTTGAACATAATTGTTATTATCATTTGGCTAGTGGGTTTTTTTGTAAGGGTTTCTCACATACATTTGCGACTCATGTGAATTTATGGTTTACATACTATTTCACACGATTCTTGTTGTACTCAGTGATTTAGGTAACACACAATTATATTTGATCACATAATCTTAAGGTGTTCTAATTATCCTAGTCTATTGGTCAATTATAACAGGGATTAAATTCCCATCATTGTGTTCATGCATAAAATCCCTATAAATGAATCCATGATTTTTTAGCTTCTAAGGTTTAAATCATTTTCTTAGCACAATATCCTTCTCAGTGATCAGGCCATATTTTCTGCAAAGTTATCTCAACTATGACATGCTTTCAAATTGAATATTCCTTTTTGTATTTGTGAATATATAAATTCTACTATTTATAGTTATTCTATTATGGATGCTAACTTTGTTATTCCCTTTAAATTGCTAGTGATGTCTAATGTACTTGTGCATATTCAAGCTCAAGCTAGCAAGGTGGCCTGCAAGTTCAATATTATCAAACCATGCTCAATGATTAGGAGAATACTCCTTGTATAATGGCCAAGGTTTTTCCTTCTCCCCTACCTCATGCCAAATTCCCTCACTAGGATCCATGACACAACTACTCTAATTCCTCTTGGAACCACTCAAACAAGTATTAAAGAGCCTCTACTCCACCACTATTGCTAACTAAGCAACACTCTAGTTAGACCTTGTTGCCACCTCCACTATCTAGCTACTAGGGCAGGGGATTTCCACCTTTGCATCACTCCTACATGTCCTCTCAATGATGTGGATGGGTCCCCCAAATTAGGGGAAATTCCCTCGATTGCTGCTTGTTAATCTTCACTAAGGACTTTGTAGAACTAGCCATAGGAAGATCTAGAGGAAGGAGATAATATTGCTCTTATTGGTCGGGAACTCATGGAGGATGGGATGAAAGTACTCGGTGGAGGGCATATGACCTTGATAAACAAGATCCCTCACCATTGGAGTCACTCTTATTATATTTTATTTTTTTGAATTGATGACTTAATGACTCTTTCCCTTATGAAATTATGCTTTTTTATTTTATGACTACTTCCACATTTAAAAACTAACTTTTTTTTACTTCCAACTTTATTGGCTCTAAATATTCCCATATCAGCCACTTTTTTTCTGAAAATTTAACTATATACTTTAATTCTTAATAATTTTGTTTTAGGTAATAAGGTCTACCATAGAAAAGTTCATAGCCTAGCATGTTTGCTCACATAGGAAACCAAGGAAAATGAACTCGGAGATTTAACGAGGAATATAAAAATATAAAAAATAAAATAGGAGATTAAATTAACAAACAGAGACGAGAAACAATTTCAGGCGGCTCAACAGCACGAGTAAACTGTACTGCGTTTTGGCTATTTTGCGTGAGGAGGAAAAAATGCAGGCTGTGCGAGGGCGTTTATCGGCTGCAGGAGTTCGATGGCTATCAAGTGCGAGTGCGGCAGCTTCTGATTCTGCTTCCATCGCAGCCTCCATTTTAAATTCCCTCAAACTTAAACATGGTAAGAACTTCGTTGTTTAGGGTTGATCAATACCATTTGTACTCTGAAAATTTACGGTTTCTGATATCTGAATGCAAATAAAACTTATTACACAACAGAGTTCGTTTCGTGAGACTTTTTAATTTTTGGCTGAATTATTAATTTTATGACTCCAAGTGACACATATGGCCGCCCGTCCATAAAATCAGGAGAATTTCTCAAAGATCGATCTTTTTTATTTCCGTGTAGAATTTTTTAGATCCCGTATTTTTCATTGGCATAATTTTTGTAAACCGCAATCATTAGAAGAAAGAATGTAGGTTTCGTGATCAGTCACTTTTTATATCAAGTAATGGTTAGAGCAAGCAAATTTTGACCAAATTTTCATTCTTTTGGCAAAGTTGTGGTAGCGTGACGTAAATTTAATCTTAGAAAGCGATACTAGATTAACTGGCAATGTAAATTACAGCGCTTTTAACCCTGCCCAAATTAACCTGGCAAAGAAATAAAACATATAATAATGCAGGTCTCTGTCAATGGGTTCTCTGTTTGTTGTGTGGTTATCTGGCCAGAAGGTGAAGCTATACAAGTTTCAAATCCCATAGCACTGCAGATATACTAGTTGCAACCTGTACAATGGAATTTACTCCGTTTGGCGGTGATTTTTTGTTTATTAAATAATAATAGCATCGTTTATGGTGAAGCTTATAAATAAATAGTTATATGAAAGCTATGAATGGCCATAGTCAACGGACTTGATGGTATGTTAACTTGCAATAGCAAGTAGGAGCTAGGAGAAACTGCGAGAAACCAGAAAGTAAATAAAACTGTAACAGATCCTAACCACAGCGGTGAACCCAAAAAACAAAATGTGTAAACCTTAAACAAGTCAAAAAAGATAAAACAACATTATGCGAATAGCCATGTAAAAGGAAGGCCTCTTGCTGAAGAACTCGAACAAAAGTTCTATTTTCCATAAATCTGGACAGGGAGTACGGCTTGACTATCAATCGTAACATCGAGGTAGGAATCTGACCTTCATGCTCTGTCAAGGGTACACTTTATTTATTGCTTCATCTCAGAACCTTGACATTTTACTGCAAAATATCAAAATATACACCATAGGAGTAACCTAAGGTCCTCAAAAAAATATTTGCAATCCTTTATACTTGACTTCCACTGTAACATTTTCTTGGCCTCGTGAATAGCCTCGGAGTACTTATATGGGATCTCCAACCCACCAAAATTTTCAAGATATTGGAAGATGCATAAATAGTTCAAGACAAAATTATGTGATTTCATTGTTGATTTGGACATTTGTCATCTTTAGATGCATGTTCTCTGCAATTATTGTGGCTCAATCATATGTTCTCATGCCCAGTTTGTCAAAAATAATTTTAATATTAAAGTAATCATCAGTTTGTGGAGATATAATCCAAACATCTGTGAAAGCATGGTGATATTATCAAGGATATTTACGTTGAAATGAATTGACATGTATGGCAACACATCTTGCATTGCCTGCCTGCTATTCAAATATCAAACATCATTGTTTCATGGTTATCTGCATCATCTATACAGCGACAGATTGGAACTTCTTAGTCAAATTCAACATAGCTCTGATTTCTTCAGCATCAACTCAGACTTAAGTTTTTCCCTCACTCATTACAGCCCTTAAGTTTTAACTGTAATGAGACAGGAGCCATTCAACTATATCAGAAATTCATTGTAAATCAGATACATAACTTGTGTCAAGGCACTAAAAAATAGCTGTGATACCTTGAAATTGTCATCTGCATTTGGTTAACTTGTTGTGCAAGTATGTGGCTGCATACATGTTTTGCAATCTCCTATGCATTCCCAATCATCTACAATGCTATCTTGAAGTTTTTTGGGCTGATATGCCTACCTCATATATAGCTGTTTTCTGCCTGTGCCAGGTAAATTCTTGGCTTTTGATAAATAGTTTATGGTTTTCCTGTGTTTGAGGATGATTTTCTATGACTGGATTTGTTGACACTGGCTCTTACTCCCAGATCTTGCTTAGATGAGTCCTGCTGTTGATAATTTTTATTTTCATCTCAATCTGGAACATCTGAATCTACCACTGTTCTTGGTGCTGCTCCTGTTCCTGCTACTGATGCCTTTGCTCTAACCTGCTCATAACAATGCTTTAAGACTACTGGTACTTGTTAAAATAGTGAATAAACACGAGACACAGGATCAAATAACGAACAAAAACACCTTCCACGTAATAGAGTTGCAAACAATGATTTGCTATATCCTCAACAAGAAAAAAACTTACAGAAATGAACCTCAAGAATCTTCAAGGAGATCGAGAGTAGATAATACAATGAGGGTGAGTGCTTTATAAGAGCAACCCTAAATGATAAAGAGATTAGATAATAAAAAATGTCAACATCCTATGTGATGAGACAAAATGATCTAATAAAAGCTCACTCTAGTTAATAGAAAAAAAACACTCCTAAGTTTAGCTTAAGTGCATGAGCCCTTTAAGATGAACTTTGGGAGTAGCTAAAAAGTAAAAACCCTAAAAAATGAATGCATGATGGGTCTCGGAAACAAGGCCCAATGAGGTACCCATGTACAAACAATCTAATCTCTCACAACTGGAGAAAAAAGGAGAAAACCTCATGGGAAAAACTGTAATGTCCCTAATAGGAATTATATTAATTTTAACCTAAATTATCAATCTCCCAAGCAAACGATGGATTTAGAGGGTACCTTGGCTTGATTTAATCCCTACAAACAAGTTAGAGATCAATTACAATAATAACTAACAAATAGAGTATCATGATTAAACATTAGTAAATCCATAGTAAATTTGTTAATCTAGTTATTACCATGTGGGAGCATGGAAGAGAGTGTCTCGATGGGGTGACTTAGCCTCCCTAGGCCTAAGGACAGATATACCATCCTCCTTGGCCTCATGTGGCACATGCCATTCATATGAGGTGGTCTCCTTGGCCTCATGTGGCACATGCCATTCATATGAGGTCGCCTACCTAGTGAGGATTCTAATTTATCCGTTATCCCCTCATTTTGCTATCCTTTTCCATTTCCCCATGATTGATCTCCCTATATTGTTACACCATAATAGGGGAGTGAGGTTACAAATGGTGTCCTGGTGGCCCAACTCTCCTAAGCCCAAAGACAGTACCCTTTGTGACAAAGGCGGTACCCCTTTGGCCCATGTGGGCTCATCTTGTCCCCCCCAGGTGGTGTACCAAGAAGAGGGCCCTGTCACTGTACCCCTTTTGCAATTCTCCTTTCTCCCATCATGGTGAAGATATGTGCATAATAAACTAATCAAATTCATATCTGCAAATAATCGCATCAGCAATACATAATAATTTATGAGTATGCTACTTTAAGATATAACTAATAATATACATGAACCATTAACCATATTTAAATAATACATTATATTCCTATATAAATATCCTACCATAAATATTTTAATTCACAATTCTGCAATCACAAGATAATTTATGCAAACTGAGATTTTGGGTTTGCTGGCTGATCTGCTTTTGAATGCTTGTTCTTCTCAGATTCCACTTCTTCTTCCCAATCGCTTATGTTAGAACATATTGCTTAAAGAAAAACAAATACTAATAGATTAGATCCAATAAATAATTATGAATAAAGATTAATAATTGCTGAAAGCATCATTATTGCATAATTGTAAACAATATACATATATATTTCTAATTGATTTCAATCTAATAATCACATTATATGAACTTATATACTTATATATATATAGGTATATATAATTATATTAAACTTACTTCCCTTATATATCATTCCCTGGATTATCTTCTTCTTTACACATCTTGGTATCTTCTACACGAATAAATCTCTGCTGATCTGTCCACTTATCCCATTTCTCTCTCCCAATCTTCTTTGAGATCTGTATATCTCTCTTTTTAGATCCGCTGATGTATATGATATTTAATTCTGTCAATCTGCTGTTATTCAGATTTCTGATTTATTTCTATATCTCTTTTTTAATTTATTCCATCATTCCTTCCTTTATTCACATCTGCTTTTTCTTCTCTATTCCTTACTGATTTCTTAAGCTCCTTTTTCCATCCATGCCTCACCAAATGAGTTTATCTTCCTTATATCTTATATCATTCTTTTCTTGGGGGTCACACCCCTTTTTTATTACTGCCCCTTTGGAAAGGTCACAACTGCTCCTTAATCGCTGGCCTGAGTCTTAACAAATATTTAACTTAAATATCTTTCATTAAGATGAGGTCCCTGCCCTTTGAGTTTCAAACTTGAGTGCTGCCTTGATATCTATTCGTTGCCCTTTATTATTAATCGCTGCCATATAATATGGCTTTTCATTTCAGATTGCTGCCTTTTAACATGGGATCGCAGCCTTGCTGCTGCAATATATATTTTCTTATTATTATTTTAATATATTTATTTTATGTATTAGTTTTTATATATATTTAATTAATATTTATAATAATTATAGTGTTAATATTTATATTTATATATATATATTTGATATGTATTTTGTTGTTTCATTTATTTGTTTGCATTTCAACGTCTAGTTATTTTTATACTTTTGATGTTCTATTTCAGGGACATGACAAAAATTCCTCTCCAAAAGAGAGAGGCCAATGAAGGATTGAAAAGCCTCCAAATCAATGTCCCAAAAAGAATAGGAACATGAAGAACATTGCACAAGCATGAAGAAACTATAGACAACCGTCGAATGATGATTGATATAGTGCTGAAATGAAGAACCTCTTCTGAAATAGATGATGATCAAGATTAAGAAGACAAAATCTGCACGAGTGCCCCCAATGACACTACTCGAATCAGATGGCAAACAAAGGCAAACATTTGGAAGTCAAAGTTACAAATGGCATAGTTACCAATAGTCTGAAGAACATTGATCAAGTGAAAATAGAAGGTCTTCTCCAGAAATAGGAATCCAAGAATGTCCATATGGTAAATGCTTCATTTCATTGAAATGCATGGATAACCAGCCGTTGCATCCGCCTAGTACATTGGAACAAAAATTGAATACGTAGCTCACTCCAAAAATGAACCAAGGAAGCATTAGCACCAACAATAGAACCCTTGTCGCCCCCCATAATGTGGAAAAGGGAGAGCAAAGATAGGTCTATTGAAACTCTGTGACACCAAGAAGTGCATGTAGGAGAACAAATAATAACTGAATGCGCACATGAAAGTACCTGCAAAGAAAATGTTGTGCAAACAAGGCACACACATGAGGCAAAAATTACCAGGATTCAATGTTGTCGTGGAAGAAACACTCACTTGACAAAGGTGTGATGACAAAACAAAGGCACTCATAACCAACCCATGACACTTTAAAACATAGTATGAGCACAATAGGCACAATAGGATGTGCAAAAATCCCCAAAAAACATACACCAAAGTGACACTTTATCTTAGTGCATCTACAAAAAAGAAATTGCATGCATAAAATGCCTACAATGCCCAAATGGGACAAAATGGTGGAAATACATATAAAACAGCCAAAAACAAGTCATCCCATGCAAACAGAAAGTTTCCAAGAGCTAAAACGTCCAAGTAATCCTCTAGAATGTGAAAACAAAAAAAATTGAATAAAATATACATGAACAAAAATTTGGAAAAAGTACATGGATTTCTGTGAAGGTCTCTAAAAGACCGTTCCAATGTCATTGGAATTGCAAAAAATGTAGAAACGAGTCAAAAGTTGTGAGCTTGAGAGTGAAAACAACACATCCTACTTTGACAGGCGATAAAATGTACCAGCAACAAAATTTGAGAAAAAAACCAGCACCATTGGATAGTGCTCAGATTTAGCTTTTTGACGATATCACGTTTGCAAAAAGCACAATTTTTTTTCTAGAGAAAAGTTATCTCAGAACTTGCTTTTCGACGATTTCAATAACTAAGAGAAAAGTTATCACATTTTCCCAATCTTGCTAAAATTGCAAAAAATAATTTTTTTTTCCAGAGAAAAGTTATCTTAGAACCAGCTTTTCGACGATTTCAATAACCGAGAGAAAAGTTATCATGATTTTCCCAATCTTGCTAAAATTGCAAAAAAAAAACAAATTTTTTTCTAGACCCCTAGGGGTTGGGCATTGGTTGCCAATGTGACCTTGGGGCAGCAAGGGTTTAAAAAAAATAATAAAAATTATATATTTTTTTGAAAAAAAGTGCCATAGAGTATGTGCACCAAAAATTCGCCCAACTCAAATAATTGCAAAAAAAACAATGAAGATTCCAAATTTTCTCCTGTAACCCTAGTTGAGAAAAAGCTCAAAAATGGAGAAGGGGTTAGCTAAATCCACACTTTGATACCGAGTTCGAATTGTGAATAAATATGAGATGTAGGATCAAACAACGAACAAAAACACCTTCCATGTAATAGAGTTACAAACAATGATTTGCTATATCTTCAACAAGAAAAAAAAACTTATAGAAATGAACCTCAAGAATCTTCAAGGAGGTCGAGAGTAGATAATATAATGAGGGTGAGTGCTTTATAAGAGCAACCCTAAATGATAAAGGGATTAGATCATGACAAGTGTCAACTTCTTATGTGATGAGACAAAATGATCTAATAAAAGCTTACTCTAGTTAACAGTAAAAAACACTCCTAAGTTCAGCTTAAGTGCATAAGAATAAATTAGCCTAATAATTTAATGCATGATTACTCTTAACAGTACTAGCTTTTCTCTTTGCCTCTCACACCTTAGTGTTTCTATCAATTTGTGATTCACGTTCTTCAAATTTTCCTTGTAAGCTCCATTCTTTTTCCTTTATCACTTTGGCTTTTGAGAATTTCATAGCCTTTTATGAATCCATTGGGTTCAACCATTTTTAAATGACAAGGTTCAATCATATCTTTTGTCATGTGAAATTCTAAGCTTGAAATGGCAAGCTCTGATGCAATCATTTGATGTGATACAGCTGTGGCTATTTGATGACATGTAATGTGTACTTTTGCCATGTGTAATGTAGTTGATCAATCTGCTTTGCCACATTTATTACTTCTTTTAATGAGCATTGATTTGGGTATTTGAGACAATCCATCCCGTTTGTTGGGAAAGCTGAGTGAATACCTTTTGACTTAGTTGAATGTGTTTTCACTTTCATTGGATTCAGGATTTGAGATAGTCTGGGAATTCTTGTTGTAAAATGTTTATGGAAGCCTACTTGCCAAAGTCAATCATGAATTTCATCTCCTTGATCTGGCCTTCAGAAATAACTTCTTTAATAGTTATTGAAATGCTCAAGCTGAATTCTTTGTGAATTAACTATTATTTGGTGCTTTTTGTTTATTGGGAAACTCTGAGCAAAGATGGCTTTTATAAAGCTGAAAACTCAAACTGAAGACCTCAAGACATGGCTTCTTTTAATGATATCTCCTCAGTTTTCAGCATTGGGTTTTTTAGGAATAACACCAAATATCATGCTGAAAACCAAAGCTGAAACCTTGTGTACTAAGACAATTTCCCAGACCTTTCTCCAAAACAAAAATCTTCATCCGGTTTATTCTTTTTCACATATAGTTTCATAACTTAGGGGACGGATAAAAGGGAAGTATAGAAAATAGAAGTAGAACGGATCTAACAAAATGGTCACAAAACCCACATTTATATAATGCTTTATAAGATTAATCTTTCATATAGAAAGTTTTTCCTTCGTTTTAACTCATAACAGAAAGTTAATGATGGTGACATATCAGTCATATCCAAGCTGCTTTTTTGGCTCATAACAGAAAGTTAATGATGGCGACATATCAGTAATATCCAAGCTGCTTTTTTGGCCTTGTGAATTAAGCTTTAGCAATGGCAATTTTTTTCAAAGAAATTGAATGCTGATTATCCCTCATAGATGAATATCCATGCTTGTGACAAGATTATTATAAAGAAACTCTAGAAGGTCACTTTTTTGTAAAATATTTTATGTTTATGAAGAAGATCTAAGGAAGTGATTATTCAAACTTAAAAGAATTTGGCGAGGAGGTGATGACCAATGATGAAAATAGTTAAATGCATGAATTTGTCGTTGAAGCTCCTGATCATAGTGATGCTCTTTATGAATAGAGTCTAATAAATGAACATGTGGTTGGAAGCTTGCATGATTGTTGTGGCCATCATTCTATAATAGTTTTACTTTTTGTTGGAAAGTTCTCTAGAAAGAGACTTAAAGAAAGGGAATAAGGCTAGGAACATCTTCTAAACAATTGCCACCTATGCCTGTATTCTTGTAGCAGATTTGTTTGAAAAAGGAGAAAGATAAAGCAACTAGTTTTTTCTGCTTTGAAATTTGAGACATTTCTACTCATATCTGCAAAATTCTATGCTACCAAAGAACACTGTTGGCAGGAATTTAATCACATTCATAAGTCTAACACAAGAGTATTAATTATTAAAGCAATAGCTTTGTTGCATCAGGTACTGCACAATACTAGTCCTGGCACAGGAAGGACTTGTCGCGTAAACATCCTTACCCTTACATTTGACTGACTGTCTACGCTGAAGCAGTTGTTAGTTCAGGCAAAATCATCAAGCCAGCTGTAGGAACTAAAAATAAATATTGCACCATCTAAGCAAACAAGATGATAGTCAACCACATAATTAAGTCAGCTATGAAATATGTAATTTATTAATGACAATGAAAAGAGCCACAGATTTATTTGTTAGAAGTTAGAAGTTATCTTTTGCAAATTAACCGCTACTATTGAGTAGCATGAAATTCTACTCTAAGCATAACTTGTATTACCTCCTATAGCACTTCTAATATAAGAACATTTTTATCAATTTCCAAAACAAAAACATTTGAGATAAGGGATACTTATCAGTTATCTTTCATCTGTTCTAACTTAAAAACAAATAATCTCAGCCCAACAGCGATTTCATTCAAAATTAAATACATGTTATTGGGGTTTTTAATCTACATATCAAATTCTTTAAATTGGCAAAGTATCAACACTACTTTAGAGGAAAGAAAATATTTTTTGTCATTGGCTAATTAGTGTGGAGCTATATGTTGAACTTGACATATAAGTGATGCTTATCTTGCTTTTGGATGGGGATAAGAATATTTCATAGCAGTTTCCATTTTTTCATTGTGGTAAAAATATTGTTTCCAGAATTTTAATATGTTCTTATAATTTATGCTATCTGATTGGCAGGTGAGGCCCTAGTACAAAATGAGGGAGACAGTGATATTAGCAAAGCTATTATTAAGCTGGCAAATGAACGTGGGATCACAACAGTTAGCATAGTTGCAGATAAACCTGGCAATTCTCAGATAATTGAAGGCCTTAAAGAACTTGGTGGGGATGTAGTTGTGACAGAAGGCTATGCATCAACATGGTATGCACTTCTTTTCTTATTTTCAAATCTGTTCTAGCAAGCAGGGTTTGAAATGCCTGGTTGTATGCTAATATGTATTGCTAATCTAAGGCATGTCTGCATATGGATCTAATGTATGAGGCATTTGATTTGTTATAATGCAAGATTCTGTGTCTCTTAATTGCATCATTCAGCCATACATACAAATAGGATATTAATTGCATCATTCGGCTATACATACTATTGTACCCAAACCAAATTTTTTGCTTCATCAAGGCATTTTGCATAGAATAGTCTAAACCTTGCTAAAATGATGTGAAATACAGTTTTTGGGCAATATCAAGCATGGAGTTTTGTTAATGTTTTGTCAGTCAAAGGCAGTATCCATTGATCAGAACCTGAATCAGAGACTCAGAGTGAAGCATTTCACGGTGGAGGAGCATCTCACGACGACACTTATACTTTTAAATGGTCATTTCAATAACCAAAATGATGATTTCAATGGTCAATTTTTGAAGATTTCTCAAGGAAAAGCAAAATTGCGCCCCTGTAGCCCAGGGGCGCCCTTCTTCTTGAAGGCCTAAATTTTGTGGTAAATGCTCAAGCATACAGTCAATCTCTTCAGAATTAGTCTGCCTATCCGATGAGCTATCCAGCGAGGCTTTCCGAGACTCATAACTCCGGTAACTGGCGATAGAAGTTGAAGATTCCAAAGTTGCAGTTTGCAGAAGCTTGTCTTTTTCCAGCTTTTGCGCCCCTGTAGCTCAAGGGCGCACTTCTTAAAGGAGGGTTAGATCTTGTTATTTTTGATTGATGATGCATATGATCTCTTCACGTTTCGTCTGCCTGTCCAACGAGCTATTGAATGCAGTCATTCGAGTTCCAGAGCTTCGACAGTCGGCATCTGAAGATGAGCTTATGAAGTGAGTTCACATCATAGGAACTTCTTCAAATGGTGAATTGCGCCCCTGTAGCTCAGGGGTGCCCTTCAAATTGACCCTTAAGATAGCAGAATTTGCAGACGAAGTCTTCCTGTCATTTGTGCTACCCTAGTCCGGCTTTGCTATGCACCAAGTTGCTTGTTAATCCGACATTTTGAGAGATCGTGACAGACATTCTACAAGGCATGTAATTTAACGGGCAGACTGGCATATAAATTTCATTGTATTTCTATAGGCCAGAGGCGCCTAGCCCTTAGGCCTGTCAGATGAGGTTATTGACATCCGAAGTCTTCACGAGACTTGAGCGTGATTACTCCAGCTATTCAACGAGCCCAGCCGTCAGCCTTCGGGATTTGGCAGATGCTCATACGTGTGAGGTCTTTGGTGAAATACTGAAAAATGAAGACAGCTCAGATGGCAGTTTGGAGAAATGGCCAAGTCTGGTCGTTTATTCCATCTTGGGAAAGGCGCCTTTCTATTTGAGGTCTTAGAAGCAATTTTCTTGCTTCGTCGCCTCTAGAAACGTCTCTCGTATGTCCTTCCGGCTACGCGTTGAGACAGACGGTGCTTGAATCAGGCCATCCCAGCTCCAGATATCAGAGGTCAAAGTAGGGCATCTGGTTGAGAGCTGTAAATTTGTCAAAATGGTGTTTGTGCCTTCTCAGGCCAGGGGCGCTTTTACTTTTGGGGTCCTTAATGCACTTTTTAGATGCCTTGCGTATATTTGTTGGATGCAGAATACCTCTAGTCATGCAGTAAGCCTATTTGCCTGTCAGCAGGGTTCACCGTTCGTTGTCAGCAGCCGTTTGAAGCGTCAGATGGCAGTTTGGAGAAATGGTTAAGTCTGGTACCTGAAAATCAATTTAATCAAGGGCGCCTAATTCTTTGAGGTGTTAAATGATGGATTTTGCAGTGATGACTCCCAACAGACATTTCTTCCTTGCTCTGCAGGCTTTGCAATGAATATATTTGTTCAGTCTCAGCATCACCCGGTCGGCCAAAAATCAGTGTCGAAGATGGCCAGTTGTAACTTTGTACTCAGCTACAAAGTAGGAAGTTAGTAAAAAACGTGATATCTTGAGCAAATGGACGCCTATAAGGACAAATGAGGACTTTTTGAAATCAATGAAGTTCGCCAGTGAATCCAAGTGCTTTACTTGGTTTGTCAACTGATGTTAAATAATATTTAATATTTATTTTTGCATATTTTAGCATTAAATGGCGATTTTCTAAAATTGGCGCCTCTTTGTGCTATTGCCTAATGAATATTTTATTATTATTTAAATTTTGAACTTCAAGATAGTATCAGTGTAGGGGGTCCAATCAGAAGCCTTCTATTTTAGTTAAGGTTTTGAATCTTGTAGTGAACAAGATGGTGCGAATTTTCCTTATTTAAGCGTGGCGTCTATCATTATCATTCACACAGCTTTAAGGAAATTCGTATTTCTTCAAGAGCAAAGCAAATTTTCAAGAGCAAAGGCGAATTCATCATTAGCAATCAAGGGCGATTTCATTAATCAATTCTTTTTGCAGGTTTTAGTTCACATTCATCAACAAGTTTGAAGAACAGGGGCGATTTTAATAGAAGAAAGAACTTATAAAAAACGTCTTTTTCCTCCTTGATTCTCAAATTTCTCTCAAAATACAATTCGCATGTTCCTGAAGTTGACAAAATTTGGCAAGTCTAAACATCTGGATCATTTTTGTATAACTTCCTCGAATTAAATTCGTGCATTTGATTTTCCAGGAATTTTTAACTCCAGAGCATTCGTTCTCGAGTTTCTAATTTTCTCAACTGAAATCTCTTTGCATAGTCGAGTAGAGATTAAATTTTCACATTTCTGACATTCTGGGTTGTCTTAGAATCTTTTTTTGGACAAAACCCATATCTCAGATTTTTCGCCGAAAATAACTCTTCAAAAGGCTATTTTTAGCCTTAGCAGGGTATTTTTGGCTTTCCAGAAATCTTGTCAGAACATAGTCGAGTTCACAGTCAATAGGCGAGTTCTTCAAAATGCAGTACACTCAGCTCGAATACAGGACCAAATCAGTCCTTACTCATGACTTCATCGGGACAGTTGAGACGAATCTTCATAAGGTGCTGCCAGAAGCAGTCTTAGATCCAGTTAAGATCAGAGATTTGATTATTCAGAACATTCAGCAGTCCGGGTTATTGGAGGCCGCTTCCATACCTATCCCCGTTCATTGTAGTGAGTTCGTGATGTCTTGTATTAAGCATTACAACTCTGCTACTCGTGAGATAGTGTCAGTAGATGGACGAGTTATTTGCAGTCTCAAGCCTTTGGACGTTGAAAGGAATTTTGGTATACCTCAGCACCCGAATAGTCTAGTTATTTCTATGAAGCAGTGCGAGCATGCATTCAATGCTGATGTGGACAAGTGCCAGAATAAAATGGCAGAAAGATGGTTAAAGCAAGCGAGGAACAGATTGCCAAACAATGTGGGTCGTGGTGAGTACAAGGATGAGTACTCGATTCTAATTACACTCTTGAATCGTGTCTCAGGTCAATCACATGCAAATGTTTTCCAGCCTTGGATGTATTACCTTATTGGTCGCATCATATCTAGGCAGGAGCATTATGACTGGGCATCCTTCATCAGCGATGTTATCCACAAGCAGATTACCGGTTTCCTAGTTGCTCATGAGTTTCACATGTGTTCTTATCTCGTGTACTTGATTGCTTATCAGGGTCAGTTCCGAGGACTAAACACCGTGGGCATTCTTAGTGTTCAGAAAGTCTATCATTATTATGATCAGCTTGAGTTCACTAAGGCTGAACGTCATTTCAAGCGTGTTCATGAGGCTTTTTTGACTTATACAGTGAGAAATTTGGACCGAGAGTTGCACATTCGTATCTCGGCAGTTGCTAGAGCAGCAATGGATGGTTGAGCGGATTGGTTTATTCAATTCCCGACATACACCTACATCCGAGTATATGGATTTATAGGAAATCTAGCTATGCTTCCACGTTATCCTTTGGATAAGACAGTCTTTATGGAGTTCCTAAGGCAGTTGCATGATGTTCATCGTCTTCTACGCCGCAAGCATAGACTAGCGGCCAACTTTCCTTTTCAGTTTGGAATGTATTGGTGCAATACGACAGTTGATGCCAAAGTTGCAGGACAGGAGCTCAAGAAATATCATCTCAAGTATCTTGTTGAGGCTCGTGCCTATGATCTTTGGGGTCATTACACAACTCACCTTGCTGGACGCGCATATCATGAGCCTTCTATGGAGGATTATTGGGCAAACTGTGCGGATGACTTTAAGGTTCGCAGACGTAGCTATGGCCGCTTCTCTCTCTCACAGATTTCTGTTTTCTTATTAGAAGATGTGGGAGGTTTATCAAATGATGAGGGAGAAGTTCTTCCTTAGTTTTTCAGAGAGTAGGTTGACACACAGCCGTTGCCAGCAGTTGATTGGTACGCCAAGGAGTACACAACAGTAAAGGAGGTCTAGTAGAGTTATTCAAAACAATATACTTTACCTCGACAGCAAGAGGACCAGGAGGGTAAGTGTGCCTAGAGCAGAGCCGCCAATGGTGAATCCTTCACTACCTTCCTTGTCAAAACCTAAACAGAAGAAGAGGAGTAACCCTCCCAAGAAAGGTCAAGCGCCAAACAATTCAAAAGGCAAGGCGCTTGCCATTGATACACGTAAAGAGCTTGATAGACAGCCTATTGCAGAGCCAGTTCAGAGGCCAGTTCAAAGTCCGCCAGTGCCAGAGGTTCAGCCTCAAGTTCCTACACCAGTTTCGGAGCAGTCACCAGCCCCAATTCATATTGAATTGGATTTAGACTCCCCATCTCGTAGTGGTTCTTCTACATATTCACTCTCGTCACCGCCTCCTATTGCTAGTACAAATCCTTCCAGTAGCATTAGCCGAGATTAGTCTTGGATTGAGAATCAACTGGGAAGGAAGAGGAGACAGCCATCCTATCCTATTGCTAGTACAAATCCTTCCAGTAGCATTAGCCGAGATTAGTCTTGGATTGAGAATCAACTGGGAAGGAAGAGGAGACAGCCATCCTATGTCCTTAGTCATTCAGATTTTGATCAAGTTTACCAGGATGTGCCAGACAAGAGGATCAAGAACATGGTCCACGTGGAGAGGAATACCGACATGGAGATCGTCGTCGAGACTGCTATACCTCCACAGGGGAAGAGCTTGGATGAGTTGGAACCTCAGGATTTCGAGGTTATCACAGTCAACCTTGGTCGTAGCACACGCCAGACTCAGGTTGATCTCCTACAGGTTGCTACAGATAGTGCCAGGGATAGAATGCTGAAAGACGGAGAGGATAAGGCAGCCCTCAAGGCTGAAATCAGACAGCTTCGTCAGTACATTTCTAGCCTTGTACACAGGTCAGATGTCATTGCCACACTCCCTCCGATGCTTGAGCCTCCAACAAAAGAAGGTCAACTTAATCACTTAGTTGCATATGGCAAGCGTTTGGATGAGTGGGAAGAAGAGTTCGTTGCTAGAGGCCGTTCTATACTCACAGAGTTATATCAGTTGCGGTACAATGCACGAGAACTCCATCTACGTCTCTAGGACGAGGAGCAAGACATGGCAATTAACAGACCCCGGGATGAGATTATGATTGCTCACTTGAGTATGGCATATGAATCAGTCATAGATGCAGAAGATAGAGAAGCTATCTACTCTTGGAAAACACAGTTGGTTTTCAAGGCAAAGATAGAGGAGACTATGGCGTCAGAGTTGGCTGAGAGTAGAGAGCACGTTACTAGTGCACTCCGGTTTGTGAGGACCTTAGTATCTCGCTTACCGTGTCGATATCAGATTGAGGGTGGTGCTTATGTTGAGCTTACTGATGTACAGTCAGAGCTCATAACACTCACTCATACTATTTTCAGTGGGGAGATCGTTGGCTGTAAGATTAATCAGCTTACAGTCATGTTAGCGTTGTTCGATGAAGCAACAAGGAGTAGGGGCGAACTTCAGTCCCAGATCACAGCTGGTGAGGACATGCTGCGCAGGCATAGCATTCTTCGACAGAGTATCAGAGCTCCAAATAGTGATACAGTTAACAATCTCGTTGAGGGATTGGTTGCTCGAGATCACGACCAGTAGACTTCAGTTCCCACCTCTTAGAATAGACATTACACATAGGAGTTAAACTTGGCGCTACTTTCTCAAGTTAACTCGCTGTCTTATCTCATGCATATCTATTTTGAGATCAGCTTTATTTACTTGGAGTTACATTTAGGGTTTCCGTTAACTGATGGTAGTGTTCCAGTTAACATGCTTTCAATAAGGACGTGCATGCTTGCACAATTGTCCATTTTTAGATTAGATGTTTCGGTTAACTGATGGTAGTTTTCCAGTTAACTGTATAGTTTGCTTTATTAGGGTTTAGCAATAAATCTTGCATGCATTGCAAGACTGTAGTTGACTCAAGGTGATTTTAATTTATTGTTTATCGCCCATTGTTGTTTCCAATAAACTTGTTTAGAATTATGATAGATTGTGCCACCTTGCCTTCAAGTTGAGAATCTATACTTGTTGTAATTGTCAGATAGTCATCCTTGCTCCATTTCCTCATGCTCTGTTTTCTTGAGGAAACTGGATAGATTTTAAGTAATTAAGCCTAGTTGTAGTTAGTAGTCTGCGAAACCAAAAAATACTCAGCTGCAACATATATAGTTTTCGAGAAAGCCTTGTACCTCTACAGCTGAAACAAAAAGACAGGATATAGTTTAGTTTACTTTCCTTTTCAAAGCACTTTTGTCAAGCACAACGAGGGAGCTTCCCCTCCTAATTTGAAGAGCACTCATTGCGTAGTGTGCATAGCTGTCCGTACCAACTCTTACTCCAGAGGTGCTAGTTGTTACGCCAACACATACATCGGGATACACTTGCTTGGTCACATGCATGGAACATATTTTGGTCCAAGGGGACATTTTGAGAATGAAAGGAATCATTAGAAGATAAGTGCAATTAGCTGAATTGTTATTTTGTATTGGTTAGAGGAGTTCTAGCCAAGCTAGATCAAAAGTTAAGATTCATATTTGAAGTCCCGGATTCAAAGATATTGGAGCTGTTTTGAAGAAAATCCTCATTAACCATCAATTTTGATTTCACCTATTGTCACTACATAATTTTTGTGGCATATTTCTCTAATTATATTTTACATATTTCCATGACCACATTCTTAGGTGTTTGATCCTTAAACAATTAATTGAAGCCCTTTGAAGCATGTTTTTAACATGGTTACACAGAGTTTCTTGACGGGAGGACGCGGGGATGGGTTTTGGGGACAGGGGGACCAAGGGCCTAAGTGGGGGATGATGGGGGGACGTGGGGATGGGTTTCGAGGATAGGGGTACCAAGGGCCTAAGTGGGGGGACAATGAGGGGATGGTGGCGGGGTGGCAGTGTTGGGGCAGGCAGGGGGGGGGAGGGGAGACGGCAGCACTGAAATACATATAGTAGTTGAAAAAACAGTTACAAAAAGATGTGTAAGTATAAGAATTACAAATGAAACTTTGGCAAACTAGTTTTAAACATTTGAATTTTGAAGTGAACATTAACTTGGTGTCACTCCTCTTCTTTCTCTTCTTCTTGCTCCTCCTCGACCCTCTTGCTCTTCATTCTCACTCTTTCACCTGGGGAGGGTGCGGGGGGAGTGGAGACGGCAGCACTGAAATACATATAGTAGTTGAAAAAACAGTTACAAAAAGATGTGTAAGTATAAGAATTACAAATGAAACTTTGGCAAACTAGTTTTAAACATTTGAATTTTGAAGTGAACATTAACTTGGTGTCACTCCTCTTCTTTCTCTTCTTCTTGCTCCTCCTCGACCCTCTTGCTCTTCATTCTCACTCTTTCACCTCGGCAGCACTGAAATACATATAGTAGTCAGTTCAAATGAAACTTTCTAGTTTTAAACATTTGCTCTTAACATTCTCACTGTGGCACTGAAATACATATAGTAGTTGAAAAAACCAGTTACAAAAAGATGTGTAAGTATAAGAATTACAAATGAAACTTTGGCAAACTAGTTTTAAACATTTGAATTTTGAAGTGAACATTAACTTGGTGTCACTCCTCTTCTTTCTCTTCTTCTTGCTCCTCCTCGACCCTCTTGCTCTTCATTCTCACTCTTTCACCTTACACTTGCAGCTCTCACATTCACACTATTAGCTTTTCGTGAATTGAAATAAGGATAGGAGGCAGTTTTATAGAGTTTGTGGGGTTTGGCCTTGGGCAGAACAGAAGTTTCAAAGAAAGAAATTCTTGATTTTTTTTTAATTTTCTTTTTGGTCACTTGGCCATAGGAGATGCTTGGGTGTCCTCGAGACGGTTGGTAGACTTCAAAGAGTCCCTTGGATGTCTTGTGGACGTCACGGTGTCCCCAACGTCTCAACAATGATGGCGTTGGTGATGGGGGATTTTTTCCCCAAGTCCCCAAGTCTCTGAGACATCTCCGTCCTGAAATGCAAGGTTTTTGTGGGAGGGGATGCGTCCCCGTGGAACATTGGTTTTTAAGCTTAACATCTCAAGAAGAAACTTTCTTGTCTGTTTAGGCTGTGCATTTTAATCTTACTTCAAATAGGGTAAAGGTAAGTTTCTGAATTTGTTGTTTGCATTAGCACATAGGAAGGCTATGGTAGAGAATTTCATAGCAGTTTGCAAAGCCAATTTTACTCTATACTTGGTCATGCAATCTACAAGTAGGACAAAGAAAAGGATGATGCTAATTTCCATAAGTCAACAATATTGGTCAATAATACACAAGAAGTTAAATGTAGATTAAAGCAAGTTTAGAAAGCAACTTCAACTCAACTCAAACTTCTAAAACTTTAATTGAAATAAAAGTAATGATGTTGAAAGTCACAATATAATTATGGGCACATGTAAATAGCATGAGTGAAAAGAGTTATCATCATTGAGCTCCATGTAACATTATTGAAGTTGTGTTATAGTGAATCTCAAACCATGGAGTTTGTCTGCTCATTACTGATTATTAACAGGAAGGTGTTTTCTGAAGATGCTAGGGAAGGAGTGTAGTATCTCTCTTCTCATTTGAAGCTGTTTGCGTAAGGGGGCTGGCTTGGATGGTCTAGGATCTGTATCTATTGCCTTGTGGGAGATCCTTCATGGTAAATTTTGTTGTCTAGTGGTCTGCATAAAGGAGTTATGTTACCATGTAGCTCATAACTCTTTATTCCAAATGAAATTAGCAAGGAAACCTGGGGACATGTACCTTGTCCCCTTTTCATGTGCTCCATACTGGGGAGTTGAGACATTTTGGAGACATAATGATGCCTTGTTAACATCCTCGTGCTGTCTCCTAACCCCTGCTGTGCACGGGAAATGTCTCTGAAAAATGAAAAAAATTGCAAGGAAACGTCAGGGATGGTTGGGACTCCCCCCCCTCCAAAAGGGTCAGAAAAAATTAACCTCTGCATACTCCAAGGCCTTCATATTACCACGCAATATGGTGCCTTTTTTTTTTCGCTGTGTATTGACCTCCTTGTATATATTCATTTGTTCCCCACATATATTTTCGTTCTTTGCCGTGCATGTTTATATCTATCCCTGCTTATTGTGTTTTGTGACTTTTTTTGTGTCTAGAAAGGTTGTCCTTCCTGCATCAACTAAACCCACTTCCTTTTCAATATTTTCAATTGTATTTTTAATTTTTTTTTGAAAATTTCTTATTGTAGGCATAAAATCTTTTCGTACTTTTCTTATTATTACCTTTTCTCCTTTAGTTTTTTCACTTTTTACGATTTTTCCTTTTGATTTATAAAAATAAAAAAATATATAAATAAATGTTCATTGGTTTTATTATTCAAAATATGTGGAGATCTCAAGAAGAAATAATTTAAAATAAATCCTGAGCTTGTTAAATGAAATAGTATCAGATTCAGAGTATGGCTTTGATTTAGGTGAGGAGGAAGAAGATGCATAGAAACAGTAGATCTAGTTGTTTACATTTTGTCATTTTGTACTTTTAGCTTTTTAACCTTTTCATTTTGTTATATATGCACAATGCTAATGAAAACTCAAATTAAAATGATTAGACATTGAAAGTTTATTAATTTAAATGTGACTTGTGAATTCTCGATTCAGCTCGAATGTTTCATTATATGGTAATATAATGACTATGGTGAATGCCTTATCATACGAATAGTTGAAATTTTGTATATTTTAAAATTTCTCCTATTTTTTATTTGCCGTCCCCCAAAAAACTCCCGTCCCAGAAACACTTCTCCCCCATTTCCTACCATTCCTTTTCTGGAAACTTGGTAGAACATAGGAAATTAGCGATTTTGAGTCTAAAATCTCAAGTGAAGAAAGGTCTAAGCTTGACCATTATGTATAACATTAAAGCTGTTTAACAGTGAAACCTGAATCCATGGAGCTTTTCTGCTTAACACCACACAATAGAGATGCATTTTCTCAAGTTGCTATGGTAGGAGTCTACTATTTCTTCTAATAATTTGAGGCTGATGTGCACAATGTGGTAGGGTTGGATTTTCTAGGATACATGCCTTATGAGTCAAAGACTCAAAAGAGTTCCAATTACTGAACATTATTATATAGTAACATTGAAGTTGTGTAACAGTGAAATCTGAAGCCATGCAGCTTTTCTGCACAGTACCAAGCGATAACAGGTAGGTATTTTCTGAAGATGCTGTTGGTAGAAATGTAGTGTTTCTTCTACTAATTTGAGAGTGATCTGCACCATTTTGGTCTAGGACCTGTAACTCTTGTCCTCTGGAAGTCATTTAAAATTTGTCATCTGGTAGTTCTCATAAAGTAGTTATGGTCCCATATAGATCTTGGGGTATCAATATGAATAGATTTAGTTTATAGCCATTTAGTCAAAGCTATCAGGAGATATTAATAGATAATCCGTTTATCTATCTGTGATTTATTCTATCTTAGTTTCTAACCTCTGCAAAAAATGCTTTCACAAAATGATGTGAATTTGTATTTCTACTTCCAGTGGTCGAAGTATCCATAGCTATTAATCTTAAGGGGATATTCTTTTCTGTTTCCACTACTAGCTGGGGAGAGCAAACCCTAAGCTCTCCCAATGGGAACTTATGATAATTTTACTTTCCTGTAGGATATATCTTGAAATGTGCATGTCGTAATATGAGTCACATGGATGAAGTCAAATAATAGTGTAGATAGCTGCATTGATGGATTTTTGGTCATTTGGTCAGAGGTTGCATCCATTACAAAGGTGTGGGGTGACTGGCAAAAAATCCTCCAATTTTTTTAATTTTTATGTTGCTAATTGTGTACAAATATTCTGCTCATATGAGCATCAACATGAGACCAATACAAGTTCTTGCAAGCACAACCATGAGATTAATATCAGCTCCTTTTGAGCAATCACATTAGAAACCATCTATGGAAGACCAAGAATCACAACTTACAAATCCACTTATCTAGAAACCACCTCCACACTAGAAGCCAACTATGGAAGACAAAGTGTTAGTTTTATGATCAGATGTAATGCACAGAAAATTAATTCAAAATCAGACACAATAACACAGCAGATACCCTGGGAAAACCCTCCTCTTGAGGGAGAAAAACCCAGCAACAATTATATCTCTTATATATATGAGCAATGGCAACAAGTTACATTACAATGAGGCCACACACAAGGCCAAAGATCAGCACCGGCAATGGCTGTAACACAAACTAATAGTCTGACCTTCAATCTGCACTTGAATAAACTCACAATCTGCTCCTATATTAATTCGCACTATTCTTCTTGAAGAGCTCGCACTTAATGGAGAAGGAGATTGAACTTGCTTGATGCCCAAATGAGTGGAAATGACCTCATATAAATACATTGCTAGATAGGTCGCACCCTTTCAATAGACTAGGTCGGCGACCAAGAAGAAATAAATACAATTAATAATAATGAATTACAATGAAGGTCGGCCAAGGAGAATGATGCAAGGAAGTCGGCCAAAAATAATGTTGCCACTAACACATAGTAATTTATATCTTCAATTGGGGCTGGAAGAATTGAGCCCGAAGCTGCTAACATCAACACAAAGAGTCACAACTTGGATTTGAACTTTAGTCTCCACAATGAGAACTCTATGCTTTAAGTTCAACCAATTAAGCTCAACCCCTTGGACAAAATCCAACAATTTGCAAAAATAACTACATTTTTTCATCTTTTTTGTTTTCATATTTATGTATAAAATATCCTTTTTTTGTGGAATGGGTCCAGTTATCGATTCTCTCACTAACCTTAATCGACCCTGAATCAAAATTTTTATATAGAGTAATTTCTACATGCTTTGGGATGTTTACTTGAAAGAAATTCCATTTTTTAACTGCTCATATTTTGTTTTTATGAACATGTTTATAGTGTTTGTAGTAAGCTGGTAGATCTCTCTACTGTTGTCCTCGATCAGGTAAGCTGAGATCTAAAAGAGTTTGGTCTAAGTAGGGATATTTGTTTATTATTATTTTTGTGTTGCTAAAACTTCACACTGGAATAATATGGTAGACAAGGTTGAAAATGGTCTCTAGGTGCTAGAACTGTGCATCAAACATTCATGGACAAACTTTGTGGATCTGGAATCCTTCCGTTACAGTGGATCATTTGCTGAAGTATGAAGGCCTTTGCCATCTTAAATTTGAGTGATTTTTCACTGTCTAAGGCTTGGTGCCGCAAATTCCAAACCATTAAGCACTGCAGGTCTAACAATAGCATCAAACAATTCTGTTTTGTTTACAGAAAAAACTATCCTTATGCAATCTAAACCAAATGTAGACTCAAATCATAGTGTTGTCATCTACTTGTGCAAGAGATCGATATTACATGCAAATAAATGGTCTCAATCTTCATTTGATGATCATTAAATCCACTGCAAATAACAATTTGGTTGATTTTACAAGTCTGCTGTCCATCTGCATGCAAATGTTATAGAAGTACATCTAAGCTAGCTGTGAAGTTAGATTCATTTCACAAAACTGTCAAAAGAGGGATTCGTATCTGAATTTCAATGAGATCTTTTGATGCTGACAGATGGCATGCAATGATAAGAAGGCCAGTTTCAAGCCCATCCATCATAGCTTGGGATATTTTCCTAAGGAATCTTCTGCAAACATATGAAGCTTTGATAAGCACTCACATCTGCCATATTAAAAGCACATGGAACTGGGAATGGTCTATCGAGCTTAGAATATGTTTGGCTTAGAAGCCACTTTCAAGCTATATCTGTTCTGTCAAAATTTGTCTGGGACGTCCCAGCCTTGTCCAAGTGCTCCTGTGTTATAACAGCCATGTTAAAATGGGAAGTACCACTGGCAGGGCTTGAATATTTGTCATCATCCTGACATTCGTTCTACCTTGCCACTAGACCAATTCCTCCAGACATCTTGGCAAAGGCATATTGCCAAGTTATTTGTTTGAAATGCTCTCTTTCCTCACCCAGGGCAGGGATTATCTCTCAGCTGTTGGTGTGAATATGGTATTTTACTATTTTACCTATCTAGTCCACTGGTAGGTTCTATTCACATGTTAACTTTACTTAGGTCCTAGGAATCTTTCTAAAAGTCTTAGCTGTCTTGAAGAGATCTTATCTTATGTCATTTACTTCTTGTGCCCTAAGTCATTTAATATTTGTTGTGTTAGTTGTCTCATGTTATAGGATTAAGACACATGTCATGAGCTTGTCTAATCCTATCCTTCGCCTTGTCTATATAAGCAAGGCTTTTGTCCATTTTTGTATCATATAATATCAAGCAAGCTATTATCTTGCCATACTCTCTTGTGGAAGGATGTCTTGCCATTAATTTTCAGCTCCTACATCAACAACATTTAAAATATTGAGATAACCTGATCAGGATTATGTTTTCGTGACTCCTCAGAATTTGGTGTGTATCTTGCCATCTGCCCTTGGGAAACCTCTAGTATGAGTACTAGATGATAGATTTTTATTTTGTTTCAATTTTAGTATTCAGTTAAGGTTTCAGAACCAAGAAGTAAGCATTTATGAGTGCTTAAAATTTCAAAATGAAGGATATTATCTTCCCTTCATTAGAAAGTACTATGATATTTGACAAGTTGTGAAGCTGGTACTCCGGAAGCATGGTTTGCTTGTGTGACGACCAAACCCTTACGTCAAATTAAAACTTTTGAATTTAACCACAATAAGTAAAAACAATGCCATTTCAATAAAAATTTTCTTCTCAATTTCATAAACATGATATATCATTTTGCAATTTTAACTATTTCTTTCCAAAAGAAACTACAAAGTAAAGAAGAATAGAATACATACATAGCTCGTAAGCTTTTGGCACAAATAGAAGTAAGAAGGTCTAGGAGTCCGTCCTGTCAAATCTTAGTCCATCGGCCGCTTGTTGAGGAGGCGAAACATCACTCGGGCGCTTTTCCGCCAACCACGGACTTATAATGTGGTCCCCTGCACATTCATTATTCAATGAATGGCCCTCCCTTCGAAGAAGAGATTGGTAGGGTATCCCTTAACGATTACCAACTGAACATAGTGTTGTGTTCCTACATAACTAGGTCCTGTGCATACGACAACTCTTGAACTAGTATGTACTTCGGGATCACGGTGAACTGATAGTGTAGTACCACAACTAAATGTAAGTTGTTCCTAACACTACTTTGGTCAAAGTGTTTCCGATCAATAAAGAACGTAGGTCATCTATCACATGCACTAGCCAGGGTCAATTTGACTTAAGGCTTCCTTACTCTATGCGTAGGTTGGTCTATTCAGGGTAGTCCGTACCCTAGATGTCCTACATCAAGCTAACTACTAGAAAGGAGGACAGCTTAACAAGTACTCACAATTTACCCTCCTAAATTGTACATCTTCATCCTTGGAGTTTCATTAACTTGACTAAGTTAATCTACTTACTTGTTTGTGATCGGTACCTTATTAAACACCCTCATTTCTTCCCTAGTATTTAATAGCTACTTGAAAACATACACTCCTTATATGGAGTTCATAGCAATTCACTTCTTATTGCATCTATGATCCTAGTGTAATTCGTACACTAATGCAAGCAGGTGCAAACAGTAGTAAACATGCATTACCATTCTTAAAATCATAAACTACTCCTTGTTTATGGAACTAAAAGCAATTCCTAATTTTGCATAATCTGTAGTTATTCTTTTAGAAATTCATTCTAAAGTATGAACAATAGAACCAATTACCACTTCCTATCCTTGTACATTCAAAAGATATGATTTCAGACTTTTATTTAGAAACTCGTTCTAAAGTATGAAAGAAGAATACCATGCATATTTAATTTCAGAATTATATTTAGAATTTTGTTCTAGAATATGAAGAAGAATAGCATGCCTGGTATATGCTTCTCCACAGATGATGATCTTGAATGAGTCTGCTGCACTTTTAGCTTCTGGACAAAAGACCTCCAGCCACCTCTCTTACTGATAATGAACTCTTAAACACAGCTGAAAGATAATCTCAGCCCCTCACTGTTAAACTCAGAAATGGTGAATGACAGAGATGATTCTTTGTCAATGTGGATTATACTCTCAGAATATGATGAATGCTCTCCGAATATGATGAATGCTCTCACAACAAAAATAAAACTCTCACTCACAGCTAAAGAAGAATACTTAGAAATTACTTTGAAACCTTTAGAGTATGAGCAAACTCGAATACCAAAACTGTGTGAAATAGAATGAGTTGAGCGGCTCTTATATAGGCTTCCTGCTCAACCAATTCCCTCTTCTAATGGCGTCCAAGCTGCCAGCAGGGTTTTTGAATAATTCAAACCCTAGAGAAGATTCGACTTCTTTTTGTGACAGCAAATGAAGAATAGTTCATTTTGCACATGATAAAACCTAGAAATATGACACCTACAGGAAATGGTGCGATTCAATAGGTATAGATAAATGATGATAATTACAGAGAAAAAGTCCCTCATTCTATGCACACCACACGTCCTACTTCCCAGGCTGTAGTCGACACCATTCAAGCCATGCTTCAATGCTGGTCTTGGTCGCGCGCTTCTACAGGCGCGTTTCATTTTTCGCGGGAATTCCTTCATTTCCTTTTATTTTCTTTTTCTAAAGTTTCTCATAGTTTGAAATGAAATATTTCCAGCATGGCGTGATTTGCCCAAAAGCATTTGATTCAATTTAAAGACATAATATTTTATTTCATGGAGTTAATCGACTTCCATAATTTCAAAGAAATATTTAACTTCGAGAAAAATAAAGTCTCTCATTTCCCAATTTCGATTTCTATTCTACACTTTATGATATTCATATAAAGTGCCTTTTGACTTAATTGATTTCCAATCCTTTATTACAAAAAGTAACATATATTTTTATATATTTTATTATATTAATATATATATATATATAGTTTAGCTTGACTTTACATAATATATATCTATGTATATATATTTAAATTTAATAATTTAAATAAACTTATATACATATATATATATATATATATATATTTTGTAAAAACTATATTATATATATATACACACACACACACACACATACATAATTAATTGCAAGGTACGTATACTGTGAGCCAGTCAACATACTTTCATTATACGTACCTATGTATATGTGTATATATGTGTTTATGTAAATTCCGAGGAAATGTCAACATAATATTATACATATTCACGTATATATGACAAGTTAGTTGTGGGTATGTATACACGTATATTTACTTGTATATTTATATCAATGCACTCGTACGGCATATCCATTTGCACTCATACGTTTGCATTGACATGAATATACTTATGGATACGTATATATAGTATATACATGTATCCATGCCCACCTAACCAGTAACATAATTCCATAAACAGTTACACAGGCAAGCATCACTTATTCATGCATTCAAAAGAAGATAAGACTCCTAATGTTAACAAACAAGCCTACGGATGACTTAGCCACAACTTAAACTAACTTAGCTTACTCAGTCTATAGGATGTGTGTATGCTCAATTGGTACTCGTTACTGTTTACCCGACCAAGCTCCTCCTCGAGTGATATCTCTCCTCTGCCTGGAGGAATGAACCTGTTTCCTACACATCATGACATGACAACGGAAATCATATGCTCAAAACAAGGCATTATACATAAAACATCACAAAAAGTTAGAATAACATTATTCCATAACTTATATGCCACATTCATTCAAGAATTACATCAGTAGAAGTATTAAACAAATGAGACAATCATTTTAATTAGGACACATTCACTTGATAACAAGAACAATATGTTTTATTAATCTAAAAGATTCAAACATTAAAATGCATTTCCCTATGCAATAGTAGCTATACAATCGGGGTGTAACAGCTTGTATATTGTTATAGATTATGTGAACTTAAGGCTATTATTGTGCTAAGCAGAAGCTATTTGATGAAGTCTCATGTAATGTGCCATTTAATTGCTAAATGTCTGCAGCCTTCATGTAATGTCCCGTTTAATTCCTAAATATCTGCAGCCTATGTTTTAAAACTAAAAGAAATCAATAAAGATAATTAATATTGCACCAAACTGTTGATGTTATAGCAGCTTCGGGCTTATTCTTCCAGCCTTGAATGAAGACATAAATTCATATAGCCTAACAGCTATTCATTTATTGAGATAACTAAAGTGAAGAGGCGCTTCACTTGGCTCTATATTATAATATTTAATTATTGTGAATAATCAAATAGGGCCGGCGTCATTAAAGAAATTATATTTATTTAATTATTGCTATTTTTTTATGAGGCCGACCTACATGAAGAGACACAATGATTTGTATAAATATAAGGTGATGATCTCTCATTTTATTATCAAGTTCAATCATATAATTTGCATATCAAGGAGAAGTTCGCACTTACAACATACACTTACAGCAGATTGTAATTCTGTAGCAGCAGATCGACTTCAAGGAGAAATATATTATTCTATTTTGCATCTAAGAGAGGTGCTGTCATTCATTGTTCAAGATAGTTCAATGTTCTTGGTGCGAATTCTGTAGAAGAGCAGATTGTTATATTCATTGAAGGCTGAGTTTATAATCAGCGAATTACTTCTGTTTGTATCTGTATTGCATCAGATTATGGTGCTTATATTTGGCCTTTATATTGGCCTCTTGTAAAGGAGACAATTTGTGTTGACATCAATATATAAGTGATATATTGTTGCTGGGTTTTTCTCCCTCAAGTGGAGGGTTTTCCCAGGGTATCTGCTGTGTTATTGTGTTGATATTTGAATTAATTTTCTGTGCTTTACATCTGATCATAAAATTAACATGGTATCAGAGCGGGTGTGAAGAAGATCGTGATCAGATTTCTTATTACAATGAGACTCTTTATTCTCTTTCTCATTGTTGATTACTTCTATCTCTTCGTCAAGACGGTGAACGGTCTTAAGATTGAGGATAGACTTGAGGGAGCATCAAATTTCACATCATGGAGGTTTAGAATTATGCTCACCTTGGAAGAAAATGAATTGGTTGAGTTCATGGAGAGTAAAATCCCCGAACCTACGGATGAGGTAGAGAAAGTTCAATGGAGGAAGAAAGACACTAAGGCAAAGAAGATGTTAGTTGATTCCGTGAAGGATCATATTGTTCCCATCATCTCTAAGATGAAGACGGCAAGGGAGATATTTAAGTCTTTGGAGGAGATGTATGAGATCAACAACACAAGCCATGCACTTGCATTGAAGCAACAACTTCATCATGTGAAGATGGCGAAAGGAGAATCTGTCATCGCTTACTTTATGAAGATTTCCGAATTGAGAGATCAACTCTCTACCATTGGTCATATTGTTGATGTCAAGGATTTGACCATGTTGGCTCTTAATGGTCTTCCTTCATCTTGGGAGTCTTATATTCAAGGAATTAGTGCAAGATCGAAACTTCCCAAGTTTGATCGTTTGAGGGCAGATTGTATTCAAGAAGAGTCTAGGTTGGCTGCGAGAGGTATTGGTCAAAGCTCTACAAATGAAGACATTCATGTTCTTTCCGCTCAATCCTCAAAGAAGAAAGGAAAAGATGGGAAGAAAGGATATTTCAAGAGGAATAGAGATAAAGGAGCTGATGGTGCTCCCGCATTCAAGAAGAAGATGGATCTCTCCAAAGTCCAATGCTTTAGATGTGACAAGTATGGTCACTTTGCTAAGGATTGCCCATCCAGGCCTAATTAGCATGCTTCATTTGCGGATGTGGATGAGATCTCTCCTCAAAAGGATTCTAGGGAATTTCTATTCGAAGTCATGGGCCTGTATTCAAGCCGTGAAGATGGTGGACTGATCTGAGCACAAGAGCAGCGTTCTATACTATGTCTAGTAATTGCATTCATCAGAATATTTAAAGAGATAATTATTCTTTGTTTTCTGAGTTATGTCATTTATTTGGACCTTGTAATTAGTAAAGAGAGATAGTGGTTTCTCTTGAATTGTGTTCTCTAGCATAAGATCCTTTGAAGATTTCATTTATTGCAAGTTATTTCATGCTGGTTGTGAAGATTTCTGAGTGTGACTCTGAAATAAAAAGAGAATTGCAATTTCGATGGTGATTAGTTGGTCACATCGATATCATTCTCTAATGCATGAACTGTGATAGAGCCTTGAACTCTTGAAGAGAGTTGGTTCTACATGCTAACTGCATAATGCATTCAAGAAATCTGTAGTTGTGCTAAGTTTGGCACTCTCAAGAGGAGTAAAAGATGGAAGAAAGAGTTATATCAAAATTCAATAAAGATAAGTTTCTTTATCCCTTCATTATGATTTTTTGATATAATTCTCTTTAGGTTGATTTATTTATTCATGTTTTAATATTGTTCATAAATTCTTATGTATTCATGCTATAACCTGAGATAGTAAACTTTGTGTTGTACCCAAAACCAAAATTTTTGCTTCACTAAGGCATTTTGCTTAATTGAGTCTTAATCTTGTTTAAGTGATGTCAGAAGGTCGTTTTTGGGGTTTTCAAATATGGAGTTGGTGTCAGTGTCATGTCAGTTTGTTACTGAAGAGATTTAAGGAAAATGAAAATTTGAACGAAAAGCATCAAAATTTTCTTTCTCTGGAGAGGGGAGCACATTTTCAAAAGGGCGCCCTATCTTTTAGGGGCTCAGATCCTGTTTTTAGGGTTTGTCACCTCCAGCAGACATTTGTCCGGCATCACGTCAGCTTCGCGTAAGCTATCAAGTTTGTCAAACGGACCTATTTCGAGCAAGTTGTGGAAGATACAGCGCAAAACAAGGCGAAAGCGAGAATTGACTAACACTGGAGAAAAGCGCAGCTTCTGAGAATGGCGTCCATCTTTTTGAGGTGCCAAATGAAGGATTTTGACTGAATGCCATCCAAGATGTTTGTCTCACTTTTGTTCAAGCTTCGCGACGCATCCGTCAGTGGGTGAATCTGAGTTGCTGAAGTCAGTGAACCAGAGGTCAAACATAGGGTCAAATCTTAGTCAGAATACCAAAGGAAAAAGCAAAAGAGCACTTTTTCAGAAAGGCGCCTGAGCTTTTCAAGCCTTTAATGCTTTCTTTCTAATGATATCAGATGTTCAATGTGTCCGTGTTACGCTCAGCTTTCCGTTGCTTGTCTCCGTCAGTTCAGAGGATGATTCAGCAGCTTGCAGTCCAGGTTTTTATATTATTTTTGATCATTTCCAGAAATGGCTAAGTCTGGAATGAAAAGAGCAGTTTTTCAAAAGGGCGCCCTTGTTTTTCATCCCTCAGATGATATTTTCTGGGGAAATGTGCCTTTGCAGCTGTCATGCAGAATGAAGTCAGCTTCGCAGTGAACCTGAGATCCAGTCCTGAAAGTTGATAAATCAAAAGTTATGAAGGTTTTATTTTTCCCTTCGTACGAGATGCAGAAGTCAAAAATGGCTAAGTTTGAGGAAAAGTGCAGCTTTTGAAAAAGGCGCTTGGTTTTTTGAGCCTTCAGATGTTAGTTTTGTGGTTTCCAGTCTCAAGATACCTTTTAATCAGTTTTTACTAAGCTCTGCGATGCACCTGTCAGTCAGTCAATCGGAGAAGTCAGTCAGCCAGTGTCAGAGGATGAACAGAGGTCCTGGCAGAAGTTTAAGCCTAAATTTTCATGAAATTTGGCTAAGTTTGGAATTCGCCTTGAGAGTTCAAAGTTGGATTTTTGAAAGAGAGTTGAATGGACGCCTTAACTGGAGTTCTGACTGCAGTTAGACTAAACGTTTTCTGGGTTGTCATCTTCAGTTCATATATTGGCATGTTGAGTGATCTTTCAGTTCGCATGTCGAGTTAACTACTTTGCATGTTCAGTTAACTACCTTGCATGTTGAGTTAACTTGATTGCATGTTGACTTAACTGAAGATTATTCTTGAATGTCAACTGGAGTTTACATGCATGGCGAATTTGGTTGCAATTGTGAAGATTTTGTGAAGATGGTGCTTCATTGAGTGTTAACTGAAGTTCTAGAAGGGATGGCATAAATGATGAAGCATAAATTAGTGAAGTATGGCGCATTTGAATGTTAACTTCACTTATCAAAAGGGTCGCCATATTTAGAATTTTATTGATGAAGCGTAAATTAGTGAAGCTACGCATTTTACAAAGAGTGACAACTTTAGTTCCATAAGGGTTGTTATTTTTAGCATGTGAAGTTGGCGCATTCACTTCTTGAAGGCCAACTGAAGTCATGAAAGGGTCGCTATTTTTGGAATATTTATTGCATGAAAGTGGCGAACTCATCTCAATTAAGATTGTCAACTAAAGTTCCCAAAAGGGACGCTTTAGTTCTTATTTATTAAATTTTAATAAATTGTGAAGGTTGGCGAATTCAATGAAGATTGCTAACTAAAGTCAAGTTGCATGAAATTGTTAACTGAAGACTGAAAAGGGAAACCCTAATGCATGGCGATTTAATTAGCTTATTTGAGTTTCAGTTAACTGGAATGAGGTCCAATCACAAGCCAAGCGCACTTCTCAAAGATTCCATACCTTATGCGAATTTCATAGATGAAAGTCTATTTAACCAAGCAATGGCGTCCATTATTTCATCATCTTTAGCTTCGAAGTTCATATTCTTCTTGAGCGACCAGCAAGCTAAAGGTGCTACAGGTGTCCGAATTCAGCATTCTTCATAGCAACGAGTTCAGATTGTTCAGAGGAAGGCGATTCTAGACTTTATTTTCACTTTGCATGCAGGTTTCATCAAGTTTCAAGGAAGAGGTTGGCGGATTTTTCAGAAGCAGACAAGCAAAACTTTCTATCTTCTGTCTTATTTCTTCTATTTCTCACCTTAGGTACTTTCTTCGCATGTCAAAGAAATTCAACACATATTAAGAATCTGATCATCTGGGTTCGTATACTTCAGCATTTGCAGCAAAACCCACGTCTTAGATTTTTTAAGGAAATCGCCCCGTAGCTTTCATTTTGAAGCTCTGTGCTTTTTTCCGAGAATCTCTTTGCATGTGGGCTTGAAACACATTTTTTCAAGAATTCAGCTATCTGGGTTTGTTCAGAATTCCATTGTGCACAAAACCCATGTTCCAGAAAAACTTCGAAAATTTCTTTCGTCAGAGGCTATTTTTAGCCTTATCCAGAGGTTTTCAGAAAGTTCTTCAAGTATATTCGACTTTACAGTCAAAAGTCCTCATTTTCAAAATGCAGTTCAATCTCATTGATTACAAGGCCAAATCGGCTCTTGCACATAATTTCATCAAAACTTCAGATACAGACCTGAATCATGTTTATCCAGTGGTTAATCTGAGCAGTCTGGAAGGTGTTAGCAGCAACGCATTGAGAAATCTTGAGCGTTCCGGGTTGCTGGCAGCGGCATCCATTCCTGTTACTACTTTCGATCTTGAGTTCGTTCTTGCTTGCATCAAGCATTATGACTCATCTTCACGACAAATCAGATCAGTTGACGGGAGGGTTGTTTGCAGTATCAAACCGAAGGACATAGAGAAATGCTTTGCTATTCCTCCTCGTTCAGATAACTTTACTGTAGTTCTTGAGGCCTGTGAGAAGATATGGGATGCTGATCAACAACGTTCGCAGAGGAAGGTGGCTCAGAAATGGCTGAAAGTTCAAAAGACTAACATGCCTAAAAAGGTTGGTCGTGGTGAATTCAAGACGAAGTTGCTGTTTTGATAACTTTGCTCAATCGAGTTACTGGTCAACAGGATGCTAGCACTTTCCGTTCATGGATGTTTTACCTAATTACCAGAATTCTTGATGGCACAGAGCATTTTGACTGGGCTATGTTGATTAGTGATTGCTTACATCAGCAGATTACTAACTTTCTCAAGTATCATGAGTTTCATATGATATCCTACTTGGTCTACTTGGTTGCATTTCAAGGTAGCTACAGGCATTTGAAAACTAATGGCACTCTCGGTGTTCAACGAGTTCACGAGTATTATCCTCAGTTGGAGTTTTCTCAATCCGAGCAAGACTTCCGGGCAGTGAACGATCATTTTTCTATGAGAACCGTTAGAGATCTTGACAACGAGATGCACATTCGTATTTCTGCCGAGGCCAAATCAGCAATGGAGACTTGGGCGGATTGGTTTATCCAGTTCCCTACTTTCACATACATCCGGGTTTATGGATATGTTGGAGAGCCCTTGATGTTGCCAAGGTACCCGTCAGACAAGATCATCTTCATGGAGTTTCTCAGGCAAATGCAACATGTTCATTTCTTTCTTCGCAATCGTCATAAGACTGCAGCTAATTTTCCATTCACATTGGGAATTTTCACATGCAATGCGGCGACAGATGCCAAGCTTATGTCTACTGAGATAGAGAGGTTCAAGTTCAAAACTCATACCGAGAGGCGTCCTATGATCCTCTTGGTCATTATGCAGACAGGTTGGAGCGAGGGATTGCACATGAGCCAGCACTTGAAGATTTCTGGGCTAATTGTGAAGATGAATTTGAGGTTCGTCGTCGTCACTATTGTAGACTCACTATCGGTCAGCTCTCTGATTACTTATCAGAAGATGTTGATGGTCTATCAGATGATGATGGAGAAGTTCTTCTCAATTCATATGTCAAAGATCAAGTTGCTCGGCAACCACTTCGCTCACCTGATTGGTATGCTAAGGAGAATACTTCTATCGAGGAGGTTTCTAGATCAGTTATCAAGACTAGCAGGTTGTTCTTGGAAAGCAAACGGAAGCGGAAGTCAGTTCCTGTAGCAGAGCCGCCAAAGGATTTCTCGTCGTTGCCTTCTACTTCTAGGGCAAGACCTCGAGTCAAGGCCATTATAATACCTCCTGAAGGGGTTAGACTCAGTGGGAACATGGGAAAGAGAGCTACTGGTAAGAGGAAGCAGAAGCAAGTTGAGAATGTTCCTGAGATTCCAGTAGAGACAGTTATTCAGGCTGAGCCTCACGTTGAACCTCCTAGTCCGCCTCACATGCAACCTATTGACATAGATTCTGAGCCTGAGACACCAATTCAAGCTAGATCGGAGACACCTGAACCGCCACAAGTTGATACATCATGGACAGTCTCTCCTCGAATTGAAAATATTGTTCAGTCATGTTGGCTCGAGAAGTCTTTAGGAAGACAGAGGCGAGAACCCTCATACAACCTTGATTTATCTGAGTTCGGTGAACCTTATCAGAGAAGGTCGAACAAGAAGATCAAGAAATAGGTGCATATCGAGAAGACTCCAGAATCAGAGATTGTTATCGAAGTTGCCGTTCCTCCAGAGGGTAAAAGCTTAGATGAAGTTGAAGTTGGTGATTTCACTTTTACTAAGGCTAATCTTGGCAGGACCACTCGAGAGAGAGATGTGACTCTTCTTAAGATCGTCACCAATAATCTTGAAGAGCGAATCATGAAGGATGGAGAAGACAAGGCCTTGCTCAAGGCTGAAAATAGTCAACTTCGTTAGTACATTTCTGATCTTGTTCATGGAAGTTCGAATAGAGCGCCTGTTCTTCCTCAGAATACACCTGCAGAACAACGAAAGCTGGATCAGTTAGTCAGTCATGGCAGACTTTTGGACAATTGGATTGAAAGTGTAGTTGCTACAGGTCAACGTCTTCTTGCAGATTTGTACCAATTGAGGAGTGATGCACATAAACTCCGTCAGGGTATTCAGTTGCTCGAAGTTGCGGTTGCAAAGAGTTTGGCAAAGGATCGTGTTCTGGTATCTCAATTATCTATTGCATACGATGCCTTGGAGATTGACGAGGACCAGGAGAAAGTTTTTACTTGGAGAGAGCAGCACCTTCTCAAAATGGAAATATGTGAGAAGATTTCTACCAAGTTGTTTTCACTCAAGGATGATGTGGTTGGAGTACTTGCACTTGTTAGCGGTTTCGTTGTTCAGATTCCATGTCATTATCTTCTTGAAGATGGCACGTATGTTGAGTTGGACAAAGTACAAGCTGAATTCGAGAAGCTGATTTGTAACAGCCTTGAAGGTGAGCCAATGGCGACTAAGTTAGAGAATATTTCAGTGATTGCAGCTAGTCTCAGAAAGGCGACTGAAGATTGTAAAGATGGCATGCATACGATCAGGGAAAGTGGTAGAGAACTGAAGAAACAGATTGTTGTTTTGAACAGCATCAAAGTGCCAGATGACACAGAGATTGATGAGTTCTTGGTCGAAGTGTTAGACCGAGATGACATGGAGTGATCTGCTAGTTGGAACTTGCAGTTAATTTCGAGGGTTGAGTTATGAGTAGCAGTTAACTCGACTTTCAGTCTTGAGTTCACTTGCTGACTTAACACATGCTTATCTCATCCTTGGAATTATCATCACAGGAGTTAGGGTTAGGGTTTCCAGTTAACTGAGGGTAGTGTCCAGTTAACTTTGCTTTAAATAAGGACGTGCATGCTTGCACATGGTCCATTTAGGTTAAATGTATCGGTTAACTGATGGTAGCTTTCCAGTTAACTGTATAGTTTACTTCATTAGGGTTTGGTAGCAAATCTTGCATGCATTGCAAGACTGTAGATGACTCAAGGTGATTTTAGGGTTACCTACACCTTGATGTATATAAATAAGAGCTTTTGCTCATTTGTAATTAACTTTTGCTTGAGAGAGAAATATATGCTGCGCCTACCTTGCCCTCAATATTGCTCTTTTGGTATTTGTTCATGCGTCTTTACTTTATGATCAATTGTTATGCCACATAGGGTTTCATGCGATTGTGATGGTGAATTCTTTCCATAGTTTAGATAAATCTGTTTTGTGTTCAATGAGCTTGTTCAGATTGAGATGATAGTTGTGCCTACCTTGCCTTCAAGTAGAGAATCTGCACTTGTTTATCGTATGGTGTTGTGAACAATAAACTTATTCGGATTGAGATAATAGTTGTGCCACCTTGCCCTCAAGTAGAGAATCCGTATTCAGTTTATCGTGTGATGTTGTTATCAATAAACTTGTTTAGATTGAGCAAATAGATGTGCCACCTTGCCTTCAAGTTGAGGGTCTATACTTGTTTATCGTCTGATAGTCAAACCTTGCTCCGTTTCCTCATGCTCTGTTTTCTTGAGGAGACTGGATAGAATTTAAGCAATTAAGTTTAGTTGTAGTTAGTGAATCTGCGAAACCAGAGAAAATTCTCAGCTGCAACGTATATAGTTTTCGAGAAAGCCTTGTACCTCTACAGCTGAAACAAAAAGACAGGAATTAGTTTACTTTATTTCCCTTTGCAGGTATTTTTGTCAAGCACAACGAGGGAGCTTCCCCTCCTAATTTGAAGAGCACTCATTGCGTAGTGTGCATAGCTGTTCGTACCAACTCTTACTCCAGAGGTGCTAGTTGTTACGCCAACACTTTGTATGATTCTAGCCTTGATATTTCTTTGGATAATTATAAACGGTTAGCAATCTCTCTCTAAAATGCTTCCAGGATAGATCTAAGAGCAAGAAGGTGATGAGAGATTGCTTAGTGATGAAAAACTTGAGGCATCTTATGAGGAAGTCATGCCAACCAAAGAAATGATCAAGCGTGGAATCACAACTTGCAGTTATGGGACTAAGTTGGTGGCTAGAGGGAGTTCACTTCCAGAAAGTCTTCTTTGCAATCTCTGAAGTAGGGATCAAGAGGGAGTTCTGTGACTCACTGAGAAGAAGTGAAGGTTGCAGTGTTGCAAGGCCAAGTGTTAAATCCTTGAAAGACCTCTTCAACTGTTGAGATCAGAACTACACAAGACAGTCATCTGGATTTGATATTGGTAGCTCCGCAAACCTATTCAGAATAGAGTGATCTGCAATGAGGTCGAGGAGGTCTACCCTGAACTCTCTACAGTACTAGAGGTGTGTGCTGAAAAAAAAAAACACTTATCTAAGGCAAGTGTTGCAGACAATCTTGGACGAAGAGGTTAGAAGGTTGATGCAAATACTTGAAGATTCAGAGGGAGCCTACTGAACCTGAAGAAGATGGTAATCTAGTTGATCTTGGTTCTTTATGTTGATTTATTTCTTACTGTGAAGATCACTTCATTATCAAATACAAGGAGTTTGCTTCTAAATTTGAAATGAAGGATCTTGGTTACATGCATTACTTCCTTGGTTTAGAAGTTTGGCAGAAGCCTAATAAGATCTTTCTGAGTTAAGGGAAGTACACTATTGTCTTCTTGAAGAGATTTGGTATGATGGATTGCAAATCCTTGTCTACGTCTATGGAGACCAACTTGCATAACTTGTAAGAGGCTGCAGCTAGTTCAGATTTGGTGGATCCTACTATGTACAGATAGTGTTTGGATCATTGTCATTAGACCAGATATTTTCTATGCAGTGAATGCACTTAGTCAGTTCATGTGTGAACCAAGGCAAATACATCTAGTTGCAACGAAGTATATCCTGAGATACTTGCGTGGAACAGTTGGATATGGCTTGAGGTATTCTTCTGATGTGGACTGGGAGCTGCTTGGATATACTGATTTCGATTGGGCAGGGTGTTACTGATCAGAAGAGCACCTCTGGATGTTTCAGTTTGGGGTCTGCGATGATATCCTGATGTAGCAGGAAGCAGTCATCTGTAGCTTTGAGTACAACAGAGGCAGAGTATATTGCAGCTTGTGTGGCAGCTCGAGAAGCAGTGTGGCAACGTAAGCTCCTTGTAGGATTGTTTGGACAATCAATGGAGCCTACTATCATTTATTATGATAAACCAAAGCTGTGTGAAGCCTTCTGTCAACCCTATGTTTCATGACAGAACTAAGCATGTTGAGATCAAATACCACTATATCTGAGATATGGTATTGAGGAAGGCAATCCAGTTGAGGTATATCAGTATTGATGAGTAGATGGCAGACGTTCTCACCAAACCTCTCTCCAGGATAAAGTTTGTGTACTTTTGAGACAAGCTTGGTATGGTGGAGAATCAAGCCCTATCTGAGAAGGAGTCTCAGCATCAATGATCCTCTTTAATGCATTTCTCTTTGAGAGAGATTTGAGGTGCAAGCCCTTGTTAATGCATTTCTCTTTGAGATTTGAGGTGAAAGCCCTTGTTTCCACCCTTTGGGAGAGCCATGGTGGATGTCATGTGTGTGACTCCATGATAGCATCACGTGAGAGAGTCCGTGATGATTTTCTTGTACTTGTGTTTTCACCCTTTGGGAGAGCCATGGTGAATGTCATGGTGAGGTGACAACATCACGTTGAGTGATGAGCACTTGTACATACCATCCATGGAAGTAGCCATGATGGTTGATATCACGGTGAGGTGATATCTCTTCTTTCCATCCATGGGTGTAGCCATGATGGTTGATATCACGGTGAGGTGATATCTTTCTTTTCCATACATGGGTGTAGCCATGATGGTTGATATCACGATGAGGTGATATTTTTTTCTTTTCCACATATGGGATTAGCCATTGTGGTTGACATCACGATGAGGTGATATGTCTTATGCAGCTGGAAGTATTTCTCCCTAGCTGAGAGGGAGTGTTGATGTTATAGCAGCTTTGGGCTTATTCTTCCAGCCTCGAATGAAGACATAAATTCATATAGCCTAATGGCTATTCATTTATTGAGATAACTAAAGTGAAGAGGCGCTTCACTTGGCTCTATATTATAATATTTAATTATTGTGAGTAAAACCTCATTAAAGAAATTATATTTATTTAATTATTGCTATTTTTTTATGAGGCCGACCTACATGAAGAGACACAATGATTTGTATAAATATAAGGTGATGATCTCTCATTTTATTATCAAGTTCAATCATATAATTCGCATATCAAGGAGAAGTTTGCACTTACAGCAGACACTTACAGCAGATTGTAATTCTGTAGCAGCAGATTGACTTCAAGGAGAAATATATTATTGTATTTTGTATCTAAGAGAGGTGCTGTCATTCATTGTTCAAGATCGTTCGATGTTCTTGGTGCGAATTCTGTAGAAGAGCAGATTGTTATATTCATTGAAGGCTGAGTTTATAATCAGCGAATTACTTCTGTTTGTATCTGTATTGCATCAGATTGTGGTGCTTATATTTGGCCTTCATATTGGCCTCTTGTAAAGGAGACAATTTGTGTTGACATTCAATATATAAGTGATATATTGTTGCTGGGTTTTTCTCCCTCAAGTGGAGGGTTTTCCCAGGGTATCTGCTGTGTTATTGTGTTGATATTTGAATTAATTTTCTGTGCTTTACATCTGATAATAAAATTAACACAAACTGGCATTAAATAAGACTAAGTTGTTAAGAATGGTCAACCAGCATATGAAGGGTTGTGCCCCTTGAGCAAGATAAGGTATATAAGGAAGGTAGATCTAGAAGGAAAAGGGATGGGAAGAATTATATTGACTGATTACAAGTAATAGACAACAGCACTAGCAAATTAACTTATTTAAAATTAAATTATTATTCTCCAAATGCAGCGATGAAGAGTTATAACTATTCAGGTGAAGAGGTGTGACTCCCTTAAACTTGAGATATAAAACGGAGAGCATTTCATTTGAGAAAGACATCCATAACATCATTCAATACTTCAATTGAGAATAGAGCCTTATGTGACTTTGCAAATAAATTAAATTATGTTCTCAAAGAGTAGTGATGATGTGAGAAAGGACGTGACTCCTAATGTGAAAGGTTGTGACTCTTTTAGATGTGAAAGGTTGGGTCTCCCTCAATAATAAGATATAAAAGGGAGATCATTTCTTTGTGGAGAAATCTTCAATGGGGAATAAATCTATCAATCAATTTGGAAATAAAGTTTTATTCTCAAAAGGCAGCCATGAAGGGTGGTGACTCATTTATGGTGAAGGGTGGTGATTCCTTCAAGAAATGGATATAAAGGGATAATCAGCTCATTGAAATTCAATAAGCAATCATCACTCATCTATCCATCAAGAAATCAAGCAATCAAAATATCAAAAGATCAATCAATTCATAATTCAATCATCAAATCATTCAAGCATCAAATCATTTAGTCATCGAATCATTCAAGCATCAAATTATTCAATCCTCAAATCATCCAAGTATCCATCACTCAATCATCAAAACATTGAGTCGTTAATTCATTCAAGTATAAAGTCATTCAAGCATCATCCAAACATTAACTTGTCAATCCATAAATATCAATCAACTCGCAATCATTCAACATATCATATGAAGTGAATGAGATTGGAGAAAAGGAAATAAGAAATATAAGATATCTATTGGAAATAAATATTGTTTTCAGCAAGAATATTATTGGGAAGTAAGTTTGAGAATATAAATTACGAATATATGCTTAATGATGTTTTATTACCAATTAATAGAGTAGATTCCTTTAGCAATCTATTTTCAGTTTGTAGAAGTGTTTTGCAAAGAGGGAGGCCGATCAACCTTCCAAGTTCACGAGAGGTGAAGTATCGACCTTTCCTTCACCAAGCATGGCACCTTGAGGTGTAGCGCCCAATTAATAGAGTAGATTCCTTTAGCAATCTATTTTCAGTTTGTAGAAGTGTTTTGCAAAGAGGGAGGCTGATCAACCTTCCAAGTTCACGAGAGGTGAAGTATCGACCTTTCCTTCACCAAGCATGGCACCTTGAGGTGTAGCGCTCATGGGTCGGGAGGTGTATGAATGCTTGTGGGCTTGTTGAGGAAGGCAGTCTTCATGCATCTTATCAAGCACGCCACCTCGAGATGGATGGAATGAAGCATCTTGCCATGCTTGTGGGCTGGGAAGTGAATGAGTGCTCCTAGGCTCGATCAAGGAGGATGGAGCTCCTCCAAAGTGGATTGAGGGATGGAGTGAACTTGAGATCTTGTCATGTTCGTGGGCTAGGAGGCGGATGAGTGCTTTTGGCTTGAGGGTCTTCTCAAGTATGCCGAGGGTCTTCTCAAGTACGCCACCTCGAGATGGATGGATGAGGATCCAGTCATGCTCTCGCAATACAAGGATAACCATCCTTGAGATTGCGGTTTGCAAACATTTCAAGTGGATTCCTAATATGATTGGCGATAGGAATATGCCTTGGAGTAATCATTGATGATGTTAAGATGCCTTTGAATTCAAATATTGATAATGTTATGAACTATAGATCTAAATATTATAATGTTTTAGCTATGAGGTATTAATCTGAATATAACCCTAAAGTTGATACTTGTTATACTTATTACTATTATCACTTTTTAGTGATTAGTGTTTTGCAGGACTAAAATTAGGAATTCCCCAAAAGTGGACATTACATCTCAACTTCTGTATATTTGTTATATTTCATTTTGGTTAACACGCTATAAGCATGTACTTAAATTGTTCAACATGCATTAGTATAAGTAAAAGATGTCACTCAAGAATAAAGAGACAGTTCTTTATATTTCTTTATAATAGTAAAAGAGACCATACATTGATAATGTTATGAACTATAGATCTAAATATTATAATGTTTTAGCTATGAGGTATTACTCTCAATATTATAAGATTTATGTATTAATCTGAATATAACCCTAAAGTTGATATTGTTATTACTAATATCAGTTTTTAGTGATTATTAGTGTTTTGCAGGCCTAAAATTAGGAATTCCCCAAAAGTGGACATTACATCTCAACTGCTGTATTATTTTTTATATTGCATTTTGGTTAACAGTTAACACACTATAAGCATGTACTTATATTGTTCAACATGCATTAGTATAAGTAAAAGATATGTAAAATAGACTAAAGAGACAATTCTTTATATTTCTTTATAATAAAAGAGACTATACATTCAATATTTGGATTGCAGTCCTCAGGATAAGCTCCAAGGTTGCCTCCTCTTGCACCGATATCAGTATAAAAAAAAAGACAATGAAAACAATTTCTTGCTCAAGAGTAAGAGACAATTCTCTATATTTCTTAATAATAAAAAAGATTATACATTCAATATCTCGATGGCAGCCCTTGAGTTAAGGTCCGGGGCTGCCTCCTTTTGCACATATATCTCTTGATTTTCCCTTTACGAGTCCTACATAACAATACCTTTATCCTAAAATCAAATCCTTAAGAATAAAATATTCTCAATCAGTTACTAGTAACGTTTAGAGCTGTGTTAAGTCTCAGTTAGTTTTTGATACCAAATTACTACATTACCACATTTTGCATGCTTATGTGGTGCTCAATAGTTTCTTGTTTGACTAACTTGCTGAATTGGAGTGTTCAAATTAGGCAATAGATATTAAGGTTCTTCCTAATAATGCAAGGTCATTTGGATTATCCATCGATCATCTTAAAGTCTCATACATACAAATAAGATACATTATTCCTGACACTTTACTTTTTTATGTTTAATAAACAAGTGTGTAATGCTTAGTACATTATACCCAATCAATTTTGCTATTTCTGGGAAACACAAGAATGGATACCTAGGTAAAGTCTTGGCCAAACAAAACACTTTGTCTTGATTCCTAACTGATTTTGATCAAAGTGGTTTGCAGTGGTACTTGAAAAATAACATTTCATTAAGGTGAAGAAGTGCACCATGCAGCACTTATTCGGATGCAACTCCCAGTACCAAGCTTGTTATTACTTATTACTAATTAGTTTCCTTAATTTTATAACGAGTACAATTTCTGGGAGTTTTTGGGTGGTGCACTAACGAGCTAGCAGATAGTCAGGAAATGGTTATCATTGATTCCGACAATCCAAATGAATTTGTTGTTTTACTCTTAGAAAATGATGATGCGGACTCTATATGGTAGAGCTGGATGTGGATAATGGAATAATGACAATGTACTATGGCATGTGCCATATGCAATAGGCATTCAAATGCAACAGATATTAAGGTAGTTTGTTGTGATCAATTGAATTCCAGTAGATATTATTTGACTGAGCGTAGACTTGAAGAGGGATTAAGAATAAAGTGGTTGTTAACTGTAGCACTTATAAAAATAAATGGGACACTTGGTAATCATGTGAGAGACATGTTTGATATGAGCTCACCTTTCAAAAGAGCACGTGTGACCAGTTAGGTCCATGTCTGTTGTGATATCAGAGCCATCAGACTTTGAAATGAGTTTTCACTATCTTTTGCAGACAAGCGCTTCCTCAACGATAATATTATGGTGCAAATAGTGCAGGTGGAAAATTCTCGGATTTTGTGTCCAATCATTAATTCAATTGTGTGCACAAATATGTGAAGTATAGTTGTCAAGGGAAAGGACTTACATGTCATTATCAACATTGCAAACAAAATTTTGGAGCACAAGTTTCTGGGACATGGGAATGTGGGAGGATGATGGTTCTTGGGACATGCAGGGTGACCTGCTAAAATTTTAGGAGACAGGCGACAGCACGGATGTGTTGGTGACCTTGCCCCAATATATAAAAAAGTTTAACATATATGAAATTCAAAAGGTTAAAGTATTGTTCATTTTATTTCATTATTCCTCACAAATAATTAAATAAACATGATTAATGCATAATTCTGATATAGGAGTAAAAGCATCTGTTTTTCTTTTGACATTGGATGTCTAGATGTTATTTTGGCCTGGACGTATCTTTATAGTTGGTGAACGTTTTCATGAAAGGCACTGTTGCTTCAGTTAGGTAAGAATGGCTTTCATGTTTGTACCCTTCTCTGTACTTCCCATCTTGGAAATCAAGTTTCTCCAGTTGGACAATATTTATGCAGACTTAACTCAAATGGGAGTAATAAAAATTTTCAATTTTTAATTTTTTAGTTCTTTTGAATCTTTTCATACTCATCCTTGAAATACAAGTGTCCAAAAAGGGTGAATAATATTGGTTTTTTCCTATGGCAAGCCTACATCTTGTTTTTGCAGCTAAAGCAACTTATTGTCTTTCTGCAGGTACATGAAGCGTTTAGTTGCAGAAGTAAAGCCAAAGGCAGGAATTAACTTCAGTGACGATTCCCAAGCCACTGCTGTTGGTAAAGCAGTAACAGAGGGTGGAACATTCCTTACATATGGCAAAGAGCTACCCAAGCATGTTGTTTATCAAGGTGCTGTTCGTAAGCCGATAGAATGGAGTGAGTTTCTGACAAAGAAGAAGCTGAAAGCTCAGCTGATGTAGCTCACCTGTTCCAGTTGATTTTTGGGTTATGATTGTTGTTCTGTTGTGCTAATAATTCAAAATTTCTAGTATTTATGACTCGTGCAATATTTATTACTATCTTTACTCATTGCCTGGGGTTGAAGGATTTATGGTTGTTGTTATGTAACAGTATAGATATTTTGCCTCATTCTTTAGATGATGGTGTCAAATTTATCAGACGGAGATTCTTTAAGCAGTAAAATCATGTTTATCATTTCTATCTGGTTAAATGAGGGAATGCAAACAAAGAGCAAGTTGATTCCAGGCTCCAGCTACGTTTATCTAGAATAAATCATTTAATAATTTCATACTTACGAGGTGTCGGTCAATTGATGTCTTCTGGATTTGACTGTAAAATCTTTATTATATTGGAAAGTCAACATAAGTCAGTCAAAGCAATCATCGCTAGATCTTTCTAAATTAATTTTCATTTCAAATATGAAAGTAGCCAATAATTTTAAAATAAATTTAGCCTAAATTAACTACACTGTCAGTCTCCAAGCATAATGAAGAAATTGTACGTTCTTAAAAATCTGTTTATTAATTACATTGCCTATTTAGTCAATTGAAAAACTCATCATTTTACACTAAGATTTTCTTGGTGGGTGTCCTTGGTGGGCAATTCGATATTTAGATTGCTGTAGTAGAATGACTATTACCAATGGTAAAAGGGCGACAACACAACAAAATCCAACCGTATTGACAATTTTTGGGTGGCGTGGTGGTAGGCCCGAACATTGCACTTTGGTCAAATAAGTATGCAAGATACAAATCACAGCAATAATATAAACAGACTGGAAGAAACCAAGGTATTGAGGCAACCGTTCTGACAGGTTTCATTATCACCATAGTTCAAATAAGCAATGACATGAATGGGTCATAAAGAACAGCATCCGAATCATAATTTGTAAAAGCTATTATAATAAGAGTTCTCATTGTCAGCATGGTTCTTGCCACAAGAGTATGAACATACAGAAGTTGTGGATATGAGTGTCCCTGCTATAATTTGTATGTCGTATGTGTTCCATAGACCATCACAAAGAAGAGCATCCAAACTATCATTTGCATAAAACCTTATCATGCTGACAATGTCATTTGACCTTCTAAATCTTGGATAAAAAATGTTGCTAGAAGATGGGAATAATAAACTTAGTTAAGCACTTTACAAATCCTAGAACCCTTCCAGAGTCTTAACTAGAGCCAAATTGATATGATTCATGGCGCCAATTTTTATCAAACATGATTTCCTAATATCACAACTACTTGGCATTGAGTCACTAACGAAGTTGGACTCCATATCTTCAATTTTATAGGCAATACATATTTATGCCTTTTAAGCTGTGGCAGCTTCAAGAGCCTAAGTGTGACTGACTGGTGGGTCACGATGATGGTTTTTCTCAAAGCAAAGAAGCCTATTTTAGGTAATGGAGGCATGCAAAATTTTATCGAACTTCTGATTTTAATTTGAAAAAATATTCAATTTGGTCCTAGTTTATGATTATCATTCTCATTTAGAAAGCTACGTGCTTCTTATATTGTATATGTAATAACTGTCTCAAGTCAATAGGATCAAAGTGTTCCCTAACTTGTGATTGAAGGCTGTGGAAGTCATTAGTCGATTTATTATTAATGTTAATTGATATGTAATTTGGATTCACGTAATTCATTAACATATTCTCTAAAATTTTGATGATTAATTTCATTTATGTATACATTTTTGGATTAAGAACTTTTCTTATAACCATTGGTTTGGAAATGAAGACAATAAATGTAATTGACTTAAATGACTCAAAAACTTGAAGTGAGGTGCGAGGGCCTTGGCTCAATTGGCTAAAGCATCCTGTTGTAGGCAAGAGGTCATGAGGTCCAGTCGAATCCCCCATCCCCATGGTATCGAAGGGCGTGTTGTGCCAACATAGTTGATCACGGTAAAATTTTTACTAGGCATATTGCAGGTTAAGGGGGGATCACTGATTCCTATAGTTTAAAAAAAAAAACCTAAAGTGAGAAAACTACAAGAAGTTGTGCCTCCTTACATCATTATATCTAGTAAAATTACAAGCTAATTGCTCAATGGGAGCATCCAAGGACAGTGTGGGATAATGACACATGCTTATAATATGTCGTCTTAACCTTGTTTTGCTTCACAACTTACTAAAAAAACCTCAGAAGCACATCTCTTACACTCGAAAATGCATGCTACAAATTTAGATGCCAATACAAGAGCCAAGTGGATGTGTTAATTCCTACTTTGGTTAATCAAAATGACATGGAGGACCCTAATTGTAATTGCATTTCAATAGTCGAGATGATCAAGATGGTCTTCCATTTGGGTGGTTAGTTTTGTGGTCATTCATTTTCTTCATCAAAATAGAGTGGCTAATTACCTTGGCAAATTTTTTGGTTGTCTAATTTATCTTTTTGGAGGGGTGAATTTAGTATCCTTTGAATTGTCTCATATTCTTGTTTCTCAAGTCAAATATCTTTAGGGGTCTTTGAGCTTTAAGACCTTCTATCTTCTTTTCCAAGCTTGTTCAACTACTTACAACATTATGATTCTATGGTGAAGTCTTGACATTTTTTTTTGAAGTGTAAATGTTTTTGTCATTTATGATCATACAAGCCACACAACCCAATATTAGCTCCATATTAGTGCTATAATGAATTTAAGTTATGCATTTTATATCACACCTATAGATGGAAATTTTAGTTTTCAAAATTTAAAAGGCTAGGTTATCGATTGCTTACTTGTTGTTTTTGTTGGGATATTACATCAGAAACACAATCATTTAGCTATTCAATATGGGAGTATGAGCCTTGGGATGAAGTACACTCATGAGCTACATTAACCAACTCCAAAGCAGACTCTTTGTAGTCATTTTCAACCCATCATTAGAACAAATATCCAAAAGTCCAATCTCCTCTAAAATATGATTTGAGTATACACCACACACTCTAGTCTAGTTAGAACAATAACCATAACCATTCTCTCACATCCAACTAACCTCAACCATTGATAGACCATCTACTCTTGACTTATCCAATCCATGTTGTATCTCCCATTCATGTGTAATCCACTATCCTACTCAAGGTTACCATCTCCCATGGTAACAAACACAACAATGTGCTAAGAACTTGAAGACCCTTGATACCACAATCCAATGATACATGTCCACTAAGGACACATACTTCCTAGAACTCCCATTGCACAGGCAATGTTTGGTCTAGTGTCAACTAAAGCAACACAACATCGAACAACACTCTCATAAAAGGTGTGGCTCATGTCACCAAAACAATATTGAAAAAGACAAACAATGATCTACATGCTACAAAAAATAGTGCACTTCCTCCAATAATTTTTATTCACTCTCTCACCTTTGATCTCCTTAGTTCTCCCAAGTTCTTCACATCACAGAAGATAGAGATTATAGAGCTCACATATTGTTGCTAAAAAATAATGTAGTATAACAATAGTAAATGACCACATAGTGATCTTATTAGCTCCACACAAATCTCAACCCTAATGTTATATGAATACAAATCTCGAAGAAGAAACAAAAAATCATAGAGAAAAACTACAAATTATATTACATACCATGTCCTACCAACACCACCAAGTGCTCAAGCTATGACAAGTAAGATCCTCACTCCAAACCCCCACTAAAAAAATGTTAACATCCAATTTTTCAAACCCAAGGTCAAACACAACATTAATAAATGAACAAGGATGTAAGCTTCTCCAAGTGAAAGAAGATCAACAATGATTTTCTAAGTGGAAAGTCTTTGCCAAATGGTGAATGGTTTAATTGGGGCCTCCTTTTTTTGTGAACGGGACAAGCTAAAAAGGGAACTAAATCACCACATTTTTACAAGAGATTTTTTTTGTTTTATTTAAATCACCCAACCATTATTTGATTAAACTTTTTTTTTTTATTTATTTATAGTAAACAATACATGATTGGAGTCTAAACGCCTAAGTTTTATGATAAAAATCACAATCTAAATTATATTCACCATTACTATTGTATTTCTGCTCGTTTTTGCGGCCATATCATATTAAACTTCAAAATTGAATTATCTTGCCATAGTAAGCAATGTGTGATTATAGCCTAATCGCCTAAAATTTATGATACATATTACAATCTAAATCATATTCACCATTAATATTGCTTTCTCACTTACTTTTGGAGCCATTTTTGCTTTGAAATTAACATTTGGTAGGTTTTGCCACTTATGAAATGTTAATAATTAGGTTTTCCAACATTATGTTGTGGCCCCCCTATGTAGGCTAAGTTGTATACAAACCTCATAGTCATATGGTGACAATACAACCATCGAACATGGCTATTTCTCTCCTTTATTATCATAGTTTTTGAAACCCAAGGTAAACATAGCCTCAAATCTAATGATTACGAATAATCTAGCTAGAGTAGAGTTCATGTACTAATATTCTTTTTAAAATTTTACATGGATAATAAATTCAAATCTTAATTGCATGAAGTTTCCATAGTACATAATCAATAAGTGCATAATATTTCTAGATTGCAACTGTGTATAATCTTTTTTGCATCAACGTTTCAGATCATACTCCATGACCCATCATTAGGATGCTGAGCATAGAGAATAAGAGTGAAAAAATAGAAGCAGACTTGGATAGTTAAAAAGGAGAGGGGTAAGGGAAAGGAGAGAGAGGACCCAACATCCTGATGATGGGTAATGGAGTATGATCTGAAACGTTGATGCAAAAAAGATTATACATAGTGGCAATCCAGAAATATTATGCACTTATAAATTTAGATCTTGTTTGCAATATGTGATAGGTATTCACTTTATATAATGCTTGTAATGACTCTTCTATTTAGTAGGGTACACTTGAAATGACTATGATCTTAAGATTTTAACTCTTGTTCTATGCAAATAGTAAGTTGGAACATCCAAAGCTCTTGTAACAAATGCAAACCTATATTTTATTGACAAATGTAACTTAAACTTCTATTGAGCCTCATGGGCTTGTAGGTATCATGGATAAATGACAATGAGGGCCCTATAGAAAGTAGGGGGTTTCTATGGTTTAAATGTTTGAAGGAATAAGACATTCATTTCCATTATAATATGATGGATTTGATTGAATTTTGTGACATTGTAAGCACATTCCTATTAAGATGTTTTCTCAACCTAGAATTTCTTTTGGGCCACAATCATATTTTGATCAATGGTCCAAAAGAAGTTTTGGGTTGAGTAAACCTTCTAAAAATCATGCTCTTATAATATGGCATAATTCAACTAGAGTTGTTCAATCAATAGTTGAATATAAGTTTTATATTCATTCATAATTTAGTCTGGCATGAAATTCTTAAAATGTTTAGTTTGTGTTTGCTCCAATGCTTGTCCCCTTGACCTTGCTAGTGGCTACCACCCTTGAGCCCTTGCTTCAAAATTCAAAAATAAAAAATTTACGGGGAGACTATGCTAACCAACTATGCAAATTTTCAAAGGAAGGATTCACCATGGTAATTAATTTATTTAGCTAGTATTTGTTAGGATTTACCATGATTTTCTATAAAATTCTAATAATATGCATAAATTTGGAGGAAATTAACTTTTTTCAAAAGAATTTGAATATTCACGATGGAAATTTTTGCATTTAGCTAGAATTCTTAGGAATTTATAAAAAAAATAGTGGTCTTTTCTTAAAGTTATCACTAAAGATGAAACAAACAATCATTCTCCTCACCAAGGAATATCCCAAAACCATCCTATGTACTCAACGAAAAATCCATAGCACACTCTAGAGCATAGTCTGAAACTCACTCTGGAGGACACTTTAGAGCTCACCCTCACTCTAGAGCTCAATTCAAATCTCATTTCAATCCCATAACTCAATCCAAAAGATAAGCTAAAGCTCACTCCCATGAGAAAATAAAGGAAAAAGACACCATGCCATGTAATCTTCAAATAATCCCTCTATAATTGATATTTGTAGCTCAAGACTCATTCCCATGAGAAAATAAAGCACAAAAAATAGAATATATCTGAGTAGTAGGTGGGTAATACATCTCAAATAATTCTCTAACAAGTGAACCAAGACTAGGGGATGAAATTTATCCTTGTGAGATGCACTAAGTTATATAAAATCTCTCCATGAACAATCTCCTCATTAAGTCTATATTAAACTCACGTCCAACTCTAAGTGAAGGCTCCCTAGCCTTTTTGTTGAAACTTCATCAAAGAGTCACCATTCCAACACACAATTTCCATAAATAAGAAATATCACTCACCCAAATGTATCTAGTATCAATGAGCACCCAATAGACGATCTCATGCTAACTTAATACCATATGCATCACTACAATATCTAGAAGCTCTTAGAAAATGATCATTTTACTCAATACCAAAAGATTGCCTCAAATCATCTCCAAAAATCCCATTGCATAATATAGTATCCATGAGATCACCATGATGTTGTGATTTCCATCTCCCAAATGAAAGATCATCTGCCCCTAAAAAATATATTTGTTCCAAAGAGCACCCATATCATGCCAATACTACACACAAAGATCTAAAATCCTACATGGCACAATATCACATCACTACAAAAACTCCCACTACAAGTGATCCAAAGATATCCATGGCATCATGATGAACATCTCCTAATTAAAGATTCTCCATGACCCCCATACAATTAAAGAACCCAACTGCAACATTAAGATCTTCCAAAGCAAAAAGTAAAACCATGATCTCCAAAAGAAGATAACTGCTACAAGTTTTGAGAGAATGCAATTACAAGTGACCCAAAGTCTTACAAGATTGTGATGAACAACCCAAAGTATTGCAACATGAATAAAAACTACTCTATCCATATGTTTCATTGTCTCATTTCTACACTACAACAATGCATCGTGATGTTTGAAGGACTACCAAACTATAGTTTACAAATCCATGACATCCAACTATTCTATAGTAAACCCATTACAATAAGACACCATATACCACACCAAGTATCTATTGGTATGGTCAACCCACATCCAAGTCTTCCACGCAACATGCATGTATAGAAATCCCACACAAATAGCCCAAGAATGACATCCGAGGGTGACAAAAAGGTGGCTAGTTCTCCAACTAAATCTAAGGAAACTATAGACTCATAACTCAAAATAATATACATGGATCTATAAAATAATGTAGACCCAAAAGAAAGAAGACTCAACACCACATTAGAAACAAAACAAACCATAGACATCAAAAGAAAAAAGTAGATTCATCATGAAACTTACATCATATCCAAAATTCAAATCTAAAATGCTAAAAAATCACCATTAGAAACAACCATTGTTCAAGAACCCAACAAGAACCACCACAAACATGCTAAGTGACTAATCACATACCGACACTTCCACATTGAGAAAGTGACAACCAACCTACTCGAATCATGCACTAAGAATGCAAGTAAACCTGCTACTATCTATCATCTAGAAACACCCCATGGGATTTTCAATATAAAAATTAGTCTCTCTATAGATCTAAAAAACTACAGGTTTTGGTTAACATGCAAAAATTGTAAAACCATCCATACTAGAGGCATGCAAGTAAATCTAAATCCACTTACCATTTGAAAGACATATAAGTCTAAAAACACCAAAATGGTTAAACCAAAACAATGAAATTGATAGAAAAGCATAACCATAGATTTTAAATAGAAAATCTACAAAACCTACAAATCTAGTCAACATGAATTTGAAACATGCAAGTATAACCATCCAATAGGAAAAAGAGGTTGTCTAAGAACTCCAAGCCACCAAATAGGCTAACTCCACATTCACCACCATGCACATGCATACACAGGAGCTATGCTATTCCAAAATCTTCTAGGTCATCCAATGACCAACTTCATTGTCTACTTGCATTTAGACACTAAATAACCAAAAGTTTCCAAAGCCAAGGGTCAAAACCAAGCACCCAATATAAGCATACCAAATTATAGTGTAGATAACTAATGCTTTTCCATGTATTCATGGAGCCAAATCTAGGCATCCATGAGCACTATGTTGTACATGACAACTAGGTGAAAAAATTCAAAAGAGGGTTATTCCATACTACCACATATGAGATCTAAGTCAACACCATACTACCAACAACTAAATTAACAACTCTATAATCCTCCACCTTCTACATCCTTCATCTGTCTATAATATTTTACCTTGGAAAATAATATCAATTGTAAGAATTTCGCTCATACAAGGATTAATAATAATTTCATTCCTTCACAAGATAAGAAATAAAAAATGAGGGATCACCCATAACCAAATCACCATGGATCCATCACATGCAATGACATGCAAACATGTAAATCTATAAAAGTATATGCAATCAACATGCAAGTAGGTGTGACTCATATGAAAGCACATGGAAACAACATACAAGTCCATAAAAGTACATGTTTACATTTTTAGAATATGGAAACCCCTTTGTATTTGTAATTTTACAAATTGTGTAATTTTTCGAAGCAAGATTAAGTATTTGATAAAAAAGATAAAATAGTAAACATTCACCAATAAATATTTTAAAGAAATAGGGCATTGTCGCTTTGTGTATTAAATTCATGATTGTTTGTATAAGAAATGGTTTACATTAAAAGATATTTTTAGTGTTGATTCTTGGGATTTGAACTAATTTTGTGGCTTTTTCATCCAAAGGCATTAATAGATAGATACTTGTCACTTTATATGCCAATATTGTAGTAAGATTAACTTTGTATTATTTAAAGTTTAATGAGATAGAAAAAAAAGGTCTTCTCTCAATTTTTTTAATATCAAAACTACTTTAACTAAAAACGAAATCTACCAAGCTTAGATCTCTCTTTCACTTGTTATATATAGTATAGAAAATATATCTCATAGAAAAGTTGACATCTAACTTGAATTAAAGCATATTGACTAAATTTAAAAGAGTTGAATACTATAGATCTCTCTTTCACTTGTTATATATAGTATAGAAAATATATCTCATACAAAAGTTGACATCTAACTTGAATTAAAGCATATTGACTAAATTTAAAAGAGTTGAATACTATAGATCTCTCTTTCACTTGTTATATAGTATAGAAAATATATCTCATACAAAAGTTGACATCTAACTTGAATTAAAGCATATTGACTAAATTTAAAAGAGTTGAATACTATATATAGTCTATAAAAATATAAGGGAAAATTGATGCACTACTAATAAAAAATGAAGTCTTTGAATCATCTACTATATATAATCTATAAAAAAATAAGAGCAAATTGATGCACTAACAATCAAAAGTTATAGTCCAACTTTCCTTGTATTTAAAGAAAGAGCAATATAAATTAAAAAAGATTAATTGAATCATTTATATTTAAGAGAAAATAATATTTCCCACAAAAAATATAATATAATAAATTCTAATGTAAACAAAAAATATTGGTTATAAATTTATAATAATAAATAAAAAATTATTGATGGTAGTGAGTGGAAAATAATATTTTGAATGAGGGAGAAGTGGGAAGGTGTTGGAAGTTATGAGTGAGGAGGAAGATGGAGAGGATGTAGATGGAGATGATAAAGGCATTCTTGAAGACAAATGATATTATTGCTAGGATGAGGTAGAGGATGTAGCCCTTTGTGATATTTGGATAGAAGCTTAGAAAATTATGGAAGAGAGGAGTTCTTTGCCTTCCTATGGAACTACATGGAATGCTTTGTGAGGGCTCTTCACAAGGGATTCTCCTCTCTTCTATTGTATCTGGTGTGGTTTCTTTTATGTAGGGTATTCCTTCATGGAGAGATCTAATTTGGAGTTGTATAGTCTTAGTGGGGCTTTGAATGATTATCCTTTGGAACTTCCTACAATGGTGTTGTAGGTCATTCATTCAATGAATCCCATAAGTTGATAGAGGCTATTTGTTGCAACTCCCGTATGTCCCCTAGGCTAGCCAGTGGTTATTGTGTTAGTAGGTGTAGGTACCTAAACTTGATTCCTACATTTCCATTGTCATCATACTAGGTTTATCCTACAAATTTGTATCCAACATTAATTAAACAAACAATATTTATTTTCTTAACTTTTTTGATTGATTCTTCTAATGTCAATTAAAAATTAAAAAAATCTTATTGTTAATTAATTTAAATGATTCCACTATCCATAATTAATAATTAAAATCAAACAATCCATCATTATCTACAAATTAATTTAAGAAATCATAAAATCAAAGAAAAATAACTTTTTTTTAGTTAGCTTATAGCTCAAAATGTACAATGAATCTTTGACAAGGACAAACATGAATCAAATCATTTAACTAATTGAAAAAATAAAATAAATAAATATATTAAATCATTAAAAATCAAGAAACTTACTAATAATAGCCATTTCATTCTTATCCACTTCATCTCATCATCATCCCCATCAATTTTTTTTTATAAATTGAGATTGAATCCTCATTTTTCAAAAATATTGAATCCAATTGAGCAAATATATGTTGTAGAGACAAGAAAAACACATTTGATCACAAATCTTAGCAAGAATGCTCTATTTGAGGTTTGTGTTGCATTCTAGAATAATTGGTTTTAAATGTTTATGTTTTAAATATGATTTTATTTTATTTTGGTTTTGTGTGCTAACCTAGAAATTAGGTTTAGTCAACTAATTAATTAGTTGCACATTCATCCAACAAATCATGATAAAAATAATCAAAGGTCAACATTGCACAAGACTTCAAATCTAGCCCATGGTTCCAAATGTGCAGGGCTCCAAAAAGAACCTTTTCAATATCCACCATTCATCAAGATTTGATCAAATATCCACTCTTCGTTCTTTCTCATCCATCCTTGCCTCAATATGTGCACCAATAACATAATGCCATTGTAATATGTTAAATTAGTTATGGAAAAAGGAAAGTTTTCCTTGAGAACCAACTTGTAATATTACCATTTAGATGGATTAGACAATTTAAAGTTGTGGTTTGATATATTTTTTTAATTCTTATAATCAGAAATGCAAAATCAAATGACTATATCTTTGATACAAAATGTTTAATTACAACACATTGTCTAATTTTTTTTTTTGTACAGTAAAATAAAATATAATATGTAGAAATGAAAAGTATAGGTCTTAACAATGCTTCTGTAACTATTTGAAAGCTTTTTCCATGGACCCCAACACGTAGTACAAACCTCTTCATGGCGTGCTGCCATCCTATATAGATGCAATGAAAAAGAACAGGAAACCTCAAAAATTGTACCAACATACACAAGAACAAAAATCACAAGCCCACTACATATGGAATGTATTTAAATAGTAAAAAGAATAAAAAATTCAACTAAAATGAATTAAGAAGAAATAAGGAAAAAAGAGAGGATATCACCTAAAAATCACCTTCTTCTAATACAAATACCGTCTTCTTCTAATATAAATACCTTCTTCTAATATAAATACCTACACACAAAGAAGAGAAATAAAATTTGGACGGTTATTTAGGGGCTTGCCTTAGTCAAACCTTTGTCTTGGTCTTTCGACCTCCAGGACAACCAAGATTGATTGGATGATAGATTTTTGATAAATGATAAGAATGCAAATAAATATTGATAAAATGACATGCAAGGGATATAATCAATAGATCGAGACATATAATGCTAACACCAAGATCATCCAATTGTTGGCATAAAGAGAAAATATTCAAAGTAAATGAGGAGACAACAAGACATGAATCTCTTACCAAGAAGTCATGAACAACTCCCAAAGTGAAAGCAAAGCTGCAATGTAGTTTTCTTAATCCCACAACCAAGGAATGACATGCAAGGTGCTAGATAAATGTTGCTATTTTAAAACTTGTAAAGCTTCATGTAGATAGTAGAGTGAAAACCAAAAGCATAGTATTATGTGCTTGAGAGAGAGAGATTTCCTTCCTCTTTTCCAAAGTAGAAGGTTGTGGTTTTTATGTCAAGTCCGAATGACATATAGGAGTGTTACATTTGATAGATTCAATAGATTCACAAGAATGTAATGTTCCAATGACCACATGAATTGTGATTTTTTGTGGGATGTTAGTGCATCACACAAATGTCAATGTATATTGCCTTTATCCAGGAGAAATGGAATCAAATTTCCAAGATCATCATAATTATGCTAGATAGAAAGAATTCTGGTGTTAACATCTTATGTTTACTATTCTTAAATCATGAGCCAAAAGGGAAAAAATTTCATAGTGTGAAATTATTTTCCTACACTACATTTCCCCCCTCTTAAGTAGGCATATGCATTATACTAAATATGCATGCTAAAGTAAGAAATGAATTAGCTAACAATTATCGAAGGAATTGTAGAGGAAGAACAATCTTTAGTCCACATAGATATGCCTCTAGGGAAAGAAGATCTACAAAATAAATAAAATATCCTATACAAGATGAACATGCTAATGCATAAATAATTACATAAAATATATTAGCCAAAAGATACAACACAAATTAAAATTCACACAACACACAAATAGAAAAAGACATGAATTAGCCAGAAAGAGAAAGAGAGATAACATGAAGGGAATACAATTAAATATTTTGATAAATGATTTTAATAAATGATTTTGATAGACGATTTTGATAATATGGCCAACAAGTTGTGTTATGCTAAAGATCATACAATGATAAATGATTGATCATTCTTGCTGCAAGGTGGGTTGCGAACCAACCATGGAAAGGATAGGATATATGAAAACCAACAACCTATCAAGATGCACTATACTAGGTGGTTCATATACTATCAAGCTTCTTATAAAGGTTTATTTATTTATTTGAGATAATAATATTGTGATTGTACATTATGATAACCCCCCTTAAAATAGTTGCATGACTTAAGGAGTGTAAATATTTTAAGGAGAGAGATAAAAGAGATAAAAGGAGGATGTTGTGTGATGAAACACAAGATATTGTGCTCATGGAATATCATCACACACTGAAGGGATGCCACATAATCTTCAAAATATCACTCTTAACAAGAACACTAAGGGATTTATAGACTTGGGGTTATTATTAAGATTTGATAATCATGTATATCAATAGATTATTATTTTTTAAATAGTCATCATTCCCTAGGTGTAGTGGAACTCCAAACATAGAGGAAGAAAGTCACATATAAAATCAAATAAAATATTTGGGTCAACATGAAAGATACCTAAATGTCTCAATGCTTTGCATTGTCCCCAAAATCGAGAAGATCAATATACATCACATAGTAGAAAGATGATACAAATAGAGGATTTAAAATGCTTCATATCTCTTGTACCCATGCTCCTACAAGAGTTTCATGGGTTCTCTAGGTAATATTAATAAACATATACAAACAAGTATGAGGGAGACACAAACAAAGCTCACAAATAAAACAACCAAAATCTAAAGATGAGAGAAGTATTGCTTTAAATTACTCACTCAAATAGATCACCGATCTTAAAATCTTGATCATAAGGGGAGGGAGGTTGAGCCTACAAAGGAAGTACCATTAAAGTGGTACTAGGAATTTCACCCACAACAAGATCCAAAGAACTAGCTACAAACATAACATCATCATAAACATCCTCTGAGGTGAACGCCAACGATTTTGTGAAAATTGTAGACAATACTGGAATATATCTCATGGAATCAAATATATTATCATTTTAAGGAGAAGATGGTGAGTCACTATCAAAATAAATGAAAAGAGGATTTTCATAGCTACTTTGACAAACAAGAGCAGTAATAGGTGTAGAAGTATGCACTTATTCTACAAAGAAGACTGATGATGAAGGGCTTGAATGTGATGAAGATGGTAGATTTGGATTTTTCTTGCAATAAGGTAGAGTTGGATAATGTTTTGGTTTACGCTTGGGAGGTGGGTGAGGGATATTGATATCAACAGAGTAAAGAAAAATTACATTTAGAAAGACTTCATGATGGGTACACTAAAATGCTACTAGGTTGGAAAATGTAGCATTGGGGATTAGATATGTGTTTAGCATGTTTATTGACTTTGAAAATTTGGAATGATAGGAAGATATGAAATAAAAGGTGGTTCCATTCAAGGAACCAAGAACACTTGCACTTGCTTCAGGTGAGGCTCACTAGGGTCTTGAGAAGGAATATGATATGGTGTAGAAGAAACAACCACCAATGATGGAGATGAAGGGGAAGAAGACATCACCAAATTTAGGGGTAGACACATTGAAGGAGGATGCTTGGATTCAGACATTTGCAAAGTAGCTTGTTCATGGACCAACACACATCAATGATGCTTATTCCCTCGTACAATTTGGTTACATCAATGATGGGGTCCATGCATATTTTCCTAAGAGGGATCACTTTGATTCAATTGAGGGGCTTTCTTCACTTCTAGGAAAAATGAAGAATAGGCTCACTAGGTTAAGGGAGAGAGATTTGGGGTGCATGATCCATAGCTTGTATCATAGATACCTTCCCTCTTTCTGTCAAGGGAAGTTGGAGGAACATGAGGAACCATCAAAGGAAAAGACATGGGAAGTGCACGAGAAGAATTCTATCCACTGGGATGTTTTTATTTTACTACCTGATGGGTAATTCTAGGAACAATGGGAGCCAAAGGAGGAGATAAAATATGATAGGAATACTTACCCAACATGGATATGTTTCCCTGGTTTCCCATTTTGACATTTGGAAGAATAAGAGGCACCATTGAAGCTTGGGAAACCTTAGGGGGAGTGGGGGGTCTACTTAACGAAGCATTATTATCTTTAGTCACTAAAGATGTGGGCATGGAGGAAAAAGCATGCTACTGTGATGAAGAGACTAAAGGAGAAGTGACCACCAAAGATGGTGATGAAGAATGAGCTATTGAATATGAAGATGCTAAAGAAACCTCTTTGAACTTAGAATATACTTTAAATAATAAATCATCATGAGGTGTTATAGGTCCTAGATGCAATGGAAAATAATGGTTGTGAGAAAATCCTCCATTGGACACAAGTGGCCTATATCCAGTATGATGGATAGTGTGCATTGTGCCACAATGAGGAAACTTTAGGGATTTATGTATCACACAAGTGATTGCATTCATGGAAATTAGCCATGAAATGCCCAAATTAGATTCGAGGATGATAACAAATGTAGTTTCCATTGAATTGGGTCCAACTTGGACCTTCAAAGTGATGGAACACATGAAAGGAAGAGAGAGACCATTGTGTGTATGAATCCCCACTGAAGAATCATCATATTTTCCTCTATGAAAATCATTAATAGAAATATTTTCTTTGTTTTGATATTTACCCTACGAACAGGATAAACAAGAACACCATGAATGGTCTTCTCACTAAAATGAGTAGGGATATAAAGAGGTCCATCATCCTTTATAAATGGAAACTCATTTTTAGTAAAAGATATGATAGGTATGGTGATGTCATGCATTGGAAGTGTTCCAATGGAAATATCAACCATAACAATAATTTGTTTTATTTCAGTTTGAGAAGTTGTAGAAGTTGAGGCACCAACTTAAACAAATTTAGAAGAATGTGTAGAAAAAGGATTAGTATAGATCTAGAGCTCCTAATTCAACTTGGAAACCAATTTATTAGTAGTTTCCTTCTTATCCTATATTTGGATGTTATCGAAATCGATGTGGTCTCACACCAAATGGTGAAGACACATAAATATATCAAAATCAAGACCAGGGAAACGATGAAACTTGAAAAAGTTTTAGGATTGTAGCAAGTTAGATAAGGTTGATTATTCAATATAGATTTGATTTCAAGAAGATAAATAAAATTATCTTTTAATAAATTTTGTATGATATTGTACAAAGAGTGAGAATTTTTGAATGATATATACTTTTGAGGTACTACAATAGAGACCCCATAATCCTTTGGTACAATAATGATACTTTCTTGATAGTTAAAAGGTTTATTTCTTTTATAATTTATGGAAGAAGATGCACCACCTTAATTATCAGAGTGAGTCAATGAGGTAGAGCCCCCATAATGACTTATATACTACTAATAATCCCTCAAAGCTATGTGAATATGAGAAAATGAGTTGTATTTCATTAATAATATCTTGTCTATAAGAACTGACTATATGTTTTTGATGAATACACAACTGTACATTGGAATCAGGAAGTACATAAAGAATTTGCAAAAATAATGATTGATATCTGAAGATAAAATCAATCACTTTATCGATAGGTCCCTGCTTGCAATGGATTAGATCAATGAAGGTGATCTATGGTCCAATGTTTGCTTGGAAATGCTAGAGAAATTGATTTATTAGTTGCTTGAATCTAAAAGTAAAATTTTTACGAAGAGAGAAAAAACAACCAATGTGATATCTTTCAATGATCACAAGAATAGTTTGGATAACAATGCTTCCTAAAATATAAAGTCACTACATAATGTAGTGAATGTAGAGACATGGATTTGGGGGTAACCTTTTCCACTATATTTTTGAATCGTGGTGCTTCAAAGTCCTGAGGGAGAGGCATGTTAAGGATGTGTAGTGCTAATGGGCTATGTTTGTAGTAGGATTGGATCAAAGGTTGTGAAGAAGTGTTAGATGTAGCTATTTCATTTTGTAATTGACCAAAATTTTGGAGAAGTTGGTTTAGGATTGGATTGATTGTGTGAGTGTAGGTGGCATATGTTTGGACTATAGATGTTGTAATGGTAGAGATAGGGGTTGAGAAGCACCAAGACCCAATCCAAGAAAGCTATAGCAAGAGCCATATGAACAACCCACAAATAATCCAAAAGAAGATGCTCCTATTATTTCCATAGGTGTTGTTGTCACCATATGAACAATAGGAATTGACATAAACCTGGAAATTTGCATACCATCAATGTTTAAATCTGAGTCTTGCAGATTAGCCAATAGCGAAGTATAGGAGGGGACATTGCTATGAACAATGTGCACCAAAATCCAGAGAAATTCAAATGTTCTGTTGTTAGAGATGAGCATATTGCAGATGGTATCCACAATAGGAGCACCTTGTGCAAACATATCATTAGATAAAATATTCTAAAATTCTCACAAATTTTCTTCTAGAGTTTGAATTTTCTCAAAATAACTCTTAGGGAAGCATCATAATTGACATCACCAATTGAATAGGGTGATGAGATGAGTTGGTGAAGTGGGATTTACGACAATGTAATGAGGAGGTAATTTTGGGTAGTTAGAAATGCATGTTGTAAATTGTTCTTTAGAAAAATCCTAAGTTCGGGTAGGAGATGTGAATGATGTAGGTTGTGACATGTTTAAATTACAAATACTTATCCGAGCTATGTTACCTAAAGAAAGAGATTGGGTTGTAAAGATCATAGGGTTCTGTACAAGACTTAATCTGAATTTATTAAAAGTATCACAATCAAAAGAGGTATAAGCAATTGATTTTTTATTTTAAGAGTTATTTTATTTTTTAGTTTTCTATTGTTATTTTTGACTAAGGTTTGAGGTGTAAGATGTTGGGTATACCAAAATATAATATGTTAAATTGGTTCTGGAAAAATAAGTCTTGGGAACCAAATTGTTAAATTACCATTTAGATGGATCAAACAATCTATTGTTGTGGCTTGATAAATATTTTAATGCTTATAATCAAAAATAAAAATCAAATCACTATAACTTCGATACAAAATTTTCAATTACAACAAATTGTTTGAAATATATTTTTCCATACTATAATAGATAATATAATTTATGTATAAATGAAAGGTACAAGTATCAATGATTCTTTTGTTACTATTTGAAATCCTTTTACACATACCCCAACGTGTAGCATGGATGTCCTCGTGGAGCACTATCATCGTATACATATGTGACAAAAAAAAATCGAAAACCTCAAAAACTATACCTAGATATACACCAAAAAAATCGTAGGCCCATTGGGTATGAAATGTATTTAAATAGTAAAAACATAAAAAAATATCACTAAAAGGAATTGAGAAGAAATAAGGAAAAAAGAAGGATATTACCTGAAAATCACCTTCTTCCAATCTAAATACTCAAGCACACAAAGAAGAGAATGTTTGGGTGGATGTTTAGGGTTTGCCTCAATCAAACCCCCATCTTGGTCTTTTGAACTCTATGAACAACCAAGATTGATTGGATAATCCAATTTTGATAAATGATAAGAATGCAAATAAAGATTGATAAAATGCCATGCAAATGATTTAATCAATAGATTGAGACATAACATGCTAACATCAAGAGCATTCAACTGTTAGCATAAAGAGAAAATATTCAAACTAAATGATAAGGATACAACAAGACTTGTGAATCTCTCCCAAGAAGTCATGAACAACTCCCAAAGTGAAATTAAAGATGCAATGTAGTTGTCTTAATCCACAAACAAGGAATGACATGCAAGGTTTTGGATAAATGTTGCCATTTCAAAACCTGTAAAGCTTCATAAAGATAGTAGAGAAAAAACCAAAAGAATAATATTGTGCATTTGAGAGAGAGAGAGATATTTACTTCCTCTTTTTCAAAATATAAGGCCACAAATTTCTTGTCAATCTCGACTGCCATACATGAGAGTTACATTTCATAGATTTGTGAGAACGTAATGTTCCAATGACCACTTGAATCATTTTTTCTAAAGGACATTAGTGTGTCATGTGGAAATCTGCATGTAGAACCTGCATTTGACAGAAATGGAATAAAATTTCCAAGATTTTCATAGTTATGCTATAAAAAAGGAATTCTAGTGTTAACATATTATGATTAAACTATTTTTAAATCATGATCTAAAAGGGGAGACATTACGTAGTGTGACATTATAGGGTATGCAATTTCCTACACTACAACCACTTTTGTCATATTCCCATTCTCTTGCACATAAGAATCAACCCTAGCACTCCATCTCATGGGATTTGATCTCATCTATCCATTCAATCAATAAAAAATCTAGATTGAGCACATAGTTATGTTATAGTATTGGGCATCCCCGCTCTACTTCAAAAATCAAGGATTTTTTTTGGATGCAACATAGTGATTTTGTAGGATTGGGTATGTGTGAGGGGGAAAATTGTAGATGAAAAGCAAGATCAAATTGTAATTAAAATTAGGATCTCAACTAAGATCAAACAAAGAAAATCTAAAATCTAATCCTACACATACGAAATGAAACTAAGCTAATTGAACATACATTAAGAAACCTATGAAATTACCAAAATGAATGCAAGCAATAAGCACAACTATACCACCCCGTAGCGAAGTGTATTCACTTGATGTTGGATTGTTCTTGTCACCACGAAGACTCCAAAGTTCATGTGAAAAAGCTAGATGAATGATGCTTGGTTGATCAAAAAAATGTTGAATCTCTATCAATGGTGATTGTGACAACACTTTGTTGCAAAAAGTATGTTGATTCTCCAATCCTTATTTGTCAGGAGAGAGGTTTGTTATATAGGAAATGAGATTTTGAATCGATGATTAGGATTGCGTTGGAGAAAATCCAGATCAATGGTCAAAATGTGTTGAGAGGATTTAGACATGAGAAGATTGTGCAAATTTGATTGCACAATTTGGGTGATTGAAGAATAGATTGGTTAGTCAGGGTTTAGATTGATTAGTTAGGATTTGATTGATCAGTCAGGGTTTAGTTAGGAAATTGATGGTTGAGTTAGCAAAATTAGATGGTTGAGTTAGCAAATTAGATGGTTGAGTTAGCAAATTAGATTGCTCAGTCAGCAACCCATGATTTTTTCAATCAGAAAGTGGGTGAGGAATATGAATTAATTGATTTAATTAATTAATTCCTTTTTGGAGTTGAACGTGCAAATCAAGTTTAACTTTTACAAATAGAGTTGCATTAGTTTGATTTGATTTTTGATAATTGATTTGATTATTCAAATTTTGGAGGGAAAATGTCATAATTAAATTATTATGATTTAATAATTTAATCAATTTAGGGGAATAAGGTGATTTAGTGACGTAATCAAATAATTGGTGTTGTTTGACTAATCAAGATGAAATAAGATTAGATTAGGACTTTATTAAATAAATGTAATTTATTTAATTGGTTGAAATGATGAAACATGAATTAATCAAATAACATTGTATTATTCAATTAATAGTAGAATTAGGGTTTTCAACACTTTATTAAATAAATGGTATTTATTTAATTTTTTGAGAATGATGAAAAAGTGAATTAATTAAATAATGTTGTATTATTCAATTAATAGAGGAAATTAGGGTTTCAGTTGCTGTTTGATGCTATGGGATGATCGTGGGATGATTTTGAGGTGATTCGAGATGTTCCAGAGATGTTCTGAGATGATTCTGAGATGTTTCAAGATTGTCTGAGTTGACTCTGAGATGTTCCAAGATGTTTCAGGTTGATTATGAGATGTTTTGAGACGTTCTGGGGTGATTTCGAGATGTTTCAAGATGTTTCGAGACATTTTGGGTTGATTTTGAGATGTTCTGAGATGCTACAGGTTGATTCTGAAATGTTCCAAGATGTTCCATGTTGATTCTGAGATGTTCTAAGACGTTTTGAGGTGATTTTGAGATGCTCTGAGACATTCTGAGTTGATTTTGAGATGTTCTGAGACATTTTGGGTTGATTCTGAGATGTTTCGAGATATTTTGAGTTGTGATAGGTGTTAAGATAATTTTACATGTCTACATTTTTCCCCTCTTTGATATAAAGTAAGTTGGTTGCTTTGTTTCAAAAATTCTATTTTTAAGCTCAAGTTTTTGAAAAAAATTTATGACCCACTGTGCCCTGGTGTTTCGTGGAATGATTGTAGGACTTTGTGTTGCCCCCTCGAGAGGTTGGCTGAAAATTTCAAGTTTTGAGGCCAGGCTCATGACTCTATTCTATTTCAGTTCCAATTTGTTTAGGTTGAAGAATTAGATCTTCAGAGAGCTTCTAATTTGAAAGTAGGAAGGTTCCCCTAGTAGAAATTAGGGTTTCTTGAGGTTTAATATAGGCAATTAGTCCTCTAGTTAGCTCATTTGTGCTTTGATCCTTTTGCTAATTCTTGTCTCTTGATTTCCCATTCTGTCAGTTTTCGAGGAGCAATGCCAAGATTTGAGGGAGCCCCACATTATTCCGAGCTTGTTGGGAGGTTGGACGACCCTTAGGCATTGGTGGCCTTGTATGTACCTTCTCACTTTTCACTTTTGTCTTGTTTCATTCTCATTATGCGTGTACTAAGTTTCCTAAGTCAAAAGCGCAATTTTGTGATTTCTAATCATTTTCCTTGGTTTCCTTGCACTTGCTAGTTGAAAACCCTCGCCTTTGACTTAAATCCACACCTTTGACTGAAATCCATGCCTTTGACTAAAACCCTCACCTTTGTTTTAAGCATTTGACCTAAAAGCTTGCCTTTGACCAGAAAGCTCGCTTTTGATTGCTCTAGGTTCTTAATCCTTTCCTTTGATTGAAATCCACGCCTTTGACCAAGATCCCCACCCTTGTTTCCTCATCTTTGACTAAAATGCTCGCAATTGCCTAAAAAGCTCACTTTTTCTTGGTGCTTTTTGAGCATTTTCTCAAAACCCTTGCATGTGCTTGTTTTTTTCTGTTTGCAACCCTAAGTCTCATTTTTCATCATTTTTATGTCATTTTGTGTTGCTTTACATGTTCAGAGTGAAACCCTAACATCGTGAGTTAAAATGATTGCAGGTGGTCATTCTGTTAAACAACCAGATCCAGATGGTGGTCCGCAGCTTGGTCTATATAGTTTTTCCCCTTTTTGTTGGGCAGTGCACTTGATCTTTATTATGTTGTTGTTTAGAGACATATTACAGACATGATTTTTTGTATATATATTCATCGGCCCAGTCGAGGCCTCGTATATATGTTATGATGTTGTATTATCCTATCACACTTGTTTCACTAATGATGATGTACTATGACATTCCCACCTTTTGATGATGATGATATATGTGAGATATACCTTCTTTGATTCAACTTCATTTTATGCTTCATGGATGAAAATGTATGATGATGTATGCATATGATATGGATGGATGGATCGTACTTTGTATCATATGATGTTTTATTATGGATGATCAATATACCTTTGTGATAGATGTGGTGTTGATATATGATGGATATATGCCCCATACATGACACAAGATGTTTTTTATTGGTTTATTATCATCATGATATGTACTGATGACACTGTGGATGTAGGATGGATGTTAGTTAAGAGAAATATTTGATGATAGATAGAAATTTGATGCTGTTAGTAATTGATGAGTTGCTTTCGCTTTACTTGGAGGCTTTGCAATTTTTGAACAATCCTGTTTGATGAAGCAAACAGATACGATGCACCATGGTATTAATGAACAAGGTGACCTTGTATCCATTACGTGGACTTTGACTCTACAAACAAAGAGTATTCTTGTTCATACCAGACATACGAAAACTTTGTTTAAAGTATATAGTTGGGTTGTGTTAGAACTTTTCGAACCAGTCACACAGAGAGGTATAGGAAACCTAACATGAAAATGCTACACAAATTTCAGACCATTTACATAGAGAGGTATGAAATACCTAACATGCAACTGCTACACGAATTTCAGACCATTTACACAAAGAGGTATGAATACCTAACATGCAACTGTTACACGAATTGTTTCAACACAACTTTCATACACTCAATAAAGCAAGTATTCACCATGGTAGTTTTAAAAAAATATATTACAAACAACAAATCGAAATGATGCTCAATTGCCCCCATTCCTTCTCTAAATCCTTATGGACATCCTCGAGAGATCCTGGGAATGAGTCAATAAAATAAGTCATAAAAGATAAGACTATAAAAAGATAAAAAAAAAGTTGCAGTATCACTTGCCATATCTGTTTGGGGTGGCCCGACTATTATCTGGTGTTGATCATGTCTATCGTAGGAATGGATCCGTTAAGGCATATCTCAGGATGTTGTTGGGACTTGTCAAAAGATAGGTAGTTGCTACTTTGGCATTGATTTTGTCTGTATATTGTCAGATATTTTGCAATTGTTTGCTTGAAAGTTCTAGCTGTTGATGTTTTCTTTGTTTGTTTGTTTGTTTTGTCAAAGGGTGAGTGCGATGATCTATTTATTATGGGTGACGTCTTATTGCAGATTTTGATTGGCGGGTTGGGTCTTTTTGATTTTTTAAAGTTTTTATGATGCTATTTATGTTGTTTTCAGGGGACTAACCTAGGGCCTCGGGGGCTCATCATAGATAGGCCTTTCCTATGTTGTATACGCAGAGGCTTGTAGTTCGCTTGGTTTGAGTGTTTTTGATCTTTTCTATTTTGTGAATATTTTTGGATTTTCTATGTTTGACTATTTTTTGGGTTTTGAATTTTTGACCAAGCATGTTGGAAACCTAAGGGGACTGACCTAGGGTCTCGGGGGCTGATAAGCCTTGCCTATGTTGTACACACAAAGACCACATAGTTTAACTGTTTGACTCAAAGCATAAACTATTTTTGGGTAAACAACATTGATAATCTGGATTGATATTCCACTTCTATGTCTAGAGGATATGTTGCGGAAAATATACTTAAACTAGTTGCGAGGTTCAAGAAAATGTTGATATCTTAGATTGTTTGAGTGAAGGAATAACCCAACGATTTTGTTTTGTTTTTGATGTTTTTCAAATGTTTTGGATTTTTTTGTTGTTTGTGATCTTTTGCTATTTTTGTTGTTTTTGATCTTTTCCTATTTTCATGACCATGATAGGATGTTCAAAGATCTAATCCATGACCATCTTCGAGAAGTTGCCCCCAATTGTAGACAAGACTACTTTCCTTAATCAGTGTCAAGCCATGGTTGGATAGACTGTTTTATTATGAAATGAATGGGTGGATGCTGTGAATAGTACTGATAGATAATGATGCAAGTTTTATTCAAACATAGTGCTTGTTTTCCAAGTTTTCACTATGGAACCTGTTCTAGGAGTGCCACAAAGTGGTTTTCACTTAGAGAATGTTTTATTTCTCTTTACTGTTTTTCTTGCTTTTTTTTATTTTTTTTGTATTTTTTATATTTTTCCTTTTTTCCTTTTTCTTTTTTTGGATTGTTACCCTTTTGCTTGGGGTATTCTGATGTGTTTCATGTGTAGAATATTTTGAGGTGGCTGCTGTTTAGCGGTTCAACTAAAGGTTCTCCTTTAGGAGTAGCTAATTGATATTCCCCAAAGTCGTAGCTTGTTGTGATGACAAACGAGCCTAGCCAGTTGGGTTCAAAGTTTCCTTTGCCATCTTGATTTAGTTGTACCTTTTGATTCTCTTTGAGGACTAATTCACCAACTTGAAATTTCTTATTCTTGATCTTTTTTTCATAGTTTCGTTTGAGCCGATTCTAATAAACTTGTAGATGGTTTAATGTGCTCAAACTCCTTTCATCTAGGAGTTCTAATTCATTTAGCCTGGATTCCCTATATTCTTCATTGATGATAATACCTTTTAGTGAAACTTGCAATGAAGGGATTTTGACCTCAATAGGAAAGATGGCCTTTGATCCGTAGACCAAGGAAAATGGTGTGGCACCAGTAGGTGTACGAATGCTAGATCAATAGGTGAATAAGGCTGGGTTTAGCTGCAAATGCCAATCATGACTAGCTTTGTTAATAGTCTTTTTGAGTTTTTTTAGTATGGTTTTGTTAGATGACTCAACCTGACCATTTCCTTGGGGGTACTAGGGCGTGGAAAATTGATGTTGGATAGAAAATTGGGAACAAAGCTCTTGGACATCCCGATTTTTGAATTGTCTGTTATTATTGTTTGGGGAATTCCATACCTGCAGATGAGATAATTCAAAATGAATTTTGATATCTGTTTGCCAGTGATATAGGTTAATGGAATTGCTTCTATCCATTTAGTGAAATACTTTGTTGTTGTGATAATGAATTTGTGCCCATTGGATGAAGCGAGTGATATCTTGCCTACTAGGTCTAATCCCCATTGCGAGAAAGGCCATAGTGTGGTTATAGGTCTCAATTCCTATGCTGGTGCATGAACCAAGTTATTGTGCTGCTGACATTGTCGACATTTTCTAGAATATTGTATGCATTCTTGTTCCATGGAGGGCCAGTAGTATCCTGTTCTGAGTAGTTTCTAGACTAGGTTAAGTTCGCTAGAGTGGGATCGACAAATACCTTCATGAACCTATGGTAAGGCTGTTTGTGCTTCTTCTACATTAAGGCACCTGAGTAACATACCATCTAGACTACGATGGTATAGGGTATCTCTTAAGATGGTAAAACGGGAAGTTCTACGAGTCAAGGTTTTCTTTTGGGTGGTCATTAAGCCAAGTTGTATGATACCATGCTGGATGTAGTCAAAGGTATCTTGGTACCATGGGGAGTTAGGACCAACAACAACACATACCAATTCTAATTCCAGGATGTCGAATGTTGGTACAAGCAGCTGTTCCACGAGGAACTCATACTTAGGCATGTTCTGTGGAATATCAAGCAGTGAGCCTATTGTTGCCATTACATTGACAACTTTGTTATTGATCCGAGGAATTTGCTGAAAGGTTATTCTGAGAAATTATTCCTTGGAGCTATCCACCATCCTTTTATATGGTAGAAATTTGTCATCTTTTGTCTGGTACTCATCATTCACTTGTCTGATCACTAGCTAAGAGTCTTCAAAGACATGTAACTCTTTTATTCTCCATTCAATAGCCATTTTTAATCCTATGATAAGAGATTCATATTCTGAGATGTTGTTCATGCATGGGAATGCAATCCTATATGCCTTGGGTATACTATCTCCTTGGGGTGTGAGAAATAGAATATCAACTCCAGATTCATGTTGAGTATGGGACCCATCAAAGTATAGAGTCCATTGGTCTATCTGTTCTGTCATCAAGGTACTCTCATCTGGAAAGTCCACAATGAGAGGTTTATGATCATCTAAGGGTGCTTTGGCTAGTTGGTCTACTATAATTTGTCCCTTGATAGCTATCCTATCCACATACTCTATATCAAATTTACTCAGGATCATCACCCATTTGGCTATTCGGCCTGTTAGGGCTGCCTTTGCTAGTAAGTACTTGAGTGGGTCTACCTTAGAAATTAGCTTGAATTTTCTATTTAGGATGTAGTGTCTCAGCTTTTGTGTTGAAAAAATGACTGAGAGACACGCTCTTTCAATGGGTGAGTAGTTTAGTTCATAGCCTACCAGTGTTCTACTGATATAGTAGACTGCCCTTTCTTTATTGTTATCATCTAGCTGGGCCAAGAGAGCTCCTAGTGTTGCTTGTGTGGTAGACGCATAAAGTATCATTTCCTTTTCTGGGATAGGCGACATGAGTACATGAGGAATAAGTAGGTACTCTTTGACTTGTTGGAATGCTTGGTAACATCTCCCATCCCACTTGAAGGTGATTTCCTTGTGTAGGAGATGAGTGAAAGGGTGACATTTGTCCGCCAATTATGCGATAAGTCACTTGATGGATTGTAGCTTCCCTTGTAGGCTCCTCAACTTTTTTAGTGTCTTTGGTGGAGGCATCTCTATTATTTCTTTTACTTTGGCTGGATCTACTTCAATCCCTCTTCTTGACACTATGTACTCAAAAATATTTCCAGATGTTACTTCAAATACACATTTCTTAGGATTGAGTCTCAGATTGTATTATTCAAGACGATCAAATACCTTGGCCAAGTTTGTTAAGTGGTCTGTCCTTTTGACCGACTTTGCTAGAATGTTGTCCATGTAGTCCTCCATGATTGTGTGTAGCATATCATGAAATATGGTCATCATTGCTCTTTGATATGTGGCTCCTGCATTCTTTAGACCAAAGGGCATTACATTCCAACAAAAAGTTCCCTAAGCACAAGTAAATGTTGTTTTGTGTTGGTCATCTAGAGAGATCTTTATCTGGTTGTATCTGGAGAAACCATCCATTAAGGATAGCATCTCATGCCCTATTGTTAGATCTACAATCATGTCTATACTTGGCAACAAAAAGTCATCCTTTGGATAGGCCTTGTTCAAGTCTCTAAAGTCTGTGCATATCCTTATGCCCCTAGTAGGTTTGGAAACTGGTACTAGATTTGATATCCATTGTGGATAGTCGATGGGTATGATGAAACCTACATCTAGTAGTTTCTTTAGCTCTACCTTTACCAGTAATGCTATCCGCGGATGCATTTTTCTGAGTTTTTGCTTGATAGGATTTGGTCCAGGGATTACAACTAGATGATGTACCACTAATGTTGGATCTAGTCTAGGCATGTCAGCATAGGTCCATGCAAAATTTACCTTCTGGGCATTGATGAAAGTTGTGAAGTTGTATTTTTCTTCTGGGTCAAGTGATGCTGCATGGTAGGTTATCTTCGGGTCCTCTGTTGTGCCAACATTTATGGGTTCTACTTCTTCTACTAGCAATGTTGATCTTTCCTGATATTCTGATATGGGGAGATTGAACCCTCCATCCTCGGGTGCCTCTGAGAGGTTTTCACCTTCAGATGCGTCCTTTATTTTCCTCTTTTCTGGATCCAATAGATCCACAATGTGGTTTTCTCTAGGGTATCATATTTTTATGTTCTTTCATTTTTGCAACTGGAAGATTCAATCTCTCCACCAAAGTATGCCTCTTGTTCAAGTTCCATGATGAACCCTGCTTTGTGGTCTCCTGCTGGTATGTCTGTTTGAAGTCCCATGAACTCCATGATTACCTCATCATTCTGGAATTGATCAACAACAGGTGTATGTTGTTGTTGATCCCAATATATGAGTTGTGGGTAACAGAGTGGGAGGTTATTATCTTGATCTGCAAAGCTTATGGAAGTGGATGAAAGGGTCAGTATGGCTCGGGTGTATTTTTCCCATTAAGTGTTTAGGTGGTCATTGCTAGAAGTGGGAGAACCATATCCAGTGACGAAGGAAGGAGAATCCCATTCGTATTCATCAGAGTCCGTACCAAAATTGTAGTAGATGTTGGGAATGGTTTGAATATGTTGGAGAGGGAACCTATCAATGCTAAAGTTATCAAATAAGTCTTCAATGGTGTTGTGTGGTCTCAAAATACACCCCAAGACTATAAGACTTGGGACCCAAGTGCAAAAAAAATGTATAACTCTTATGGCAGGAGCTAACTAGTTGAAAAGATCACCGAAAGTGAAAAGTAAAGAGAAAGCTTTAAGCAAAGATTAATTCGTAATGTAAGTGTTTTGGGTACTGGATACTGGGAACTAGGAATGTTTGAAAAGGAAAAAGGTGATGCAGATACGAGCAGAGTGTTCCGGTCCAATATTTGGAGTCTGGTAAGATGGAAGTCCGAGAAAGTTCATTAGTAAAGCTGAATATCAGGTATTGGGTAACGATGAGAAATGAAATTTTAAAATTTTAAGGTTATCTAATGATTTCGATAGTTCGGTAACTTGGTATATGTAGAAGATAATCATGCAAGGATTTTTAATATGCTAAAAAGTGTGTTATTTATGAGATTTATGTATTAACACTGAATAATGGTTTTGTTTACATGAGATGTTTATAAATGTTTTTCTTTTAAAAGGGATTTAATGAGTAAAATTTGTGATTGTAGGAGATGTAGATTGTGATGAAAATTTTGGGTATGGATGGTCAAGAAAATTTGAATCATGGATAGAATCATATCTAAGTCGGGTTGCTTATTCTAGGATGCTGTAGGCAGAGGAGTTTGAATCCATCGGATGCTGGAGATCCCAGTATTTCACATGCGGTGGATAAAAGCGCCAACCTCTAAGGAAGCCCATTCCCAAGAGTAGAAAGCCAGAGGAAAAGAAAAAGTGTGGGAACAAAATGATGATTTAATCATGTTGAATATATGGGAAGTTCCTACAGGCTATCCTGATTCGAAGTATCATCCTGGTGAAAAATTAAAGATTAAAGCCCGAAGAGCTTTAATGTGCAATTGGAGTTGACCTTCGATGACTTCAATTGCAATTCTCTTACCAGTCACTACATTCCACGTGCCTTGATGTGATTTGTACCTTGGATTTCCTCTCATATATTTGTCTTATCCTATCTGTGCCTTGTGTTCTATAAAAGGCCAAAGGATACCTTTTTTTAATTTTAAGTTCATAATTTGTGGATGTCAGAAGAGCCAAAACTTCTCTAAGTTTTGTTCTTTTTTCCTATTTTCTGAATCATTCTAGTCTAAAAACCTATATGCACGTAGACATTAATCAATATCGGATCCAATTTGATAGCTACCTATCTCATGAATCTTTTGTAGCTAGTTTTGTTAGTTCATCCAAAGAAGACTATGTACTGTGCCGTTTAAGGGTGTATACAGAACCTACTCGGTGTCCAAACTAAAACTCCTCTCTTTAAAAGCTTGCACCATTTTATATGTAGCTGTGAAACAATCTGGTGAAGTATAAAGCAGTTTTCTTTGATTTGGTTAATTCTTTGGGGCATGCGTGGAGAATAATCGGGAGAAATTTTAATTTTTAGTATTTTTTGCTTTGTTTTAGAATAGATATTTAAATCCTTGAAAATGTTCCAAAAAATAGATGGATGAATGGAAATTTAATGAAAATCTTTCAATTTCTATGAAATTGCTAAATGTTTAATACTAAATCTACTTAAGTGATAGCGAAGAAGTTGTTGATGTTCATGATATATTATTTCAAATCTTTTGATTCCATGATATTTGTTCTTATGATGCAATTGAAAACTCAGTGTCTAATATATACAATTTTAAACAACCATATTTCCTTTGAGATTAACAACATTATCACATCATACCCGAGAGTGAACCTAGTACAGTCAAGACCTGACTACCAAAGACTTGGGATTGAACTGAGTCAATCTTTTCTTGTTAAAGCAGATTCCCCTTTTAGATTGTCTTTGTTCCATATCTTTCAAGAAGGATAGGCTTTTTGTAGTTTGTCTGTGAAGAATTTATTCACCCTGTTGCTACGAGTAAAATTGTCGTCAATAGGAACTGACACTAAAAGGAGGGCCTATTTTGAATTTTATATTAGTCCTGAGTTTAAGAAGGAAGCTTGTAAAGTGAAATTTAATGCAAGCTGATATTTCAGCATGGAAGTTGAAAAAATTTGGAAAATATTTAACCAAATATTACATCCTTTAGTTTATTCACCTTTGGTAGAGTTACCGAGTGTAGAATTCATGATACAACTGATCACGGTGAAGTCAACTGTGATTTTTTTTTTAACTAGGGTAAGTCTAGCCATATGTAAAGTGATTCCATTAACATAAGAAGTTATAACTGCTAGAAGAAGGGAACTATTAATGAGAAAAATGTTAAACCCTAGTGGAATTGGAAATATTAAAAGATTAACTAATACATCAAAACGGTTTGAAAACTATAATTATTATAGAGAAAATTCTAACGTTTTGCAGGAAAATAGGCGAGAATGTCAAGATTCAAAGACATCGCATCGAAAATGAGGAAACAGTAATGATGAGTCATCATTCTCCTTATACATCGAAAACACAAATGAGGAAAAGGAGCTAGAAAATCGAGCCGAAGATGCATGTATTTTGCTCGAAGTTGAAAATTCACAAGTTAAAAAAGGAAATTTTCCTTATTTTATGCAAGATGTAGAGTACCAAAATTTTACTTTTTCTCTCTCTGATAATAATATAAATAGTGATATATCTTGGTCTAACAAAGTGCAAAGTGAAGACAAGACCAAAGACATGAATATTTTTGGAGGAGAAAGTCGAGAAATGGACACAACCATTCATGGAAATGAACAGAGTACATAGACAAACCATGAACCAGAGCTGGAAGAAGGTAGAGTATGGTCGCATCAGAAAAAGTGTGTGCAATCGACCTATAATGAGGTCATTTTCATACATATGAGCTAAGTCATTGGTAAGTACACCTTTGAATTTATGATTATTAAACGTAGAAAATTTAGGATAATTCATTGTTACAGTAGAATATTTGAAATTTCTTTGAATGAAAAGGATAAACCTACTATAATTCATACCAAAATGACAATGGAAATAGTCATAGAAATTAAAATAAGTTGTTTTGTTAGGGTTAATCGCTTGTTAGATTAGAAGTTTGGTTAGTTAGGGTTAGTTTTATTTTTTTTGTTTTGTTTTAGTTTTCTTTGCTGTCACTTTTCTTTCTTTCTTTTTCTTTTCTTTTTCACTTGGCCTCTACATTAGAAAATTCTGCTTAACTTATCTTACACATGAGAGTTAATTCAAACATTTGTAAAATTGAATTGAGAAATGCAAAATGATAAAACTATGCATAGTAAAACACACTTTAAGATGTACTAAAAGCTATATATGTGTATATCACGTATATACATGAGATATAAAAAATTATTGCTTCAAAAGATCAAAAAAGGGAAAAAGAGTAAGTCGAGTTGTAGGTAGTAGTAGCCATTTAGTCAATATGGGATGCCTCATCTATCAAGGCTAAATACCCCATGTAGGCGAGTTCCCGGTGAACTTCAAAGTCAAGAATATGGAGGTCAGTGAGGAAAGGATAGAATGGAACCACTTCCCTGTGTTTCAGGAACTGAGGAATATCATCCATGGAAGGAATTCCGATGGTCGGGTGTGCAACAGACAAAATAGCATCCAAATTATCCAAATATTCAGGCCTTACTATCAAATTGGTAGTTGAGAAAACATCTTCCATTGGTAGCCCAATATCTAGAAGCGACGCTACAAAATGAGAAGCCATGTTGGAATAGAAATGAAAGTAGTGGCTAGATTCTACACACTTTTTCCCAAGGACTAAGCATAAATTTGGTACAATGAAATTGGAAGTTTGAATGAATAAAACCTTTCCAAGCCTTTGCGGTGTGGTACTTCCTAAGAAAACATTCTGGCGGTGAGAGCAGCTTAAGAAAATTGGAGTATCCATGGCCAGAAGCAAGTGAGAATAAACAAAGCAAAAATGTAGAACAAGAAAAGAAAGCTAAGAAAAAGTGTGAAGAATTCGAGAAGTGAAAAATTTAGAGAAAGCCATGAAGAAGTTGTAGTACATAGTTGCCTCGAGTGAAGTCTTGGAAATCGTAAGCAAGGTGGCAATTGGATAATTATCTTTAGAGTAGAATGTTAAATCAAATTAATTCTTTGCGCATAGTTGGTGATAAATTGCTTTAAATTTGAGCAGTACGAAGATTGTGAATCAAGCAAGTTGAAGATTTCAAAGTTAGTAGTGGTCATTTCATATATTTTTCTTAAGCCGTATTAATTATGGAGGTTCTTATGTGTGCAGAGTAGAAAGGAAAATGAAGCTGGTAAGGCAACACATGTCATCACCTGGATAATTTGAAAGAAGTAATACATGCAAAGTAAGGCATGCAAATTTAATGCAGAATAATGTGATCATGTTTCAATGTAATTATGACATTTCTAATCCATTAATTAGGTGCAACACTATCAAATCGGAAGTTCTAGACAAATATTTAGCAGTTGCCATAAAATTTAATTGAATGGGTGGTAAATAATGTTTCTAAATTTAGATTTAAATTTGTTGATTAAATTGTTCGTTGCTAAATTTTAATTTATGCATATTTTTTAACATATAGCGAGTTGCAGTTAGCTAGGATTTGGCATAAAGTGGTGAAATTTAGCCGGAAATACACACCAACAGGGAATTATTAAATGATTTTTTGGGAAATGGTGAATTGATGAAGGGATTTGCATTGAATGAAAAATCAAAAGGTAACCTTTGCTACGACTATAATTCCCAACCTAATAGCGGGCTTCATTGCTTGCAAGTTGAAAATGAGCTATCATTGAAATATCAAAAGTTGAAAAATGAGCTATCATTGCTATATAAAAAAAGAAGAGAAAATCAACTCTTTAGGCTATCCAAATATCTCTACCAGGGCTATAGATTCCTGGATGAGAGTAGAGCTATGTTTGGGGGGAATTATGGAGATAACCTTGTCGGGGCTATGGACGCTTGACTGGCTGTAAGGCTCTATCCCTAGTTGGCTTTGGAGGATTACCATATTATGTAGTTCAATGTTAATGAACTGATTCTTTTCACTAAATTCCAAAAACTAGAATTAATCAGAGCACTCACGGATGTTTCCGGTGGAGTTTTACTTTTTTTTATGCCAGAATCTAGGTAAAGGTGAAAGTTATTGTTTTAAAATATGTGTAAATTATAATTTACAACTGGTGATTTAATTTCAAGTTTGGTTTAAATTTGGTTTAATTGGTTGAAAATTGTTGTGTGCTCTCACAATATGCCCCAAGAGTGTAAGACTTGGGGACCCAAGTGCAAAAAAAAGTATAACTCTTATGGTAGGAGCTAGCTAGTTGAAAACATCACCGAAAGTGAAAAGTAAAGAGAAATCTTTAATCAAAGAGTGCTTCATAATGTAAGTGTTTTGGGTACCGGATATCGGGAACTAGGAACGTTTGTAAAGGAAAAAGGTGATGCAAATATGAGCAGAGTGTTCCAGTCTGATATTTGGAGTCCGGTAAGATGGAAGTTCGGTAAAACTGAAGCCCAAGAAAGTTCATGGGTAAAGCTGAATATCGGGTACCGGGTAACAATGTGAAATGAAATTTTAAAATCTTATGATTATCTAATGATTTTGATACTCTGGTAACTTGGTATATCTAGAAGATAATCATGCAAGGATTTGTAATATGCTAAAAAGCATGTTATTTATGAGATTTATGTACTACCACTGAATAGTGGTTTTGTTTACATGAGATGTTTATAAATGTTTTTCTTTTAAAAGGGATTTAATGAGTGGAATTTGTGATTGCATGAGATGCAAATTGTGATGAAAAGTTTGAGTATGGACAGTCAGGAAAATTTGAATCATGGATAGAATTATATCTAAGTCAGGTTGCTTATTCTAGGATGCTGTAGGTAGAGGAGTTTGAATCGACCGGATGCTAGAGATCTTGGTATTTTGCATGCAACGGATAAAAGTGCCAACCTCTGAGGAAGCCCATTCCTGAGAGTAGAAAGCCCGATGCAAAGAAAAAGTGTGGGAACATAATGATGATTTAATTGTGCTGAATATATGGGAAGTTCCTACACACTATCCTGATTTGAAGTATCATCCTGGTGAAAATTAAAGATTAAAGCTCAAAGAGCTTTAATGTGAAATTTGAGTTAACCTTTGTTGACTTCGATTGCAATTCTCTTACCGATCACTACATTCCACGTGCCTTGATGTGATTTGACCCTTGGATTTCCTCTCATGTATTTGTCTTATCCTATATGTGCCTTGTGCTCTATAAAAGGCCAGAGGATACCTTTTTTATTTTAAGTTCAGAATTTGTGGATGTCGGAAGAGCCAAAACTTTTCTAAGTTTTGTTCCTTTTTCCTATTTTCTAAATCATTCTGGTCTAAAAGCTTGTATGCACGTAGAAACTAATCAATATTAGAGCCAATTTGATAGCTACCTATCTCATGAATATTTTGTAGCTGGTTTTGTTAGTTCAACCGAACAAGACTGTGTGTTGCACCGTTTAAGGGTGCATACAAAACCTACTCAATATCCAAACTAAAACCCCTCCCTTTAAAAGATCACATCATTTTATATGTAGCTGTGAAGCAATTTGGTGAAGTATAAAGTGGTTTGCTTTGATTTGGTTAATTCTTTGGGGCATTCATGGAGAATATGTGATCAAGAGTTGTTAGCTTATCTAAATAACACAAAATAGAATGCAAAAGACAACAAACAACACTTAACACCTCAAGATAGGGCTATGTTAACTCAAACAAAACAAAGACAAAGAAAGCAAATTTTACCTTGTAAGAGTTGATCCTTTGGTTGGCCCTTTGATGGTTGATATTGTGTGCTCCTCAAAGGAAAGAGTGTGATAAAATGGATGCAAAATGGTGAGGATTTGATGTAGATTCAAATGATGAATATGGGTATGTGAGAAAGTGAACCAAATGGATGCAAGAGCTTGAGGATTCAACAATGGTGGATGAGGGTAGTAGTTTTAGAGATGAAGTTGTTTGAGCTTGAAAAATGTGATTGTAAGTTGAATGCATGATGTCTTATGAAATCCTCTATATTTGGGGGAGATTTCTCTAGAGGATTCAACGGTTGAGATTTTTCCAACATGGAAAAGATTTCCATGTGGGGGATGAAGTGTCACAAAGACAAATGAGGTGGAGAGAGTACAAGTGAGGTGGAGGTACTTGCAAGTACCTTGAGATAAGGATGATGGTGATAAGTGAGAGGACCATGGGAATGAGAGAAGTTGTTGGGATAATAAATGTGAATTTTAAATTCACATGATTGGGAGTATCTTGCGGATAAGACAAGGTTCCCAAAAAGTAGGACTTTGACCCATGTGAGTGATATGAATTTTCAATGATCACATGGGGAAGAGGAGAGTCCTTGGAGGAATAAAAGTGAATTTTAAATTCACATGGGGATAATAAAAGAAATTTAATATTCTTTGGGAGATGAGAGAGTTGACTAAGATATTGATTGGACTAATTGATTAATGATTAGAAGACAGTTAATGGCTAATGAAGATTAGGATCCAACTTGTAAAAGTTGGAGGATGTGACACATCCTAATCATGGATTAGACATGTGCACATACCTAATGATGGGATTAGGAGGTGGATTAAGATTAAGAAAAAGTGATAGAGGATGTGACATGTGAGGAATTAAATAAATGCATTATTTATTTAATTCTTTTGGAGAAAAGGAATAAAGGGTAAGGTATTTAATTATTAACTAAATACCTTAGGGATTTAGAAGAATTAAGGGTATTAATTAAATAATAGCAATATTACTTAATTGATGCAAGTAAGATGATATTTAAATGAAAAGGGATGAATTTGGACCAATGTAAGTGTCTAAATTTAGGTGTCTACATTTTTCCCCTCTTTGAGATGGTGTTACGAAGTAGCATCATTTCAAATAAGATTAAAAGATAGCACCAGGAAGAAGATGATTAGATTGGAAAAGATGCCCCAGTCATTCAAAGTAGTGACTAGGAAGAAAGATGATGGGAGTGAAGATGAAGATTAGGGATTGAGGATGCCCCCTCGAGAGATCATGCGAGTTCAATAGAACACAAGTGTGCTCTTGAAATGGATGAGATGATGAAAGGATAGATGGGGAAGAGGATGCAAAGTGATGGAGAAGAGAGGATGATAAGTGATAGGAGATTGAGAAGCACAAATGGATTTAAGGACCAAGGTGATGTTGCCCCAGTCAAGGTACAAGACAAAATGGGTTGATGATGGATGGAGTGTTGTTGATGAGGGAATGATATATCTTGAAACAACATGAGGATAGGGAAGGATACATCCCGATGATGATGATGAAAGTGTTGTTGATGAGGGAAGGATACATCCCAAAACAACACCAAAGTATAGGGAAGGATACATCCCAATGATGATGACAACAATGATGATGATGATTGGATCAAGGCTTGTATCAAGGCTGGGAACAAGACCAAGGATGTGATTAGATGATTTGTGCTAGATTGAATGGATGAGGATTGGATTGAGATGTGAGAGGGATGAAAAGAATAAAAATGGAGGAAAATATGCTTAGAATAACCAATGTATATTATTCTAAGAAGATTGAAGAGATGATGAAATGATGAGGGTTGATGAAACGATGGATGAGAAGAGATGGAGGATACATGCAATGCAATGGAATGGAAAACGAAATCCAATCCTAATGTAATTTTCCTTTTTTGGAGCACTGATTTTTTCTATAGCACAAGACACAAGATACCAAGGTATGAAGAACCCAGGCCAATTAGTGTCTAATGCATAAAACAAACACACCAGACAAGAAGGCTATCACAACACCACAAAGTCATGATGACTTTGGTTGGGCCAGGTATTGGAATAACCACAAGCACAAAAGGATGCCCCAGCGTAACAAAAGACTGTAGGAGTCTTGGTGGGTACTACATGGGACAACCCAAAAGACAACAACAAAGAAAAAGATCAAGATATGCCCCTATGTTAACCAGTCAAAATGCACCATAATATGAGAGATCATGGCAGCCTTGACAAGTGATGATAGGGAGCTCAAATGATAAAGAAAAGCCAAAAGCATCAAAAGATCACAATCAGATTCAAATGTCCTTTTCCATAGGATCAAGGGGATGGATGGGATTGGATGAGGTCTGTTAGGAAGGATGCATCATGTTGAGACCAAAGATGGATACTAAACTAAAAGATCGACATGATGCAGGATACTCAAAGCTGATTGGATTTGATGATACTGGTGGATCTCATTTGTTAAGAACCAACTAGATAAGGGAATAGCTTGATGAAACGCCATAAGAGATGAGCCACAAGACACAAGAATGGCACACCCAAAAGACCTAGGGGCTTGGGGGCTGATCAAAGATTAGCCTTGCCTACGTGAAAGCATAGAGCCCTTGTAGTTCGATAAAAGGTTGATAATTGACCATGGATAAAATTGGGAAGAGGATGATGGAGACCACGATGATGGATGACAAGGACTAGATAGAAAAAGCCTCGGGGCTAATCAAATGATTGACCTTTCCTACATGTAAGTGCAGGGGCAACACAGTTCGACAAAAAGACCAAAGACAAATGATGGATAAGGGATGATGAGATAACCCTGATAAGTGGATAAAAAGATGGGACTGATATGATGAGACATGATAGAATTGGTAGATAAGATAGGATGATGGAAATCATGCGAAGCTTAGGGATGGGATAGTTATCCAAATCATCAAAAGATGAATTGGGAGGATGATACGATGGAGAGATGAGTGATGAGGAGTGAGAGGAGATTGGAAAGATGTGCAAGAGAAGCGAGAGAGATGACGACGAGATAGATGGCATTGGGTTGCATGGGGATAATCCTATAGCCAGATACCAATGAAAAGGGATTATGAGATGGGATGAGGATAGAGATAAATGGATAGGGAGATAAGGATAGGGGATGGAAGGGATGCTATGATGGATAGATAGAAAGATAAGGATGGGGAGATAAAAATAATTTTGGTTTGAAAGATGGGAAGATAAGGATGGGGAGATGAAAGGGATGTGATTATAGATGAAGGATGTCTCCAAGGACTTGTCACAAAGAAGGAGGTGCCCCACTCTAGATATGTCATGTGTGCTAAGGCAGGAGGGATGAAAGATGAGTGGATGGGAAGATAAAGGAGATAATTGGAGGAGGATAGGATGGGTGGATAAGGAAGGGAGATTGATGGTAGCATGAAGAGTGGACAAGGAAGGTAGATGGATGTGGATAAGGATTATGATAGTCTATTGGTGAGGAGAATGTATGCCAAGAGGTGTCAAAAGCATGTATATATGTTTGCCCCTAACTATATCAAGATCACAAGGAGGATGGAGGAAAATAGGATGTGATAGACAAGGTGTGTAAGATAGGTGGGATGGAGGAGATGGATGAAGGGGATGAAATTTCACCCAAGTGTGGAAGTAAATTGGATGGGGGAGTTTACACATGACGCCTATTTTCTAGGTTTTCATCATGGTACTTATCCAAGGCGCTTGTTTTCCAAGTTTTTACCATTGGACATATTTTATTCTCTTTACTTTTTTTGTTTCTTTTTTTTTACTTTTTTGAATTTTATGACTTTTGTGGATTTTTGGATAGAATGTGGATGGGAATGGATAAGGATAGGGATGTGGATAAGTGGATTTAGAAGACATGTGATAAGGAGATGGATGAAGGACTCAAGCATCAAGTTCCATACAAGGTATTAAGAGCCCATGTGTGAAGCAACTGTTTGATGTTGGTACAACCTTATTAGGAGAAATGGATTATGCAAGTGTATGGATGGAATGATGGGGTAGGTGTGTGATGGGGTGATGAGTTCAGGATAAACATTGGCACATATGGTGATGGATGTGAAAGGATAGGAGGATTAATAGATGGAGAATGTGGGGATAATGGAGGAGACGAGATAGTGAATTTTGGGACATAAGGACCCAAAACAGATTTAGGAGATGGAGGTTGAGAATAATTAGCTTTTGGATTAGCAACTTTGGATGTTGTTACAGATTTTTCATTTGGAGGCACTGTATCTTTTTTCTTTGGGATCCACATGGTTTTGGTTTTTTCTTTGGTGAGCCTTTGTGGCTGATGGGTTTGATTTTGATTTTGGATTTTATTGTGAATTGGATTTTTCTTTTCTTCAACATGTCTTTTTAAGGGGACATGAGTATCTTTAGATTCATGTGGATGTTTAAATTTATGCATTTTTACTTTGACATCCAAAGTTATTTTAACAACAATGGGAGGGGTGTGAGGAGATGGATGATGTGGAGTGATGGAGGTAGGATTGTGGGGATTATGTGTGGATGGAGGATGTGTAGGTACATGCCTTTTTTGATCCTAATTAGGGAACATGAGAGTGGGATGTTTATGATGGGTGACATGGATAGGTGATGTATGGATGAAAGGATGAATAGGATGAGATGGAGGAGGTGATTTTGGGATATAAGGGCCCAAAATAGACGTAGTGGGTGGAGGGACATAAGGAACCAAAATGGATGGAGTAGATGAAGGATGGGAGATGGTGGATGGAGAAATGTAAGGACCCAAAATGAATGGAGTAGATGAAGGGGGAATATGGATGGTTGTTTGAAGGTGATATGATGAAGGAGGGGGGATGGCAGCTAATGATTTGGTGGAGTAATGGGAGGAGCCTCTTATTCATGTAGAAGAGGATTGTTGAGGATATGTGGAGGTTGAACCAACCTCTTTGGATTGTGATTTGTGAGTGGTACATTCGAGACCTCGCGTATAGGATTGTTCTTTGACCTAGATAGGCTCTAAAATACCTTGCTCATGAAGGCCTAATCCTTTTCCCTTATAATTCATGTTCTTGAGCATTCGATCCATGATAGGATTTTTGTTATTCTAGAAGAATGATGTGAGCCCATTATTAGACAAAAAATGATGGGTGATATATATGCTTTTTTTTTTCTTCTGTAAGGAGACCACCATGGAGGAATGTGAGAATACCAAGGGGATATAGAAGTGGTGTGGGGACATTAGGTTTAGGCGACGATGGAGGATCATGAGATGGAGATGATGGGATAGTAGCATCTGGATCAGGACGAGTGATGGGTAAGGGATCAAGAGAGGGATTAGGTGACATGATAGGATCTAGATTTGTGGTAGTGGGTGATAAGAGCTCATTTGACGGAGTGATCGGATCTTGAGTGTCAAGGGGATCATGGGATGGAATGGATGGGGGATTGTGATCTTGAGGTGGACTAGAAGGATGACAGGATCTTGATGTGGAGAAGGGGATATGTTGGTATGCCTTGGATCAAGCTTTTGGCATGACTCATCTTGTGTGGGTGGTATGATAACAGGGTGTTGGAGGGACTCATCAAGTGGGGGAGATGGAAGGATGGAGGATTCATGAATTTCATGGGAATGGATTTTGATGATACTTGGAGTGGGAGAAGCAAATTGGATTTGGGTGTCTTTGTTGGCTTAGGTGGATCTAGGAGTAGAAGAGAGTGATTGGGTTTGATTGTCTTTGATGGGTTCGGTGGCTCTCAGAGTAGGAGATGGAGGTTCAGTGGATTCAGTGGGTGTGTTGGTTTCAATGGTTTGGATGGTGCTAGGGGTGGTAACATCAATGATAGGTGTGGTACGGAGAAGGGTCTCATCACTAGTGACTGTGGATGAGGGATTGGGATGGCATGGTTCCACGACTTCAAGGTGTGGATTTGGGGATGTCTTCTTTATCATAAGTCCTTGGAGAACTTCTAGAGTGAGAATCATGCATACTCTAGGCTTAGATGGCGCGGTAGGATTGGATGAAGGATTATGGATTGGTGGACTAGGATTAGATGGAGGAATGGGATTGGATGGAGGACTAGGAGTAGATGGAAGATTAGGATTGGATGGAGGGTTAAGATTAGATGGAGGGTTAAGGTAGGGATATTGGGATAGTTGATTTTGATAGGAGGACATGGATGGTGGGTTAGGACAAGAGGATATGGATGGTGGACTAAATAAAGGTATTGGGATAGAAAATTAGGATGGGAAGATTGAGATAGTGGATTAAGATAAGAGGATGTGGATGGTGGATTAGGATAGGAAGATGTGGATGTTGGATTAGAATAAGGTGTGAATGTAGGATTAGGATAGGGGGACATGGATGGGGGATTGTAATAGGAGTATTGTGATGGAGGATTAGGGTAGGAAGATGTGGATGCTGGATTAGGATAGGCGGACGTGGATGGGGGATTGTAATAAGGATATTGGGACATTGGGTTAGGATAAGACGACATGGGTGTTGGATAAGAAAATGATGTAGAGAAAGGATATGATGAAGACGCGGCCAAGGAAGATAATGGATATCCCTTGTCAAAGGTAGCATAAGGAGCGTTATTAGGTGTGGATGAAGGCGTGACATGATAGCTCAGAGGGGTGATTAGATTTTGGAAAGCGATTGGGGAAAGATTACTAGAAATTATAGCATCAAGGGGACCTATGTGATATACTTCTTGATCCACAAGAATCTCGTTCTCATCGTCAACGTATTTAAGATTTCCCTTGACTACTATTATTGGTTGCATTGGTGAAGGATAAGGATTCATGATGTTAGATTAGATGGATACGGATTGAAAATATGGGAAAAGAAGATTAGAAGGAAAGAAAAGGTGATGAAAGGATAAATAGGATGGATTGGAAAAATATGGAGGAATGGATTTAAGATTTATTTCGATATTAGAAGATCTTGGATGCAGATGGACTAAAGCTCAGATTAGGATTGGATCAAAGATCAGATTAGGACTGGATGAAAGCTTAGATTCAGATGATTAGAAAATGTGATGGGATTTATTTTAAACCAAGTTCAGGGGTTTAACTAGATGGCGTAAGGTGCTAACAATCAAATTTTTCTAGATTTGGCAGTTTTCAAAAATTGTCAAATTTTGCTATTTTAGGAAATTTCACAGGGATACCTTTGAGAGTCCAATTTTTTCCCAAAAAATTCCTAAAAATAAGGTAGGATGAATTACCAACTAACATCCCAAATATGAGACATGCATTCCAAGTTATTAACGAAAACAATTTTTCAAAAACTGAAAAAAAATACTAAATTGTGATTTTGAGGGTCAAGATGAAAGTTTGAAGCCCCAAAAATGTGCCAAAACGGGGGCCAACCAACTAGGAATGGGTTGGGAATCCACATACCACCTCATAACAGAACCACCTGTAAAATTTCAGCCTAAACGGACACCCGAGTAAAAAGTTATAGCCTCTGAAAGTTTCTACATCAAAATCAAAACCCCTAAAACGAAGTCTAGGTGATCGGGATGGATGATTTGATGATGGATATGGAATCTAATGATGTTCTAAGATGCACCTATGTTATTTTTTTGATGAAACGATGAATTTTGAAAAGTGTTGGTGAACGAAAATGATGATGACAAGAAGACGAATGAAAGTATGCTTTTGGGAAAATTCGCCTATTTGGAGGGAAAGGTTGCCTATCTAGATGTCAAGTTCACCTAAGTTGAGGTCAGTTTCGCCCAACTGAAGGTCATATTTTCCTATCTATTGGGAAGGTTCACCTATCTATTGGGTAGGTTCACCTATCTGCTTTCAGACCCTCAGAACAGAGAAACGAACCTTTGGAACGGGCAAACAAACTATTGAATCGGGGAGACGGATGATCAGATCAGGGGAACAGATGTTGGGGATGGATGAACAAATACTTGGAACAAGGAGATGGATGGTCGAAATGGATGAACGAATACTTGGAACGAGTGAACGGGTGATCGAAATGGATGAATGAATGCTCGAAATGAGGAAAAGAGTGCTCGGAATGGGAGACTAACTCTCGAAACGAGGAGACGAAAGCTCAGAATGAATGAATGAATGATTAGAATGAGTAAATGATTGCTTAGAAGGGGAGAATGACTCTCAAAACAAAGAGAGAAATGCTTAGAATGGATGAAAGATTACTCAGAATGAGTAAATGATTGCTCGAAAGGGGAGACTGAATCTTAGAACGAGGAGATGAATGCTCAGAATGGATGAACAATTACTCAGAACGAGTAAACAGATGCTCCAAATGGAAGAATGGTTACTTAGAATGAGTAAACGAATGCTCAAAATGAGGGGATGAATTCTCAAATCGATGGGATGAATGCTCAGAACATGAAACATATGCGGAATGAGGAGATGGATGCTTGAAATGAGGAGATGGATGGTCAAAATGAGGAAATAGATGTTTAGAACGGGCAAACAGGTGCTCAGAATGACTAAACGACAAGTGAAAATGGCTGTTTGGGGGGAAAGTTCACCCAAGTTAGGGCATGTTTTCCCAAGTAAGGGCAGGTTCACCCAAGTAAGGGTAGGTTCACCCAAGTATAGGGTAGGTTCACCCAAGTATAGGTTAGGTTCACCCAAGTATAGGTTAGGTTCACCCAAGTATAGGTCAGGTTCGCCCAACTTGGGGCAGGTTTGCCCAACCTAGGAAACTGGTTGTTTTGATGGTTGTTTGACTGATAGAGGGCAGAGTCGCCCTTGTTCAGGGTAGGGTTTCCCCTGTTGAGGGCAGGTTCACCCCTCTCTGGGTTAGGTTCACCTATTTGGTGAAAAGATAGACAATTTTGATAGAAATAGGTTGAGGAATGACTGAGATAGAGGGCAGGTTGGCCCCTATTCAGGGAAGGTTCACCCCTGTTCAACAGACTTGAACTTGACTTGGATGAAAAAACTATGGAAAAGGACTGAGAACTCGACAAACAACAAGCAAAAATTAAAGGCTAACTCGATTGATAAGATATGCACTAGTTTAGCACAAGGAAGATAGCTCAAACAACACAAGCCTAAGATTAGTGATAAGGGTACGACTAACACAGTCCTCTAACTAGGTTGAACATGGGATAACTAGGGAGTCCTCAATATATGCACGGTACATGAGGCGCAACCATGAACACCAGTCTGTCACAAGCGTGAGTTAGGAACCCCAACGAGATACTGAAGACTCAGACTAACTCTTCATGTCTATCTAGGTATCACCCTAGCTTCAACACTCTGCCAGAAATTATGTGATTGGATTGAGGTACAAATTTCACTCTCCCCCTTTGTATACCTCACTGGTACACATGGTTGGGATTATCCCTTGGGGTAATGAAATCCCCAAGTAGGTCCCGCTAAGAAGAGAACACTAACCGTTCTCAGCTACTCCCCAAGCTCACACGAAGTGCAAGGGGAAATTGTGAATGAGATAGTGCCCCTTGGGTGACACAAAGAACTTGCAAACATGACAATCAGTAAGTTGACTCCCCCCATAATTAGATCTATGTGTCTAAATTAATAAGCAAAAAAAATAAACAAAGCACACTAATAATGTCGAAACAATCATTCTGCAAGAAAAGTGTTAGTAGTTTAATCTACGTTCTTTAGAAAGCATGAGACAAGCTACACAAATGTTAGGAAAAACATGCACACACTCACCAAAAAATGATGTTAGGGGTTTTGTACCTCAAAACGATGAAAAACAAAAGTTGGAAACGAAGTTTGAAGCACTATTTTACCTCACAAACAACTCTGTTTGGGCAGGTTCTCCCCTGTCTGGGGCAGGTTCACCCCTCTGTAGGGAAGGTTCACCCCTTTGTAGGGTAGGTTATCCCCTCTATAGGGTAGGTTCACCCCTCCCTGGCGCAAGTTTTCCCAATTGGAAAACTGAAGTCAGATGCTATCTGAGTCACAGATGGGCGATTCTGCAGGGCAGAATCACCCCTATTGAGGGAAGGTTCACCCAAGTTGGGGCAGGTTCACCCCTCTATAGGGAAAGTTCACCCCTCTATAGGTCAGGTTCACCCAACTGTGGGTGGGGTTGCCTCTGTCTTGGTTGGAGTCGCCTCTCTGCAACCTGAACCTGCAAAACATGAAACAACAAAAAATGTGGAAGAAAGAGACCCATTTGTGGGTCCCACCGTGCGTGCCATAAATGTGATCAAGAGTTGTTAGCCTATCTAAATGACACAAAAAAAATGAAAAAGACAACAAAAAACACTTAACACCTCAAGATAGGGCTACGTTAACTCAAATGAAACAAAGGAAAAGAAAGAAAATTTTACCTTGTAAGAGTTGATGCTTTGGTTGGCCCTTTGATGGTCGATATTGTGTGCTCCTCAATGGTAAGAGTGTGATTAAATAGATGCAAAATGATGAAGATTTGATGTAGATTCAAATGATGAATATGGATATGTGAGAAAGTGAACCAAATGGATGCAAGAGATTGAGGATTCAACAATGGTTGATGAGGGTAGTAGTTTTAGAGATGAAGTTGCTTGAGCTTGAAAAATGTGATTGTAAACTGAATGCATGATGTCTTATGAAAGAGAAATTCTCTATATTTGGGAGAGAATACTCTAGAGGATTTAATAGTTGATATTTTTCTAACATGGGTAAGATGAAGGGCTATGGTGAGTTGAGGACTCACAAGCCCTCACATCTTGCCATGTGGAGGATGAAGTGTCACAAGGAAAAATGAGGTGGAGAGAGTACAAGTGAGGTGGAGGTACTTGCAAGTACCTTGGGATAAGGATGATGATGACAAGTGAGAGGAACATGGGAATGAGAGAAGTTGTTGGGATAATAAATGTGAATTTTAAATTCACATGATTGGGAGTATCTTGTGGATAAGACAAGGTTCCCAAAAAGTAGGACTTTGACCTATGTGAGTGATGTGACTTTTCAATGATCACATGGGGAAGAGGAGAGTCCTTGGAGGAATAAAAGTGAATTTTAAATTCACATGGGGATAATAAAAAAAATTTAATATTCCTTGGGAGATGAGAGAGTTGACTAAGATACTGATTGAACTAACTGATCAATGATTAGAAGACAGTTAGTGGCTAATGAAGATTAGGAGCCAACTTGTAAAAGTTGGAGGATGTGACATCCTAATCATGGATTAGACATGTGCACATACCTAATGATGGGATTAGGAGATGGATTAAGATTAAAAAAAAGTGATAGAGGATGTGACATGTGAGGAATTAAATAAATGTATTATTTATTTAATTCTTTTGGAGAAAAGAAATAAAGGGTAAGGTATTTAATTATTAACTAAATACCTTAGGGATTTAGAAGAATTAAGGGTATTAATTAAATTATAGCAATATTACTTAATTGATGCAAGTAAGATGATATTTAGACGAAAAGGGATGAATTTGGACCAATGTAAGTGTCCAAATTTAGGTGTCTACAGAATAATCAGGATAAATTTTAATTTTTAGTATTTTTATGCTTTGTTTTAGAATAGATGTTTAAATTCTTGAAAATGTTCCAAAAAATAGATGAATGAATGGAAATTTATTGAAAATATTTTGATTTCTATGAAATTGTTGAATGCTTAATACCAAATTTATTTAAGTGATAGCAAAGAAATTGTTGATGTTCATGAAATATTATTTCAAATCTTTCAATTTCATGATATTTGTTCTTATGATCTAATTGAAAACTCAGTGTCTAATATATACAATTTTAAACAACCATATTCCCTTTGAGATTAACAATAATATCACATCATACCCAGTAGTGAACTTAGTACATTCAAGTCCTGACTACTAGAGACTTGGGATTGAACTGAGTCAATCTTTTCTTGTTAAAGCAGATTCCACTATTAGATTGTCTTTGTTCCATATCTTTCAAGAAGGATAGGATCTTTGAGGTTTGTATGTGAAGAATTTATTCACCCTGTTTCTGTGAGTAAAATTGTCATCAACATATGGGTAAGTCATTGTTTAAGGTATGATAGGTATCCAGTGTCTTAACGCTAGCAGAAGTTTCTTGCTTCTTCCAAGAGTTTCGTTTGGTTTTTGGAATAACCATATCTTTTGGCTTATAACCTAGCCCCATATTTTTCTTCCTTTGTTCCACTATGATAGGCTTTGATTGGGCTTGTTTGTGTAGCCCAAGACCACCCTTTCCATTATATCCCATCTGTTTAACTAATTGATAACCTCTAGTGGTAGGGTCAATTAAAATGGGTTGTTGCTTCTTTGGTTCTTCTTGGTCCTCCTTGTAGATCATAGATGAAAAGTCATCCTTGAATATTTCTTCATCTTGCATGTCTCCCCACCTAGTGAAGATAGTGGGTTTAGCAATCATTTGCACTATCTTGATCTCTTTTGGAACTCCATATACTCTGGGTGTTGGTGGAAGCATGTGGATGTAGAATGCTTGGTTGAAATAGTAATTCCTGTAGACACCAAAATTTGGTTTAAGCCTGTGACTTCAATATTCTTCATGGTCATGATTAAATAATGTCAATTATTTAATTGTTCTCTAAAGTTCTTCATTTCTTCTATTAATTAAATAATCTTAATTATTTAATTGATTCACATTTTCTTTATTCTATCTAATTAATTAAATAAACGCTTTTTATTTAATTATGTTATTAATTAACCTTATCCTTCTTGTCAAATTAAATAAATTCTTATTTAATTTACTCTTTATCATATGTCAACTATAATTAAATAAATCCTTTATTTATTTAATTATTCATTTAAATCCCTTCATCTTATTTATTTAATTATTCTTCAAATATCAAATCTTGAATTAAATGAATTATTTAATTCATAAATTCTATTTTAATGCATATATTGTGCAAATTATCCAAGTATTCACTTTTACTCGACTCGACATCTATTTAAATCACTTAGTTAACTCTTGATTTAATGTCTGAGTGGCTTTCTCGAGTAATCTCTTCGTCAAATCATTCAATCGTCCAGTTCTAACTCAATTGTGTGTACATGCAAATTAATTAAATATTCCTATTTAATTAATTAAATCTTGCGCGTGCATTCGAACAAGAGTTGCTTTAATCAATCTTTATCTTTGTCATGCAAAGATAATTCTTCTGTTTTTGAATACCAAACTTGAAGATTAAATCATTTATTTAATCTTTATTTCCATTTCTAATTTCTGTCACTCATGTCACTACTGACAGTTATCATAATGCATGTCTAATCTATTGATCTCAACCATCCGTTGATCTTTCAATCCTGACCTGTCGTTTGAATGATCAATTTTCTATAAATTGATATATTCTTCATCATTCCAATCTCTCTTGAAATCTTATGAATTTTTAGAGCAACTATCTTGAATCTTCGATGTTTTACTAAATCACTATCATAGGCTATACTTGCACCAACTTTGAAAATATGAGGGAAATTATACTACAACGGCAAAATGGAGAAGGGAAATCGAGATGATACATGGAATTACGTACATATTGGGTGAGATTGTTCAGTTTATTTACGTTTTGAATTTCCTTTGTTCTCTGTTGCTTAGCTTAGATTGCATTGCATGTTTGCTCTGATTTGTTTCTTCTGCATTTTCTGGACGTTACATTTGGTGAACCCGACGTGAAGACACCATCTTCGTGTATCTGTAGACTTTTATTTGATTTTTGCAAGTTTTTGTACGAAACGCCGCAATTGACATTAGGAGACGCATCAACTTGATGAGAGGACACAATTGACTTTGTTGACCGCATCTGTGAACGGAAATGACGCATCTGAAAAGGAATCACACATCTGTCATTTTTTGAGCCGCAACTGACTGGTAAAATACCGCGACACATTTGACAGAGAAAATGACGCATCCAACTGGTATATTTTTTTAGGTTTTGTACTTTCAATTTACAGTTTCCTTTTGTGTTTTTATTTTTGCTAATCTTCTATTTTCAGCGTGTGTCTTGAGGAGTTAACGAAGTTCTTGCAGATCGATAGTCAAAGACCAAATATCAAATTACTAACGAATATTTCTGCAGAACGCATGTTGAAGACCCTAATTAAATTTTTGAAACAAATTGTTTGGTAGTGTAGCAAATCTTTCATTTGGATTAAAATTAACAAGTTTCTACTGTGTTTGGTGCGAAAGCACAATTGTGTAATTACCCTCTCGATTTGGTATATCAAAGTATCCTCTCCCCTTGCGCATTCGTGCGATCTTGGGTGTAAGAGAAATGGTTACTAACTCTAGAACTTGGGTCTGTTTTGGTGGGAAGAAGTACTCACCACAGGACGACTCAGACCGGTAGCACCCTGAACCCAAGGGACTTCCAACCGGTATATAAAAGTGGATTCTTGGGGAAAGCCCAAGAATCACACGTATGGTTTTGACAAGATGGATTCGAAAGGGGACTCTCACCGCATGGATCATGCCCTACAACAGAATACCCTAATTAAACACCTTTTTTTGTAGTGTCCAAAATCCTTCTATTTATTGGTGCAGTAGGTCGGACCTGTGAAGCCGTCTCATATTCTTACGATTCATGTGTAGAGATGAAGGTATGCCATGGGATGTTAGCTTGGCTTCCCCGAATGACATTAATGAGCCATGGAGGGGAGCCAGAGGGGTCAAGCTACTAATCATTCACCTTGAATACGCGTAGTTGGGGAAACCCAAGTGAGAACTCAGTAAATACTGTCCTTCATAGCCTAGGATGTGCTTGTCTGTTGTCAAATTCAACATTCTTTGAGTCCAAAATCAAACTGAAAACACTTTGTCTTATGATTGTCTTTGTTTTCCAGAACTTGATCACATAAAACAGTGTCAGTTTTATATCTCAATTCACTAAAAATACAACAGAGTTGCAATTGTTCACCAGAAAGTCAAAATTGTTCTGTTGAGTCACATCTACCAGATTAGCTCTCATTTTCTTTCTCAAAAACCACATCTGTCTTCAAAAACCACACTTGTGATATTCTGTGATGCATCTGACAAGGTGAGCCGCAACTGCAGTCTCAAACGACACATTTGCCACTATCGCAGAAATTTTACCGGTGCGTAAGTTTAGGAGAACCACATCTGTTACAATTTGAGTCACAACTATCATTACGAGTCACATCTGTGAGAAACTTAACCACATATGCCAGATTTAGACACTAAACTTTACCAGAAACACACAACTGATTGACAAAAAACCACAACTGTGAAACATAACTGCATTTGATAAATTTTGTGACACATTTTCCAGATTATTATAAAACCAGAATTCACGGTCACTGTCCAATCAACAATGCCATACCATTTTTTGATTTGTCTTACTTGTCCTTGGACAGAAACCTGAAACAATTTGCTCAATTTCGCATCCTTTAGGTATCATTTAGTCATTACTATAGTTGTTCTGATTCTGAGTTTTACTTTCATCTTTGAGTACATATTTCCTTTAGATTTAAAATTCTAGGAAAGTCAGTTTTACAAACTTTAGGATAGGTTCACCATCTACACTTTGGAAAAATCATAGCATCAACGAAATCTATCATTGAACCTAGTCCTATCATCTTATCCTTTGTCCTACAGAGAGTCCTTCTAGATCATCAGTCTAGTTAGGAAACTCAACTTGTCTTTGATCCTCGACCTACATTGGTTCCTTGACTTAACTAAATTGATGCCTTGGTTAGACTTTAGGTAGTTGGTACCCCCATCTCGGGTTTACAAAATTGATTACCTTAGAAGCTTGTTTAGACTTTACATCTTTAGATATTGTCATTTTAGTCTAGCGTCATCTTAGAACATTCCTTATTTTGCATTCAGAAAGTCCCAAAAACATATACTAGAGTCATATTGTCCATAGACGTAGTTTTGCATTCCTTGCATATTGAGCTTATCTTACATGGTTGAAACTAGGTCTAAGAAAAGAGAGAAAAAAGATGTCGAACCCAAACGAATTCATCAATCCATTCTCCACAAGACCTCACAGGACTTTATTAGACAAATTCACCACTAGAAACACTCAAGGACACATTACAGTAGAGGACATAGAGGCTGCGACACAGGACCCTGAGTTTGTCTCTTTTGTAGATGAGTACCTAGCAAACGATCGTCAACGATACTTAGCCAAATTGCTAGCTGAAGGCGCTACCTTACCTACAGGATTCAATATTAGCACCCTACAAGCTCAAACTAAACAAGGGACTAATACAACAAACGCAAATACTACTATACCTCAGGTAAATACAACCATACCATCTGGCATACCTACACAGAGTACGACAGTCCATACGTCTCTATTTGGTATGTCTAACATGACATCAGGATTTCATTTCACTGTAGGGGCATCATCGTCCACTCCCTTCGGTCCTCTTGTTGGGAGTAAAAGATTTAAAACATCAGCTTCTACATCAAATGTCAGTGTCACGAGTACCATACCATAGTCAACAGCCATACCTAGTGTTCATGTCACAGGTACCATACCTCAATCAACGGCCATACCTAGTGTTCAAATGACTAGTACTATACCACATATTACACAAACAAGAGGAATTCCCTCATTCCAATATGGAAATCAGAATCCATTTTCCCAGATTGACAGTTAGAATACATTCACATAGATTCTGAATCAGAATCCGTTCTCCCATATCGGTAGCCATAATCCGTTCACACAGACTCCAAGTCAAAACCCATTTACATAGATTCTGAATCAGAATACCTTCTCCCAGAGTGGTACTCAGAATCCATTCACACAGATCCCAAGTCCAAACCAATTTATGCAGATTCTAGACCAAAACACGTTTACCAACATTTTGAATCCAAACCCACCTCAAATACCAATGTTCAATCGAAACCCATCACGAGACCTTGGATTTCAGAATACATACACAGATCCACATAATCCGCCTAGCAAAAATGCATGCACTACAAACACAGATGGATAACATGGCAGTGTCAACTAAGAAATCCTTTTCAACAAAGGACATATGCCCATTCCCCTTTGATAGATCATTGTACATGACCCCTTTCCCTCACGGGTATGTCATACCGAATCTCCCTAAGTACAATGGAAAACAAAATCCAATAGAACATATAAGGGAATTTTCTACCATATGCATAGACGTCGCTTATGACCCCACATATCTTATTAGACTATTTCCAAGAAGTTTTGTAGGGATTGCACTAGAGTGGTTTTCAGGTCTAGACCATGGCATCAGATCTTGGGGTGAACTGGTTGAGAAATTTGTTGAGCAATTCTCCTTCAACATAGACCACGAGATAAATATAGAAACCTTGTGTCACACAACACAAGACAAAGGTGAAACATTTATCACTTTATTTCAGAGGTGGAGGACTGTAGCCAACCGGTGTCCTGTCGAGATACCTGAAAAACAAAAAGTTACTATGTTCCAGGAAAACCTTCATGCAAAACTAAGGAGTAACTTAAGGGTACAATGTTGTACATTTTTTTTGGAACTAGTGGAAAAAGGGGTTATAATAGAAAAGGATCTCATTGAAAAAGGAGAACTTAAGACATCTACATCCAATAGAAATCCAATAGTGCAAAACACCCCCAATGATAGAAACAAATTTTGGTCTCGCAACAAAAACGTCACCAATGATGGGGTAGTTGATGCTAAAACGGTACAAGAAAAACCAATCATCACATTACAAGGACCTAACCCTTCTGCCAACACGCTTAATGTTGTCAATCAACCTCCCAACATGGTCCAAAATACTCAACGTCCGCAACAACAAAGGAGGTTTAAAAAATGTGAGCTCACTCCCTTGGGGGAACCCATTGAGTCCGTATTCAAACAACTATTACAACATAATCTTATACAACTTCAAGAGCCAAGACAATACAATCCAAGAAAATTTAAACTAGTTTGGTGGGATGACAATGCCTTTTGTGATTATCATAGAACTAAGGGACATAACCTACAAAATTATTGCCAACTGAAAAATATCATACATGATCTTGTCGAAAGGAGAATAATTGAAGTTAGTGGACATAAACAAAAGTCATCAAACACTGATCATCAAGTATTTTTTGATCCACTACATGACCATGGGAAAGGAACTATTCCTAGTTCGAGTACTAAGACCGATATGTTAGCCAACTATGCGACTACCAAGCATGATTATAAGAGTGGCAAAACTATTAATCAACTTTGCGCTGCCGATGAGAATATCAATACCATTACTATCAATACAAATCCTGAGTGCACGATCAATACTCATCGTATTAAGATCACTATCCAAGGTCCTCCATCGCAGCAAACACCATAGCCTTCCAAGTCACAATATAACCTACTTGACCAGTTGGGGAAGACCCCAACCCAAATCTCAATCTTGGAACTGTTGCGTATTTCCCCTAAGCATCGATCTATTTTAGATAAAGCTTTACAAAACACCACTATCCCAAATGATATCGATGTCAATCATTTCTAGGAAATGGTGGGCTACTTGACCAATAATCATCATGCCACATTTTCTGAACAAGACTACACAACTGAAAAGAAAAACCATAACGACCCTTTACTTCTCGAAGTCCTTGTTGATGACACCAAAGTTAGACGAGTTTTGGTAGATGGAGGAGTAGGGTTAAATCTATGCACTTTAAAATTGATTAAGGCATTAGGTTTCTCAGAAGCATGTGTAGACACAACTAAAAGTATTGTCATTAAAGCTTATGATGATGAGGAACGAAAATCAAAGGGGGTAGTAACACTTCCTATCAGAATTGGTCCTGCAGTAATGGAGTCAAAGTTCCAGGTCTTGGATCTCACCCTTCCTTACAACCTTCTACATAGGCAGACCACAACTAAAAGTATTGTCATTAAAGCTTATGATGATGAGGAACGAAAATCAAAGGGGGTGTAACACTTCCTATCAGAATTGGTCCTGCAGTAATGGAGTCAAAGTTCCAGGTCTTGGATCTCACCCTTCCTTACAACCTTCTACTAGGCAGACCATGGATTCATGCCATGAAGGTGGGCCCTTCCACATATCATCAATATCTCAAATTCCCTTACAATGGCACTGAAATAACTATAGATGGTGATCCAGATCCATTCCAATATTGCACCAATCTAAAAGAGATACCCCAACGGAAAGTGCCAATAAACCAAGAGGCTTCATTGTCCAATCCATCTCCCTATGTTGATCCATCCACACTCACTCAAACATCTATTTCACCCTTAATTCCTACCACTCCTAGGGTTGAGATCCAAGACAAGGGTTGTGGAGAGTATTACATGAAGACATCTTATTGTGTTAGCCATTTGATTTCTCCTAAGTCATACGGTTTACCTACATCAGATAGGAGACAATCTATGGTCACTATACATGTTCCTCCCACAACAACTTTCACTAAATGGGGAGAATTAAGCAAAGAGGCTGTAAATACAGAAGATGTCACCTCCTGGCTGTATAGAGAAGATGATGAAGAACCTCTCTCACTTGCTCACATTCCTACGGATCTATATGGAAAAGGTTTCATGATCATGCAGAGCAAGGGATATAATGGACATAGTGGTTTAGGCTTAAATCAAGACAGGAGGATTGAACCAATCTTTGTTTCTCAGTGGCCAAAAGGCTTAGGGATTGGGTTTCAACCGATTCAGATTGGCGTTCCTAGTACCACATCACCCTTAATTGAGGAAGTAAGTGCTTCAGAAGATATTAAGACATCTCACGAACCATCAGACCAATATCATTGTGACTCCCCCGAATCCAACGACTATGAGTGGGACTCCCTATCCTCTACCTCTTCCATGGACCTTGACAAGCTATTTGGAGAACTTGACTTAATGTTAAGATCTTCACCAAATCCATTGAATTCCTGTCCACCAAAGAATATGACAAAAGAGGAATGGTTTAAAAACTATTATTGGGAATCACTTGATCCTACCTCTTGGCAACCTGATACATCTGTTTCAGATAACCAAACCTTGGCATTAGGCCCACCTCTCAATCTACCTAGATCTAAACCAAAGAGAAAACATGACTTAGTACAAGAATTTTGTGACCATATGAACAACTCAGTCCTTACCTTGACCCCATTAAACTTTGATAACTCCGACGATGAAATGCCCTTAGTTTATCCCCAACTCATTGATTGGGAGCAACAAGACACACCCGTCTTAGACATTTTTGAGAACGACAAAGCAATTGCTGAGTTCATGGGATTACAAGAAGGCATACCTAGCGGTGATCACAAGGCTAGTTTTACCATTGACTTGGAAAATAAAGCATATTTTGGGGAATTTGTTCAACCCTCCAGTCACAAAAATGAGAAAAAAGAATAAACAAGATAAAAAGGACAAGTCTCTAGGTGAAAACCGAAAGGTGCCTCTAGACAATGAAAAAGTAAAAATAAAGGACACATCCAAAGGCGGAAAACTCTCGGAGGAACCTATGGATGGAGGTTTGAACATTCTCCCCGTTGCATAGGAAAAGTTACCCATGCTCATTGAAGAATCAATTGAAGCCAACATAGGCACAAAAGAGAATCCTCGACTTGTTTATTTTGCAGCATCATGAACAACAAAAGAGAAGCCAAAATTCCACAACTTCTTTGCACAAAGATAGATAAATTTTTCCTAGTCATATGTAGACATGCCTGGGTTGGATCTTGAACTTGTTCTGCATCACTTACCCTTACAACCAGGTGTCAAACCAGTGAAACAAAAATTGAGGAAAATGCATCCACAGATTGCTTTACTAGTCAAGGCAGAGCTCAAGAAACTGTTAGACGTTGGTTTCATTAGATCAATCGACTATGCAGATTGGATTTCCAATCTTGTACCAGTCACTAAACCAATAGGAGGCATTCACATTTGCACTAATTTCAGAGATATCAAAAAGGCTTGTCCTAAGGATGACTTCCCTTTGCCTAACATAGACATGATAGTAGACATGACAACAAGATATGAGATGTCCCTTATGGATGGATTTTCAGGATATAATCAGATCAAAATTGCAACTAAAGACCAACCTAAGACAACTTTCACTTGTCCTTAGGGAATGTATTGTTGGAATGTTATGCCCTTTGGACTCAAAAATGCTGGAGCAACCTATCAACGTGCCATGACCACCATTTTTCATGATCTAGTACACACTCTTATGGAGGATTATGTTGATGAACTTATTGTTAAATCCAAGACAAGGGCAGAACATTTACAGGTTTTAGACAAGATATTTCAAAGGCTGGAGAAGTATAAAGTGAGACTCAATCCCAAGAAATGTGTGTTCGGAGTGAATTCAAGAAAGCTATTAGGTTATATCATTTCTAGAAGAGGCATTGAAGTGGATCCGACCAAGGTAAAAGAAATCATAAACATTCCTCCACCAACTAATCTCAGTCAACTAAGGACATTACAAGGAAGACTGCAATCCATCAGAAGATTTATAGTGCAGTTAGCAGACAAGACACATCCTTTTCAACATCTACTTAAGAAAGGGGTAACCTTTGTGTGGACAGTTAGGTGCGAAAAGGCTTTTCAACTGATTAAGGAATATCTACTCACACCACTAGTCTTAATGCCACCTGTTGAAGGCCGACCACTCATTCTTTATATTATAGCAACCCATTCATCACTCAGAGCATTGCTTGCACATAATGATGATGAAGGTCATGAAAGGGCAGTATACTATATTAGTCAGACTTTGGTAGGTTATGAGCTCAACTATAGTACCATTGAATGTTCCTGTCTTGCAGTAGTATTTGCTACCCAAAAAATAAGGTACTATATGCTAAACTATCAAACAATGCTGATTGCTAAAATAGATCCTTTGAAATATCTTCTAAGCAAAGCAACATTAACAGCCTGCGATTGGCCAAATGGGTTATGATACTTAGTGAGAATGATATCTAGTATGTGGAGAGAAAGGCTATTAAAGGATAAGTCATTGCTGATCAGTTAGCTGACGTACCAATACAAGTAGATCACCCATTAGTTGCAGACTTTCCTAATGAATTTATCTTCACAATAGACACAAACATACCATGGAAACTGTACTTTGATGGCTCACATACAAATCATGGCTCGGGGGCTCGTATACTGTTTATCACACCACAAGGTGTTTCCATCCATAAGTCATTCAAAATTGCATTCCCATGTACTAACAACATAGCAGAGTATGAAGCTCTAGTGACAGGGTTACGCATGGCAGTCAAGTGGAAAATTAAGAACCTACAGGTATATGGCGATTCTCAACTAGTAATCAGATAGGTAAATGATGATTATGAGACTAAGGATGAGAAGCTTGCTCCATATAAATGCATGGTTGATAGCTTTAAAGAGTACTTTGACAAGGTCGAATTTCATCAGATACCTCATATTTTAAACAGGGTAGCGGATGCTATGGCTACAATTGCATCACTTCTAGACATTCCTAGAAACGTGCCTAAGTTTGAGTTCTTGGTAGAACAACTTTTGGTCCCAGCGTATGATATCCTAGATTCTGAGATGGTATGTGAGATTGTTGGTCCTGATTCCCCATGGTACAAATAAATCTATGACTACCTTCATGCCAAAATCATATCCACTGGCTTGTCAAACAACCAACGTAGGAAATTCCTCCGCAAGTCAGCCAAATACACCATCTTCAGAGACACCCTATATAGACGCACCTTAGATAATACCCTACTGAGATGTCTTGATTCTAATGAAGCACAAGCAAACTTGCATAGGGTGTATGAGGGTATATGTGGTTCCCATTCTAGCGGTCCTACCTTAGCCAAGAAGATTATGAGACTGGGTTATTATTGGACTACTATGGAAAAGGACTCATATGTCTTTGTAAAGAAATGTCGCCAATGCCAAGTTCATGGAGACTTGATACATGCACCCACATAGGAGCTCTGTCCTATAACCTCACCATGGCCTTTCGCCCAATGGGGACTCGACCTCATAGGTAAGATCCATCCCACATCATCCAATGGCCACAAATTCATCATCACTACCACTGAGTACTTTACAAAGTGGATTGAGGCTATTCCAATGACATACATTACCGACACACAGATCTCTAAGTTTATCCTAAACTATATCATCTATCAGTATGGTGTCCCTCAGTCCATAATCACGGATAATGGCCGCCCATTGAAGAATCAAGAAGTCTGCCATCTTTGTGATGAATTTCATATTCAACATCACTTTTCCACTCCATACTACCCACAAGGTAATGGACAAGCAAAGACATCTAACAAAACTATCATTAGAATCCTCAAGAAGACTGTCAATGATGCTGGCCGTGATTGGCATTTACAGCTTAATCTCGCCTTATGGGCTTATCACACAAGTATCCGTACTCCCACTGGCGCCACTTCCTATTCACTAGTATTTGGTTATGAAGCCATTCTTCCTATTGAGGTCGAGATTCCTTCCTTGAGGGTATCCTTGAAAGGGCACATTGATGATGAAGAGTACTGAGTATTGAGACTCCATGAGCTAGAATTCCTAGATGAGTGAAGACAGAAGGAACTAGACCATCTCCAAGCATATCAGAATCGCCTTCGTCATAGCTATAACAAGAAGGTCTTGAACATAAACTTTGAAATTGGTGACCTAGTTTTAATGGAGAACCCAAAGAATCAAGCAGAAAGAGAAAAACCAGGAAATTTTGAACCAAACTGGTTAGGACCTTATATTTTTATAGAAGCCTTTGGATTAGGAGTGTATCGAATTTCTACTCCTGAAGGGGAACCATTGTCCTCACCAATCAATAGTCATCATTTGAATAAGTTCTACACATATTTTTTGAGAGCCTTGTCTTAATTGGTAAAAATACAAAAAAATCAAAAAATCAAAAAAATCGTTACTAAGGTGAAAACCTGGCAAACAGGCGTCTTGGTAACACCAATTTTTTAATAGAAAATCTAGAAAATAGTAAAGACAAATAATTCATCCACTAGTGAAAACCACTTCGGTGGCGTTTAAGATAGGTACCATGGTGAAAACCTGGCAAGCAGGCGCCATGTGTAGTTGACTCTGCTCCTTTGTCTACTATTATTCTAATCTAGCATACCCTGTACATAGTCCACTATCCTTGTACATAGTCCACTACCCTATACATAGTCCTTATCCCTATACATACTACCTATCATTGTACATATCCCTTATCTTTCCCATCCATCACTTGTACATACCATTTGTACTAAGTGGTAGTCTTTCCCATAACCTGGAACGATTGACATCGAGTGCATTTCGTATCCCCCGTTTTACCCTATTCATAATCAATTGGTCTTATACTCGACTGGGGGAAAACACTTTCCGTACGTCATATTGGTTCTTACTTTGGCTATGTTGAAGACGTAAAACCATAGAAAAATCCAAAAAACATCACAAAATGACCTGAGAAAAACACAAAAACATCAGAAAACTTCAAAAAGACAAAAAAATCAAAACATGTCGAAAATCCAAAAATAGAGTTAGAGTCAGTCGCACTTGTTAGTCTTTATCGTTTGTCGAACTACGTTGCCTCTGCGATTGGACATAGGCAAGGCCATCTGCCAATGTGCCCCTGAGGCATTAGGTTAGTCCGTTTAGGTTTGTCTATAGAAAATCATGATTCAATCCAAATGCCTATATGACAAGGTCATTGGTCGTGTCGAACTATGAGGTCTCTGCATGTATAACGTAGGCAAGGCCATCAATCGATGAGCCCCTGAGGCCGCACTAGGTCAGTCCATTAGGGTTCGTCACATTCAATATCACACACGTCTTCTCTTTGTAGTCAGTCTTGTCAGTTAGGGTCAATTCGAACTACGAGGTCTTTGTGTGTATAACGTAGGCAAGGCCATCAATCGATGAGTCCCCAAGGCCGCACTAGGTCAGTCCTTTAGGGTTTGTCATCACACACAGTCAATTGTCAGCACATCATATTAAGTCACACATCAATCTGGTGAACAAGTCAGCAGTCTCTCTATGTCAAGTCAAACAACTTGCCAAACAAAACAATCAAAACAATCAACTTTTTTCTTATTTAGGATGAGTCCTTCCTGAGTATTGGTATCAACAAAACAATTTGTCTTATACAGGATGAGTCCTTCCTACATATCGACATTGAAAAATAGTCAACATAGCCTTACACAGGTTATCACATCAATGACATTTGAATCAACGTCTTTTACGATACATGTCTTTCTGAAACCAGGCTTTGTCATGCCTTATACAGATAGTCATAATATCGAAACCAGACTCACAGTCTTATCTAGTATGTGTATCTCCTGAAATCAGGCTCTATCAATCAATCCCTTATTAATCAAAACAAATCAAACAAACAAGATCAAGTTTTGGAAAATATTTTACTAGCCTATTGAATTTATGGCTTATTTGTCTTATCATTTCATTTGACTTTATGATTAGAATCCTGTTACTAGCTTTCTCAAGGATGTCTTGTGAAGGATTTAGAGAAGCAACAATGTATCAAAATTCTGTTTTCTTTGACTTTTGTCTGTCAACTGTCTTTAAAAATTTGATTTTGAGTCATGTTACTAGTTTCCTCAAGGATGTCCCATGAAGGATTTAGAGGAGCGATGACGTCTCATGACCCGTATGTTGGTTTGTCTTGACAAAGAGACTGGGGCAACTTGTGCCCTTAGTATGAGTTAATGACAATCCTTGTCTGCGACTGTCTGTTGTTAGCAAGTGGATGACCTTGCATACCTTGATCTATGCCATATCATGGTGTTTTTCTCCATTTGTATTAGTACCTCCCAATGATGATAATGTGCAACACCTTTTGTGATACAATGAAAGATCGAAGATTGCTAATACTAACATCCATCGCATTTCTTTCATTATTTCTCAAACTTTCTTTCCACACTAACAATTCTTCTTTCTTGCATTATGACGGAGTCCTGTGACACACAACAATATAAATCATCCTGCCTACACATTCATGTTAGAAAATATCATTTCTAAATCATATATCATCATTCATACATACATCTTGCATTAGCAAATATAAAAACATATAGGCATTTATTATATTTAAGACATTATGGCATAATAGACATTTCTCATCATAGATTACATATCATAAGCATTCCGTGTACATAAAAAATGTAAATACATGTACCATATTACATCTGTATAGCATCACATGTAGAAAGCATTGTACATATAACATCATATTGCATCTCATAACTATAAAATACATACATTACATAGAATCAACATCACATCATAGGCTGCATAAACACATCATAAAGTAGATACGATCATCCATCACATATGCATCTCATATAAACATAACATATACAAATAAATGACTGCATAATCAATAAATAGAAATGCATATCATGAGAATCACCGCCAAAATCATATATATATATATATATCGCTCAACAGTGTCACATCACAATGTCATAATGTATCAATAAATATGAAGCCTGCATGCTATATGATAATAATACAATGTCTCAGTACATATCAACAAATGTCCCTATCCTGAATTGCCACTGCTATCATGACTAGAGTGTGCAGATGATTGACGCCAAGAACCTGAGGACCTATGCCCTGAATGTGGCCTATCATATGGGCCAGCTCTGCGTGGCTGCTCAACACCCTCTGTGCTAACTGTCCTGGAGTGGGTCCTAGTCTGAGACCTCTCACTGCGTGCCTCTAAAAAACTCAGAGCCTGTCTCTCTAGAGGAACTGCTGACTCATACAAATCTTTTTAATAGGTGGCCCTCTCCCTGGCTTTGACTAACTCTCTAGCAAATGCAGTTGCCAGACCAATGCATAGAGCTCTAATCTCTGTAAATCTCTGCTTAGTCTCATGCCTCCGAGCTATGGCATGATCTCTATCCATGAAAAATCTGTCCCTCTCCATTTGTAACAAATCTCTCTCAGACATCATGACCCTAATCTGCTCCTCCAAGGATGCAACCTAGGCTCGAAGTGTAGTAGTGTCAGAATCAACTGCCCTTGTGTCAACCTGTCTCACCCTCGGCACACCATAGTCCTCATCCTCCAACTCCTCCAAAATCCTGTCTCGAATCTCCCGCTCATGATCATCATCCTCCTCATCATCATCCTAATAGGCACCAAGTAATCCAAGGGCATCAATCTCTACCTCCTCTCTATTTTCCTCCTCCTCTGCATGAACCTTTGGAACACCCTCCTCTACGGGATGCTCCTCCTCTCCGCCAATCTCAACATGCACCTCCTCCCCACCTCTGCCAATATTTGGCATGTGCACATCCTCCTCAACCCATCCCTCCTCATGAATGGGTGATAATGGTGGCCCTCATCCCCTCCGTCCACGCCTCCCTCTCCTACCACCTCACCGACCAGCTCCACCACCATCTCCATCATCACCACAACTCCCTCCACCTCTCCGACCTTTGCCCCTGCCATGCCTACCGCACGGTCCTATCCCTCACCGCTCTATCGGTGTCGGATGATCTAGATCTGTAAGGGGAATCGGCCTATGCACAACCCACCACTGATCATATGCCTCGGTGGTACCTGGGTCTGCTGCCCCATCTCTCCATCCCCACGAAATTTCTTGCAATCCATCAATATCTACCTCAGTAGTGGCCACTAGAATCTCTGGACCCCACAGGGGAATCTGTCGCGAGGACCTCGCGAACTCGGCCCATCCTCTCGGCTCATCCTGTACCTCTCTGAACTGTAGCAATACACGATCTAGAAAATGGTGCTCTATAATGTGGACATGTGAAATAGTCCGCCCAATCAGGTACTATGTCTGGCAGCAAAAAGGCAAGTGCTCATCCTCATCAGACCACTCTGCACATCCCAAGTACGGTCTCCATATAAATTGTACCATGGTGTCAATGGCATGTCTGAAATACCTGGTATCTCCCACGTGGTGCTAAGTGTTTTCCCCCGCATAATGAAAGGCATAAGGGGCTCCGTGCTGTACATCGACTGTAATTGGTGGCAAAAAAATGGCAATGTGTTCCCACGCCCATACCATGAGGAGCGTAGTACCACAACTCATGGACTAAGCCTCTCGATAGGCTATATCATGCAAGTGAAAATATAACATGCCAAGGAGATAGGGACCCTAAGCATATACCTCCCATCACTCTAACATACCTACCAACATCTCCCCCCAACCCACAGGGAAACCATGACCTCGACGGTCAGGAAGCACTATACCACCTATCAATGTACACACTAGACAGTCCAACCGCCTATACCTGTGCCAATACGTGCCATCTAATCTCATAATGATCAAATCCTAACTGTCTGACATCGACGTGAGGGTAGTATCTGCACATCTCAACAACACCCCTCTGGGTATCGTACCTCACCCTTGTGCCTTTGATGGGAAGTCTCAAAATCTTGTAGACATCCTCCAAGGTCACTGTCGCCTCTCCAGTAGGCAGGTGAAATGAGGAAGTCTCTGAGTGCCACCGCTCGCACAATGCTATCAGCAAACCCCGGTTATCCTGAATGGCAGGCATGTCTGTCACATGCAGAAGACCTAAGTTCCATAAGAATCATCTCTCTGCGCTCCGTAAGCTATCTCGGAAGCGGAAAGTCGTAGGTCTCGACTCTCGCGTATATACAGTGTCCAAAACAACCTGCAACGACATTATACATGCCTCATGTCAGCATCAAACATCTATCCTAGTGCAAAATGACTAAATCAAATGCTATTCAAATGCGTCATTATTTTGCAAATGCGTCATTCTTTTTCAAATGCGTCATTCCTTTTTAAATGCGGTGAAAAAACCAAATGCGTAATTAAATTTCACACATGCGTCATTCTTTCTCACATGCATCTAAATTAAATGCAAATGCATGCATAATTAACAAATGCGTCTGCATAAATCAAATATTACATGCAATTGTGTAAATCAAATAACAACTGCATCGAAATAAATGCAAATGCGTTGAAAAATAAATAATTGTGGCTATTTTAAATGCAAATGCGTAGAACTAAAATACAAATGCGTTGAACCACATAAACCCTACGCTAACTATATATGTGATTTTGCAAATGCGTTGATCCGCATGTTGATTACGCACTCACATGCGGCTTTTCAATAAAGTGACGCATAACAAAAAATACAAATAAACGCATAAAAAGGCGCGAAAATAAAAAATTCAGATGTCAAGATTTAGGTACATACCGGGGGGTCCACATCGGTTGGCCGCCTGAAGGTCCAGATCCCGTATGCTCGATGGTGGGTGTGTGGAACGGGAGACATCCTCGCTGAAGGTGCAGAGCAAATTCTCAAATCTCAAAGCTATGTGGGTGAAAATGAATAGGTTTTTACCCCATTTTCTATTTATACCTAGGGTTTTGGTGGCAATCCTTTCTATTGGCTGTGTCAGCTTCCAACTTCAATCGACCCGTACCCGTCCTTACCACTTCCAACTTCAATTCCATCAACTCCATTGCATTTTTGGCTATCCAATGGACTAATCGAGATTATTTCCAAATTTTTTTGAATTTTTTTCAAAAAATTGTGAATTTTCCTGAGGGGGCATACCTTCACCTGTTTACACTTGGGCATGACTGGGGCATATTTTAATTGATTTTCTTTGACACAATGCTGAAATGACATTGTATCAAAGAGCGGAAAATGTAGACACCGAAATCTGGTTTAAGCCTGCGACTTCAATATTCTTCATGGTCATGATTAAATAATGTCAATTATTTAATTGTTCTCTAAAGTTCTTCATTTCTTCTATTAATTAAATAATCTTAATTATTTAATTGATTCACATTTTCTTTATTCTATCTGATTAATTAAATAAATACTTTTTATTTAATTATGTTATTAATTAACCTTATCTTTCTTGTCAAATTAAATAAATTCTTATTTAATTTACTCTTGATCATATGTCAACTATAATTAAATAAATCCTTTATTTATTTAATTATTCATTTAAATCCCTTCATCACTTAATTAAATAAATCTTATTTATTTAATTATTCTTCAAATATCAAATCTTGAATTAAATGAATTATTTAATTCATAAATTCTATTTTAATGCATTCCTCTATATTTAGATAATTGTGCAAATTATCTAAGTATTCACTTTTACTTGACTCAACATCTATTTAAATCGCTCAGTTAACTCTTGATTTAATGTCTGAGTGGCTTTCTCGAGTAATCTCTTCGTCAAATCATTCAATTGTCCAGTTCTAACTCAATTGCGTGTACATGCAGATTAATTAAATATTCCTATCTTGTGCATGCATTCAAACAAGAGTTTCTTTAATCAATCTTTATCTTTGTCATGCAAAGATAATTCTTCTGTTTTTGAATACCAAACTTGAAGATTAAATCATTTATTTAATCTTTATTTCCATTTCTAATTTGTATCACTCATGTCACTACTGACAGTTATTATAATGCATGTCTAATCTGTTGATCTCAACTGTCCGTTGATCTTTCAATCCCGACCTTTCGTTTGAATGATCAATTTTCTATAAATTGATATATTCTTCATCATTCCAATCTCTCTCGAAATCTTATGAATTTTCGGAGCAACTATCTTGAATCGTTGATGTTTTGCTAAATCACTATCATAGGCTATACTTGCATGAACTTTTAAAATATGAGGGCAATTATACTACAACGGAAAAATGGAGAAGGGCAATCGAGATGATACATGGAATTACGTACATATTGGGTGAGATTGTTCAGTTTATTTACGTTTTGACTCTCCTTTGTTCTCTGTTGCTTAGCTTAGATTACATTAGAGTTTTAGATTGCATTGCATGTTTGCTCTGATCTGTTTCTTCTGCATTTTTTGGACGTTACAATTCCCATTACCTTTTTCAAGTACTTGAATCTTGGCTTCTATTTTTGGTTGGTTACTTGAGGTGTCCTTGGTTTAGGTTGATGGAAGTGTGGAAGGGTCAACATAAGAAAAGGAGTGGAATTCTATGTCATTGCTAGGCACACATTGGATTTTATTGTATTTCTCCTCCAACTTGGCACATAAATGAAAAGGCTTAGGATCGACATATAGTGCTACTTCTTTTCCTTCATGGGGAAACTTTAGGCATTGATGAAAAGTGGAAGGGACTGCTTGTAGTGCATGGATCCAAGGGCATCCTAGGAGGAGGTTGTATGGAAAATCAAAGTCTAGTACTTGACAAGTGGTTTTTGTGATGGCTGGTCCTATCTACACTGGTAACCTAACTGTTCCTTCATAATTTCTTTCAAGGTCATCATAGGCCCTTATCATGATACTCTTGCCTTTGTCAATCACGTCATCAAAATACCCTAACTGTTTGCCAAATTTTAAGGTACACATGTTTAAACTTACACCATTATCTATCAGTACCCGTTTGACCATGGTTTTATGAACACCAACCTCTATGTAGAGGGCTTGGTTGTGAAATGTTCTTTGGGGTAGATCTTTCTTAGAAAATATTAAATGATTACTTGTGATTTTTCCAACCATGGCTTAGAACTAACTAGGATTGAGGTCATTAGGGACTAGTATTTCCAATTCCTTTTCAAGTATTTCCCTATGGGTAGGTGATAGTTTTAACAACTCCAAGATTGAGATTAGGGTAGGTTTTTCCTTTAATTGTTCCACAATACTATAGTCATTTGGTGACTTGATCGTGGGTTTGGGTGGGACTCCTTGAATTGTAACTCTTCCTCGATGAGTGTTTACGTTACAATTGTTGTCTCTGCCTCGTAGAGTCACTATGTTTTCCCTATTGTCATGAACTTGTGAGAGGGTTCCTAAGACTGTGTCCCCATAGGTATAGTTGGCATTATTGTACTCTTGTTCCTTTCCTTTGTCATTTCTTTTGGCATGGTTCAGGATTGGGTTTGAATATATTTGTAGGTCCTTATTCCTAGGATGATATTCAACATCTACCTCCCCTTTTTCTATCAAATATTGGATGAGGTGCTTGAGTATCATGCAATTATTTGTGGTGTGTCCTTTGATCATATGGAAGTCACACAAGTCCTCGTTATACCATGGTGTTTTGAAACTAGCTTCCTCATAGTTTGGATGATCATTAGTTTTAAGGAGGTTTTGTTGTACTAGTTTGCACATGACTGTTTCTAGTGACTCACCTAGTATTGTGAATTTCCTCCTTGGTTGATCGTACTACCTCTATTTCCCTCCCTGATTCCTTTGTTGGTTCACAATATGATTGTTCTTGGGATAGGTATTTTGGTTGTTTTGTGCATTTTTTGGAACATAGCTTGTTTATGCTACCTGTGGTTTGTTTTGAGTTGTGTTCTGTGCATGCCATAATGCTCTAGCATCAACCACTCCATCGTTTGTGACATTTTTTTTAGCCCAGACTTTAGGTTTCTCATTCGAACTAGATGGACTGTCTTTTGAGTTGTTTGATTTAAGGACTCCTCTTGTAATGAGGGCTTTATTCAATCCCTTATCAATGGTTTCTTCAAAGTCTGTTGGACATAAAATTGTGAGTTGATAATTGATCTCAGCTAAGACGTTGGTAATGAATATGTCCACCAATTCCTTGTTGGGAATGGGCCATTTACATCTACTAGCCTTGTGTCTCCATCACTGTAGGTAGGAGGTAAAATATTCTCCTTGATTTTATTTGATCGTGGACAAGCTTGTGATGGTGACATCTTGCTCAATGTTGAAGGAGAAGTGACTTATGAATTTGTTAGATAGTTCATCGAAGGTCTTGACTACTGGTGTCAAATGGGTGAACCACTCCATAACATGGTCTATAAGTTTGCGTGGAAATAGTCTCATGAGGTATGAGTCTTGTGTCATACTTCCATGCATGATATAGAGAAATCATGTATATGCTCGACTGGATCCCCTCTTCCTTTGTATTTGTTGTCAAACCTAGGTATTTCAAAATTATTTGGAAAGGGTATTGTAGCGACAGATTGATCAAATGAGAATGGGAATATCTCTTGGATAGTATAGGTTTTCTTTTGTTTTCTAGCTTGCATGCCTAATACCTATTGGGTGATGACCTCTAGCTTCATTTCTATTTCTATTTTTGGCATGTTTGTTTGCAAGTTCTGTGTATAATAGCCTTGCTGTCTCACCATATTTGGGTCATATATCAGGTATTGTGAAGGTATAAGACCTTTTTAACTATTTTGGGCATAGAACAAGTTAGGTCCTTGTTGGGTGTAAGGAGGGTTAGCTCCTTGTTGCTAAGATGAAGTGTATTGAAGGTTACTCTGTTGATGTGTTAGCGGGACACCTTGTTGGTAGGATGATTGAAGAAGGGTGCTTTGTGGCACACTTTGTTGTTGGGAAAGACTAAACTAAAGGTTACCTTATTGATGCATTAGTGGGACACCTTGTTGATGGGACAACTGCAGAAGGGTCTTCTGTGGCACACCTTGCTACTGGGAAGGACTAAACTGAAGGTTACCCTATTGATGCGTTAGCGGGACACCTTGTTGATGGGACAACTGTAGAAGGGTGTTTTGTGGCACACCTTGCTGCTGGGCAAGACTAAACTGAAGGTTACCCTGTTGAAGCATTAGCAGGACACCTTGTTGATGGGTCGACTGAAAAAGGGTGTTATGTGGAACACCTTGTTGCTGGGAAGGACTAAATTGAAGGTTACCCTGTTGATGTGTTAGCGGGACACCTTGTTGATGGGTCGACTAAAAAAGGGTGCTCTATGGCACACCTTGCTACTGGGCAAGACTAAATTGAAGGTTACCCTATTGATGCATTAGCAGGACAACTTGTTGATGGGTCGACTGAAAAAGGGTGTTTTGTGGCACACCTTGCTACTGGGAAGGACTAAACTGAAGATTACCCTATTGATGTGTTAGCGGGACACCTTGTTGATGGGTCTACTAAAAACGAGTGCTCTATGGCACACCTTGTTGCTGGTATTGCTGGTTCAGAAGGGGACCATGTTGTCCACCTTGTTGGTGGTACTAATTGTTTGGATGGGGACCTTGTGTTCCACCCTGTTGAAGGTATTGATTGTTTGGAGGGGGACCTTGTGTTCCGCCCCATTGAAGGAATTGATTGTTTGGAGGGGGACCTTGTGTTCCACCTTGTTGAAGGCACTGATTATTTGGAGGGGGACCTTGTGTTCCACCCTATTGAAGGTATTGACTGTTTTGGGAAGGGTCGATATTTGAGGTATTCTGAGGTACATACTGTCTAGGAGGAGGATTGTTGTTCTGTGGTTCAGACTGTGATGGTCCTCCTTGATACAATTGTGCCACTGCTGCTTGTTCAACCTGAGTTGGTTTTCTGAATAAGGGGTTCTCTTTGGGCTGACCATCATTTTGTGAGAACAAATATGACATGTTTGTCATCTCTAGAGGTTTGGTTATTTGTCTTACAACTAAGTTATCCCCTAAGGGAATAAGGTTGGCATCCTTCAGAGCTTCTACATTGAAATTCACCAGTAATTTAGCATCACTTTGTGCTAACTTGAAGAAATAGGAGTTTGGGTCCTTTCTCAACAACCTATCCATTAGTTTAAGAACATTGGGGTTGTTGGAATGTTCAAACAATTCATCCTCGTTTATTTCTTCCTCTGTGTCTACCTCCTCTACAACCACTATGTTTGGGTCTTGGTTGTTTTGTTCAATTACCTCCTTCTATTTGCGATTTAGTTCCTCTTCACTGAAGGTATTTATGTACATAGGCCTCTTCTATGGTGTTTCAAGATCACTTGGCCTATAGCCCCAAGGGCTACTTTCACCGTTTATGGGATTGGTTGGTGGGATACTAGTGTTGGTTTTGTTTGCTTCCATTTTCTTTCTGTGTTGTGATATCGTGGTTTTCATAAAGAACTTGGATCCCAAGGTAGGGTAAATGATGCTAGACCTCTAAAGTATTCAAATCCATTGTTGACCTAAATAAGAGGGTGGATGTGGGTAGGTAAGCCCATTTAGTTCCTCCTAGCTCATGCGTAAAAGCTTCTTAGCAAGATGTAGCAATTGTGATAAGGTTTTAAGGCCCTCCTCCTACTATGTCCGCAATGTCGAGATGTAGATCTTCCCCTACAAATTTTGATTGTGCGGTGGACCATGAAAAGGACCAATGTCCTTAGATATTATCCTAAAAGAGACCTGGGTTTTGATTCATAAAGAACATGTACATATCCAAATGTTGCCTTAGTGTCTGTTGATAAAAGTGGACTAACAACTTGTTTTTGTTTAGGTAGAGTGCTGAGATGCATTTTTGGATGGCTTTTGGACTTAGATGTCTAAGTTTGAAATGATGATCGGTAGACCTTCTCTTGGGGATTTTGATTTCATGAAGATGGTATTTATTGCCAAGCGGGTGGTGGTAATGTAGGTTTTCCGGCTGCTAGGTTTTCCTTTTCTTCTTCTTCATCTAAGATGACTGATGCGGTGAGAAATTGGTGGGGTGTTTCATTCTTCTCAAATATGAAGGTTCTTAAACTGCTTATGATGTCAATTTGGGCACCTTCAATGTATGTGTTATCTGGTTGAAAGATTGGTGCTACAAGGTCTGGTTTTTGAACTAGAGCGGTAGGTCGCCAGATGGTCATAAGGTGTGATGGTGTTTCAGGATGGTTGCTATGAAGCTCAAGAACCTAAGGTTTGAGTGCTATTTTGGAATGTGGCTACTTTTTGGAAATCAAAATGCTGAAGAACTAGGGTCGATATTCCACTTCTTTGTCTAGAGGTTATGTCATGGGAAAGATACTTGAACTATCTGTGAGTTCCAAGTAACTATTGATATCATAGAATTTTTGAGTGAAGGAATGATCCTAGTGTTTTGTTTGATTTTGATTTTAAATAAGTAGTATGGGAATAGTGGACAAGAGACTTTGTGACCAATCTAATTTTCCAAATGTTTTGCTCGAACAATACCTTGCAAAATACTTTAGTTTGTTTTCCCCTAAGTGTCAGCAAGAAGACTATGAGCTGGAATGATAGTTTGTAACCTCTGTGTGTTTTTTTCCTCTGTGTTCTTGAGTATGGAAAATGATAGAACAACACTGGACTAACTCAAAATTATGGACTTTATGTGACCTAAATGTCTATAGCTCAAGTTATGAAATCACAACACCCAATCCATACTTTACCAAATGTTTACCTTGATCAACGTAACTTGAAATAAAATTTGAAATGTTCGGAAACCTTTAAGGATAAATCCTTTCAAGGAGTGCAAAACATAAGGCTTCTTTCACAAGTATACACTAAATTAAAGGGTTTTTGATTTGACCATCTTGTTTAGTGTTTGTTTTGATGTGTTCTTTCTGTTTAAATCAAACACAAAATTTGATGTCACAATTGCTTTTGAATGTAATTTGGAAAGTTTAACATTAACAAGTAATTACAACCCTAGTGGACAGAAACTATCCTCTTAGGTGGGCCTGCCTCATGCTCTGAAGAGATGATTTTACATGCGACTTATGGTGCGGGCTTGTAGTCGGACTTGGAAAGCAACTTCTTAGAAGTAAATTCTGATGCACCACTTTCAAATAATGTTTTGGATAATAGGGTGGCTTCTAAAATAATTGGCTCTTAGTCATGTTCTGGGGATATTATTTTTGGGAACCTATACATGCAGTGTTTTGTTCAATTAAGAACCTCCCAGCCCTTACGGGTTTTTACGCATCACAAGGATACTGAGGGAGAATACATCGGTATAGGACATCCGCACCTGGTGAGTGATGAAATTTCCTCACACTCACAAAAAATTTATATAGCCCGGTCTAGAATGAAAGTACCGCTTGGGTCGCCTACAAGTTCTTTGACACAGGAGTTTCCTCAAGTAGGTAGGCCCTCTAAAAAGGTATGCTTGAAAAGAAAGGTGTGAAGCTCAAATTTTTTTCGCTCACCTAAGATCACCAAAAGGTGAGAGGGGAGAAGACAAACATTTAGCTTTGCCAATCAATGAATACACAACATACACTTCATAGAAAATTGATTCATTTTAAATACCTCGAGCGGTATTATCCCCAAAAATAAGTGAATAAATAAACAACTAGTTCTTTTTATTTTTGCACCAAATTGAAGTGTTCAAGACATCAAGCAATTAATATAGCAATGGTGTAAAAACAACAAGAATAGTTTGTTCATTTTTAAGCCCTAAAATTGAAGTGTTTCTAAGAAATTAGGCTTGGTTCTAAATTTGGTCAACAAAAAGTGAATTGAGCATGCGTCAACAAAATAGAAACCATTTTGCATTCTTTTTATACACCAAAATTAAAGTTCCTAATTATGAAAACATGAAATGTGTTCATTTTTAGAACCCAAAATTGAAGAGTTTTTGTTCTTTTTATGACCACCAAATGAGAGTTCCTAACTTAATTGGTTCATTTTAACAACACCAAAATCAAATGTGAGTTTGTGTTGTTCATTTTAGTGCACCAAATGAAAATTCCTAACTTAGAAAAGCTTAAAATTTGTTCAATTTTTAATACAACCAAAACTAAATGTGAGTTTGTTGTTTATTCATTTTAGAGCACCAAACGAAAGTTCCTAACTTAGAAAGCTTAAAATTGGTTCATTTTAACAACACCAAAATCAAATGTGAGTTTGTGTTGTTCATTTTAGTGCACCAAATGAAAGTTTTCCTAAGTTAATAAACAAAACAATTGTGGATCTAAAAATCTTGGACTGATTGTCTTCCCTACACAAAACGAGTTAATGTGTTTCAAATCGTGTATAAAAAACCCATTAGTACATCAAAAGAAAGAAAACGTTAGCAAGGAGGTTCATTACAATAGTGCCGGATCCGTGCACTTGTTTTCTAGAGCAAATGCTTAGAAAGAAATGCAACTGCTCAGAAAAAATTGCAAATGCTTAGTTCCAGAATTAAATGCTCAAATCCTTGTGTAGATGCTAACCCAAAAAGAAGAAAATATGAGGGATTTGATGCAAAAGCAAGCTTCTTGTTGCAAAAGTGAGCTTCCCATGGAAAAAGTGAGCTTCTTGTTGCAAATGCTTAAAAATCTTGTTAGTCAAAAGCGGGCTTTTGCTGGGAAGTGTGTAAAACTTCTCCCAAAAGCTCCCGAAACCCTGTAACTTCAAATTGGCTCATAAAAACATTAGTAAGGAGGACCTAGGTCCCATCGGGTGTGCTATAATGTGTGAGGGGGAAGATGATAGACAAAAAACAAGATCAAACTGCAATTGAAATTAGGATCTAAGCTAAGATCAAACACAAAAAATCTAAAATCTAATCCTATACATACAAAATGAAACTAAGCTAATTGAACATACATTAAGAAACCTATGATTACCAAAATGCATGCAAGAAATAAGCATAGCTTTACCATCCCATAGAGGAGTGTATTCACTTGATGTTGGATTTTTCTTGTCACCGTGAAGCCTCCAAAGTTCATGTGCAAAATCTGGATGAATGATGCTTGGTTGATCAAAAAAATGTTGAAGCTCTATCAATGGTAATTGTGACAACACTTCGTTGCAAAAAGTATGTTGATTCTCTGATCCTTATTTGTGAGGAGAGAGGTTTGTTGTATAGGAAATGAGATTCTGAATCGACGATTAGGATCACATTAGAGAAAATCCAGATCAACGATCAAAATATGTTGAGAGGATTTAGAAATGAGAAGATTGTGCAAAGTTGATTGCACAATTTGGGTGATTGAAGAATAGATTGGCTAGTCAGGGTTTAGATTGATCAGTCAAGATTTGATTGACCAGTCAGGGTTTAGTTAGGAAATTGATGGTTGAGTTAGCAAAATTAGATGGTTGAGTTAGCAAATTAGATTCCTCGGTCAGTAACCCACGATTTTCTCAATTAGAAAGTGGGTGAGGAATATGAATTAATTGATTTAATTAATTAATTCTTTTAGAGTTGAACGTGCAAATCAACTTTGAATTTTACAAATAGAGTTGCATTAGTTTGATTTGATTTTTGATAATTGATTTGAATCGTTTGATTTGATTATTCAAATTTTGGAGGGAAAGTGTCATAATTAAATTATTATTATTTAATAATTTAATCAACTTAGGGGAATAAGGTGATTTTGTGACGTAATCAAATAATTGGCAATTAGGAAAAAATAAGATTAGATTAGGACTTTATTAAATAAATGTAATTTATTTAATTGGTTGAAATGATGAAACATGAATTAATCAAATAATGTTGTATTATTCAATTAATAGTAGAATTAGGGTTTTCAAGATTTTATTAAATAAACAGTATTTACTTAATTTGTCGAGAATGATGTAAAAGTGAATTAATTAAATAATGTTGTATTATTCTATTAATAGAGGAAATTAGGGTTTTAGATGCTATTTGATGCTATGGGATGATTATGAGGTGATTCAAGATGTTCCAGAGATGTTTCGAGATGATTCTGAGATGTTTCAAGATACATTATGAGTTGGTTCTGAGATGTTTCAAGACATTCCAGGTTGATTCTGACACGTTCCGGGGTGATTCCGAGATGTTCCAGGTTGATTTTGAGTTGTTCCAAGATGTTTCGGGTTGATTCTGAGATGTTTCGAGACATTTTGGGTTGATTTCGAGATGTTCTGGGTTGATTATGAGATGTTTCGAGATGTTCTGAGGTGATTTTGAGATGTTTCGAGACATTCCAAGTTGATTTCAAGATGTTCCAAGACATTTCGGGTTGATTCCAAGATGTTCTGAGACATTCCGAGTTGTGATAGGTGTTAAGACAATTTTACATGTCTATAGGGTACCCACACTTTGCTTCAACAATCAACTATCAATTGGAATAATCACCTATGGTCATCAAAGGCTTGTAATGATGAGGTATTTCATGTCTTTTAAAAAAATAAAATTGTACATTCCTTTAGTTCTAATTTGAGGTGTATGCCTAATATAGGATATCATTTGTGTTTTGTACTATTTTCTATTGGTTTTAATCCTATATTTTTGTGTTCACATTTTGGTACACTTGGTGGGAGCACATCCCAATCTAAATCTTACCATTTTTTAGTGTTTGGTGTTATTTTATTTTATCAATAAATGCCTTTAAAATATCAACCAAGAACTTATCTTTCTAGTAGTTTCAAAATGTTTGGTTCAATTTGATGTTACTAAATCACCAAGGTCTTTGATCTATGAATGAAATTAAAACCTCCCCAACAATTTCACCAAGATGTTGGCATAAGTTTATGGGATATCAACCTATCCAAAAGCATAGCTATATAACTTTTGAGTTGTTGAGGTCTTTAAAAATTTCTCTCTTACCCAATACTGATTAGTTCATGTCCATGAAAATAGTTCCAAAATGTTGGTGCATATACTTGTAGGTTCCCAAACCCATAAAGGTAAGATCTCCTTGAGTGCTAGGGGTGTCAAAATCATAGAAAAAAATCACACTTAGGATCATGTAGGGAAACTATGGACTAGTTTACTAAGGTGGGTAAGACCTTTAACTTTAGAATTTTCTAGGCCAAGGGGGATTTCATATGTTGTGTTACATACAAGATACAACTATAGAAAATCAAAAAATACCTTGACATAAACCATACCTAGTGCATAGTAACCCCAATTTTTTTGTCACTAAGTACTTGTATGTTGGTTTGTCAATACAAAGTTTTGGACCTTCATAAATTAGATGAACTACCATGTAAAGTGTCTAAGGATGTGATTTGGATAACCCATCTTGTTATTATGCACATCTAGACATGGTAATGAGTGATATTGAATCAACACATTATGAATGAAGTTTAAATTTGGTTTTTTTTAGTGTTTTGGTGTGATGGGAGGTTGAGCATGAAACGATAGAGTGCCTCATATCAAGCTAGGAAAACAAAGTTTGAAATTTTAGTGCACCAAATGATGCAATATTTGAAAACCCACCTTGTGACACCTTAATGAAGATACCACTAAAGAATATGCCTCCTAAATTCACACATAAGCTAGGATCTATGCATACATTTAAGAAGATAAAAATAATTATGAAACATTAAAATAAAATAGCATAGTTATCTACAAATAAACCCATACATTTCTTGTATTGATTTGAAAAAATACATTGCAAAATCTTTACAAAGATTTTACAACTATCTAAACAACAAACTAATTAGAGCTAATACTAAAATCACCAAGTGTGACAAGGAAGGCCTACCAAATATTTATAATCATACATAGAACTTATGGATACATTCAAATAATGTTGAATCTACACATTTGCTTTATTCTTCTAGGATCACAACAATGCATTACACATTTGAGACAAAAATACAAAAAAATTATGTACCCTATGCTAGAAAGAAAACCCTAACAGTCTAGAAAATTCTCTTTATTTTCACATTGTTAAAAGTTGGAAATATATAGTATTCAATACATTCAAGCAACCTTGAGAGAAGAATCACGGTCACTTATAGTTGTAGAGGTCATCCATGCCTTTGGAATCATCACCCCTACATTTTTGGTATAGAAATTATTCTCCAAAGAATTTCATAGTTACCGAAAGACATGTATAATACATCTTTAGTTGAATTTCATCCATCCTAGATCATCAATAACATTCTAAATTATACAAAGGAGGTAGATAACCTCATCTCAATATTATGCAAAAAATTGATGAAGAATTGAGAATTACTTCCCTTTGAGTGCTTTGTAAGATAAATCTTGTGAAATCTACAAGATAAATGATTAGGTATTAGCCTGGAGATCCTTAGGATCTGAAAATCACCTACCTAATTAATGGTGGCATGTTTAATCTCATTCTTCATTATTGAATTTTTGTTTGAATTTGTGCCTTTAAGATTAACCAATATTTTCTGGGCGGGAAAATTCTAATTGGGTAGCTGTAAGGTCAAATTTTCTCACTGATAACATTTATATGAAGAATGAATGAGTGCATGGGACCATCTAGAAGAAATGTGAAAATTTTATGAAGTATCGGAGATGAGAAAGGGAGATGCAAGATTTTATTATAGAGCAGGATATTGGATCTAGACATTTGAATGGGGATTTAGATGCACTGTGAAACTTTATAAAATAGGTGAAATGAGAAAATGAATTGACTTGAGAAAGTGTGGGGAAATCATGAGGGACTAGACACCAAGACATAATGTCCAAGTGGGAAAGGCAGATGTATGAAAGTTAGACAAACTCCACACAAGAAGAAATGAATGACAAAAGGTAATTGGAGATTTTATAGGAATTAGATGTGGATGTCGATGAGGGAAGTGGACATTTGGGATGGAGGGTGAAATAAGTTTAGATCCACTTTGAATGTATACAAGGATGAAGAGAAAAACAAGAACAAGGCTTGTGGGGGTTGGGAGTGGAAGTGGATGAGGGAATGAGAGGAGAGACAAATATGTATATCCTTGTTGAAATATCGCAAATGACAAATGGGAAGGGGAAGATAATGAATGAAGGAATTGATAAACCGCACAAGAATTTTAAGTTGTACTAGACACTAAAAATGAGATATTTGGATAGTAAGAAAATTTCCACTAGTCCACTAAAAATTTGCAACTTCATTGAAGCACCAAAAAAATCGAAAGACCCTAGACTTAGAATTTCATTGGATTTTTGTGACCTCTAGCATATTTTAAGAGTATGGATGATGAAAAGGGATAATACATGTGAATTTAACCAAGGGAGCCCAATTATATAAATTTCTTAAATTGATTAGGCATGATGGGCATCCACAAGGCTAGGTGCACAATAGGACTAGGACTTAAGAAAATTTCTAGTACTACTAAGTTGGGCACTGATAATGGGGATATGTAATGAGGGAGGGTGGATGAAAGATGATGGTGATCTTGAGTGAATGACCTAAGGTGGAGGGGATCAAGAAATGGGTAGAAAAAAATGGGATGGGGGATAAATGGAAAAATTGTGGTTGTGTGGGGGAGATGATGATGTGGGGGAAGAGGTGAGGAGTGCTCATAAATGGGTGAGGAATAATGCTACCCATGAAGCATGTTTATTGGGTTTATTTTATGGTACTTTCCCAAGGTGCCATAAGAAATGGTTTTCACACTCGTATGAATTATTTCTCTTTACTATTTTTATTTATTTTTTATTTTTTGAGTTTTGAGGGTAGCTGCAATATTCTTACATGTGAGACTATTTGAGGTGAAAAATATTCTTAAACTCTTCCAATTCTTGGCCATCTAGTGTCGCCAATTTGTATGCTTCTAGCCTATATTTGGAATAATTATATAGGGGTCCAACAAACTTGACTCAAACTTGCCCTTCTTATCTTTGTCTTGGGTAGTGTTTTGATTTTGTTTGAGGAAAAAATCTCTGACCTCAAATTCATAATTTTAGATGTGCTTGTTGTAGCTATGACACAACCAATTCAATCTACTTTGAGGTGGTTGAGGATGTTGAGTCAATGCTCATCAATAAGCTCCAACTTGTGCAACTGTTTCACTATGTATACTTGTTAGAACATAATGTCATTAGGGGTCATACCCCTATAACATTTATATAATATTCTAATATAAGGTTATAAAACCTCATATATATTATATGCTTTATTTAGCACATGCCACTTAAAATAATTGTAGTCTAATAACTATTAGATTATTGATTATTCATAAATGTTAAATTTGAATTGGTGTGACTACTAGCCCTTTAGGTATTTTTCCACCCATTCTCCTATATTTAAGTAGGCTCTCTCATTGAGAGTTGGTAAAAATTGGAGTTTTTGCACAAGACTATAAAGATCATGTCAAAGTGAGAAGTGGTGTCCCTAGGTTCAATCTATTTTTTAATAGATCATTTTGTTAGTGTTTTATAATGAAATGATTCTTTATGGACTTTTTTTTTAATCTAGAATGGGTTTCCACATGTATATAATGTGTAATGTGTATCTTGTATTTCTTACTTTATTTATTGTATAATTATTTGTGATGGTTAGCAACCTAAGATCTTAATTTCTATCATGATATCATAGTGGGTTAAAAAATGCTAATTGGTGATATGCGAAAAGTGTAATTAAAAGTTTTGACACAATTTTTTCATTTTGTTTATATTTACCTGACTATAGGATTTGACCTACAAAAAAATATATTCATACTCCATCCTTCATGAAAAGCTTCAACTTTGAAATATCACTACAATTTAAAAATTGTGATGTGATTTTTCTCTATTAATCGAATTATTTTATGAAACACACAAATAAGATAGATGGAAAATTTTCAATATGGATATCAGTATAATAAAATCATAAGAAATATAAAATAATACAACCCCAAGATATGAAAGAGTGTCTTGAAATGCAAAAGGATGTGACTATGATAAATAAAAAAATTGTAATCACTTTAATTATTACCTATTCATCTCACTACCATATAAAAAATAGGAGATGGAGTCCCTTGCAAGTGTAGAGAGGGAATTTTGCTCTTGACTACTATTTTCATATATTGTAGGCAGAGAATGATAATGGATGCAATTTTTATAACTAACCTTTAGCTACCATTGTATATAACTGTAAATGATTTCACTGATGTTGCTTTAATTTTTATTTTAAGGAGGTAAATAGTTTTGACTTGGAGCTATGAACTAGTGAGGTTATAAATAGGGGACCTCATCCCCAATATAAATATTCAACAATAACATTCTAGTAGGTTTTTAACTTTGATGACAAGAACAACACCACAATTTAACCATCACACTATGCTACTATTGACATTAATAATACTTTAATTGATAAATATACATTTTTTTTTTAAATAGAACATTTTAATCATGACAACATAAATATTTTCCTTACTATGCCATGAACTATATTTGGTGCCTCACCAAAATATTGCATGCCATATTTTCATCTTTCCCTGGTGTGAATGTTGGCATGCAATCTTCAATTGTAGCACTCCACTTTACTTGAATAATTCCCATTTGGTAAATGAGGGATATGGAGGTGTAAAGTATTACACACCTTATTTTCCTTGGCTACCATGAATTTAAATTGTCATGCCAAGCTTGTGAGCAATGCCATTCTTATTGTCTGGTTACACCATGACCTTTCATGTTTGGAATTTCCCTTCTCAACTGCTATGTTATGTTCTCATTGTGTATTTACTTTTATGTAACAGGATGCCATTCTTCAATGTTTGTGCCATGTTCCATATAATGTGCTTGACACTTTTTCTTTTATTTCCATGCCCTCTATTCTAAGGTCGTTCCCTATTTGAAAAGGGGACACCATATTGGATGGTAGCACCATTATATTCATGCTACTCATCTATATTTATTTGGTACACCAATTTTGATTGCTAACACCCTGATCTTTGGATTTTGAAAAGGGGCCTATCTAGATCCATGGACCCCTATAGTTCTATATGGCTCCTCCCCTCCAATTGAAATTAGACCTGACTTGACTGGCTACTAGCTATGATGATCTAATCAGTCTAGTTTGAGTGATCAAATTCCTTCCCACTCGCATCAAGCATATAACCCCTATAGTTTAGATAGTGGGTATGAGTGATTGTCCAGGCCACTCATTCAAATTCTATCCATTCTTGATCTGAGTGTAGATACAATATGATGTTTTTGGGTAGCAGATGGTAGTAGGGTCCTTTCTATATTTTGAGGGGGTGAGATCCTGATCAAACTGGCTACCATATATCATATAGAAGAGATCCATATAGATTAGAGGTTTGGTTTTCCTTAAAAATATGTAACAAATGAATGATCTTCTTTGATTAATGGTCTCAGGCATTATAAATTCTATTAAAAGTGAATAAGTGAAACCTCATGAAAAGTTCCAATGTTCCATCACATGACCCCCTCACAGCCTTACCCAAGTAACAATGACTTTATGACCTTGAGGTGAAGGTCAGAGCCAATGCCATTATGAAAGTGGATAATGCTTATCTTTTTAATTCTTAATATTCCACTTTTTTCATCACATAGTTGATTGTGAGAAGACATGCAAAAATAATAACTGCTAATTCTCCAACATTAAGCAAGCTGGGCATTTACTTGTGTGAGCATGGTAGGATTTGAACTCACAACCTTTCAATTATGAACTTACAGTATTCCTTCATATCATATGATGTAAGAACTCAAGTGAAATCCATCCATTCTCTCCAGATTGCATCATTGTAAAGAAATCATGGATTCTTTCATTAGATATTTTTCATTTATTATTACCAAAGATATTACATATCTCACAGATTATACTGTAGCATGCACAGATAAGTTGTAGTAATGTGGCACCTTAAAAGAGTAGTCACTGAAATAATTAGATCATTCAACCATTCATGATATTTAACTTTAATAGTTTATTCTAGCCTCTTGTAATAGTGCCAATTTTATTTTGTTCTGAATTATAGTTGGTACATTCTAAAAGCAATTTCCAATGTATGCAATTCTATATTATTAAATTAAAATTTACAATTCCAACTTTATTATTTATGTTATGGTTTAGAACAAGTTTGAGTAAATAATTAATTATTTTGTATTCCATATTTAGATTTTAAGACATAACTTATAGAATAAGGATAATACATATTTTTTAATATATATACATTTGAATTTTATCAAGTTTAAATTTTATTTTCAATGATAAATATCCTTAAAATTTATTTCATTAGTGTATTTCAATTGAAGCCTTTAACTAGACATAGTTGAGTATTTGCACTAGATATGTTACTATTAGAATGTATCAATATGACCCACTTTAATTTAGCTAAACATTAGATTCGAAGAAGGATTGATGTAATCCTAGTGGCTTGCATATATTTTCTCCATTTGATTAGAAAGCTAAAAGATATTTAATAAAAAAATTCAAATGTATGATATAAACTTGACTATATTATATTCTTGCTCTTAAATAATGTTTTTTTGGGATTTCCTCCACATTTGCTCAAACACAATATTTACATTGTCTAAGTATTAGAAGTGTACATTTGAACTAATCATTTACATGCCAATATATATAGGCTGCAACCCACCTAGATTTATGCTATTAAATTTATTGCCCTTGAATTTGATCCTAGTGGTTTGTTAAATACTTCACATTGAAAAGGGATTCATATCCATGAGTAAGTAGCCTAGTGTTTAAATATCAAAACATTTTTTTTAATATTATTTATTTTCATAAACTTCTTTCATTTTATCTAAAGAAAGATGTGAGAATGTTGTGAACTCATATTTTCTCATGTTCTAGCTCCAATATTATAAATTGAACTTTTTTAGATTCCTTTAGATGCAAGGCTCCTTATAATATTGATCTTAACTCAATTTTAGTTCCAAAATTATAAATTTAACTTACAAATATCCACCCTATTTTGTACTACAAATAAGTGTTGATGTGCAATCAACATTTTTTCTATCAAAGACTCCAAAATTGCCTCTCAAATAAGTGTTACAGAGCTTATCTTGGGCTAAATGGCTAAGTTTTTGTAATTAACTAAATTAAGACTCTAGGAAATAAACAAGGATATAGTTTTGAGCTTGTTTAAAAAAGATATTCTTTCAAAGGGAGATCTCTAAGAGTTATCAAGATATTGATTAATAGCCACGTATGTTTGAATAAATTATAGGGATTTATTGATGCATGTTTTAAATTATTCTCCTACTTACAATGGGTAGTTGTCATCTTAAGAAACTATTTGGGGATAAAACCTAGAAATGATAACTCACCCATTACTATATGTTTAGTAGAATGATATATATATTTTTCTCTTGAAGCATCATACATTCTTTTATTCATAAAAATCTTATATGATCTCCATAGTAAAGATCATCAAATTTTCTTCATTTTTTAAAGTCGTATTATATGTAGTTGACTTACTTATTATTGAATTAAATATTAGAGAAAACAAATCTATTTATTTTGTCATTCAAAGTGATTACATTTTAGGATCAATTACAAGTATTTTAAAATTAATTATGCATAGTACTATAAAAATGTAATATGATCAAACTAGTTGTTATTACAACTAGCATTGATAAAAAATCTAAATCTATTTTTTTTAAATTACTATATGAACATTTCAAAATGACAAATACACATTAAAAAGGTTAATCTATTATAGATTTTATTAGTCCTACACCAAGAATAAAATATTTGATTATTGTATCACTGACTATGTTGGTAATCCTAGTTATAAGAAATCTACTATAGATTATGCCTTCAAAATAAGTGGTGTAGGTACTATCCCATGGATGAGTAATACTTAAATAAGCTACCTTCTATGAATCTTTCATAAAGAGGTTGAATAAAAAAGTAGCTCTAGAAGAATCAATGTGACTTAAAATATTAGTGGACAAATTTTTATTTGGGTAATAATAAAAGTCCAACATTATTATATTGATAATCAAGCGATTTTTATGCAGTTACGTTTGTAGTCGGTGGATTGTACCAGCTGAAAATCACTGTATGATATCACATCTACAACTTGGGGATGATATTATATATTATCATTATCTAATCTCAGATTAATATATAGGTTGTATGTTCTTTGGCATAGCAAAAACTAATATTCAACTAGCAATGAAGGGCAATTACGAACAAGAAGATTTGCAATAGTTAGAAGACCCGACAGGGACCTTGAATTCTTACACATGGTAAGATTGGATGATGGTGGTTTCAACATCAATAGAGGCCAGACTGTATGGAGGAGGAAACTTGTGAGATAGGGGAGATGTCCCAGTATCCGCCAGGGCTAACTTCGCACAACCATAGAATTCAAACCATACGTTGAATCGACAAAAAAATTTATGGCTTTTTTTCACTCACGAGTTATGTGCTTATAGCTATTGTTTTGGCTTGTGAGAAATTCGGTCGAGTGTGGGAGCGTTTGATATGCACATGGGGGTCAAAAAGTCACCTTTTAGAGGTGTCATCCGCTTTTCGCCACCTAACGTCCCAGTATCTGCTTGCTATAACCACCAATTTTTTTTAAAAAAACACCTAATTGTGTCACTATTAACATTTAATTAAAACTATCTTATCATTCAAATCCACTCAAAATTCAATGGGTCTAATTCACGTTAGCACCTAATAAAATTATTTCGGTGCCCATTAAAAATCACTCCTACACATTAATCGCCAAACATTAGCATCAGACACCAAACACATTACACCCCAATTAAACTTCATTTGGGGTCTAATTAATGCATATGACTAATGTTATTTTTCTGGGTATCCCATTCTTTTCCCTCATTTTACCGTGCACTCTCTCTAGAACATTCTCGGCGATGGAAGCTTCTCCAATCGTCGATGGCTCCCCATGGCTCCTGCTACTCTACACGCGTTGAGGTAACAACAAACACCATTCTCCTTTCTATATGCAAACAATGGTACTGGTTAATCATTTTCTTCTGCATCTTTCATGACCCGTGAAGGGTTTATTCGATGATTGAAAAATTATTACTGCTTGTTTATGAAATAAATCATTCCTCTTCAATTCCTTTTCGCCATGTGTTGTTTGATTTTGTTGGGTCATGGTACTGGTCTTTTTCCCATGGGTTTTTTTGGGGTTAAATGATTATTTCCTCTCCCCATTTTTGCGCGCGCTCACGGCTTGGTAAAATCGATTGTTTCATGATTTTGTCTCCAGAAATGATGAGGAATTTCGTGGGTTTGACCACATGTCTACAAAAAATGATTTTTTGGTCTACTTCGACCTTTTTATAAAAAACCCATGTGACTATGGGCATAAATCGGCAAGCCCATTTAAAATACGCCATATATGTGAAAGCCCTTTCTTTTTTTTTTCCAAATATGCGTGGTTAAGGAATTAATCTCATGAAACCCTTGCCTAAAATATTCAACATCTATCTGAAAACACACTTCTATATTCCTGTGAGTGAGAAATTATTATTATGAAACCCTTGGTTACTTTTTTGTGCACATTTCTGAAAACCCAAGTTTGTAATCGATAGATACTTTTGTTAAAATTAATATCCTATCATTGTTGAATATAGCACAACTTCTTTCATTTACTATACAATGTGCTTTGTACATTCTACTTATAGTTATTTTCATGAGTTGTGCATTTGAAATTTATATTTACGCACTATCTTTTTACTTTGCTTTATAAGTAAATGAAGGTCTTTTTTGGTGATAGGTTTTTCCTTACAAACCCCATTTACAAATTCAAAAATCTGAGTGTTTATTTACTATTTTTGGTTATCTCTCAACTTGCATTTTCATTATATATGTATATATGTCTATATATGACTGTGTATGTCTGTGTATATATACACACACAAACACACTCATATATACATATATATGTATGTGTATATATATATTCTATACATATATGTGTCTGTATATATATATGTATAGTATATATATATACATACACATATACGTATAATATATATATACACATACATACATATATATATACATATCTATATGTATATATGAGTGTGTATGTATATATATATATATTTGTATGTATGTATATATAAACACACGACTTATTGAATTTTTAAATGAATGTGTACAATGTTAGTTATATATAGTCTGTAGTATGCATCTCTTAACCTAAATCACAAACTTCTAAAGTTCTATATATATTCACCTTTTCCCACTAACAAAATATGAGATAGAGAAGTACATTACATACTTGAGCAAGTAAAATATTTGTATTTCCATGTAAAAGAAAGTCAGCCTCGAAAATTCTCCCCCCTTCTACATTTCTGCCTTGCTGATGTATATTCTTGCTTGAGGCCTTTTTCTCAGTTAGTATACTTTCATTTTGATTCTTGCTGAATCTTGAAAAAATTTCCTGTTCAATACCTTCATCTTCTGCTTCTTCATCTCCCACAATTCGAGAATAAAAAACAATCTGAATAGCATCTTGTCCACCTTTTCTAGCCAATTTTTCAGCTGCCTTTACCTTCTTATTCACAAGCTCTACAATTCTTGATACAACTTTAAAATTCCGTTTAGTATTGGAAATTGGAAACGTATGGTGTTTCACATAAATGACTTAGGAGGTGAATAATACTAGAGTAACTGGGTTTTGATACCCCTTACTATTGATACATCTTTCATAAATATTGACAATACCTGACGATTACTGTCATGCTTTCGACATTCACACGATATGGTCACTTTTGGTTGAAATGGAATTAAATAGATTGGGTGACTCCTTCCTATAGCTGGCCAAGGTAATTATTTTGTAAGGGGAAGTGTCTGTAGTGACTCTAGATTTATTTCCAAATACAAGACGTGTAAGAAACATGCTTACCACTTTATTTATTTATTTATTTTAGCTTGATATCTTCCTAGAAGATTCCAGGTTTCAAGGGATAACCATGTATGACTAAGGTGGAAACCAACCCTACTAAAAAGCTCGTGGTGGGTTAAATGGTCAGATAGGTTAGGTCTTCAAGCCATGACTATCAAGTATGGCCAAGATCATTTCACCAGACCTACCATCCATATGTTTCCTAGAAGAGTACTGGATTCGTCGATGGTTAACAGGTCTAGTTGACACCTAGACATGGGTGCAAATCCCCATCAAAGATACGAAAATAGGGAATTAATTGTTGATTATAATTGCAAAAGAAAATGAAAAGAAATTGCAGAAATTAAAAGATTCAAAAATAATCACAGAAACAAGAACACAATATTTATAGTGGTTCGCCCAAAGATGGCTACATCCACTTTCAGGGATTATTTGTTTATTAATTCTTCAGTGATTACATATTCAACTAGCAGTTTATTTATAAAATAGTCTCAAATTGTGAAAGAAACTTATTGTAAGTGTGAATAAGTAAAAAGTAAAAGAATAACTAAAACACTTCTTAATGAAACATTAGATCAAGATTGACATGAATTAAACTAATTTAAAACATAGAAAAGCTTGAAAGCGTCTCATTGTCTCCTATCTCCAAAGATTTGTCAAGTTACAGAGGCTTTCAGACTTGTAAGCACCGTAACTGTTTAAAATGCCTATCTAGAGAGAGGAGTGGATACAAAATGAAATGATCTAATGATTGATAATGAAAGCTAAAAAAATATGATACTACTGTAATCTATACAGATATGAAAACTGATGGATGAAATTTACAGTAAAAAATATGATGTTGCCGTGATGTGAATTCTACTAATGCTATGATGCTATGATGCTATTGCTAATGCTAATGCTATGATTGCTTGGTTGCTTGATTGTATTCCTGTAGAGTAATTTTGCATAAAACTAGGATTTTCTCAGGTCATTTTCATGTTTCAGAAGGCTGTATATATAGATTTCACGGCAACACATTTGCACAAGGGCAACACAGTAGAGGCCTAGATTGAATCTTGAGATTTGAGTGGTGAGAGATTGAGGAGCTTGAGCTGATCATGGGGATTGTTCCTCCCCATGAAAACATCAGGCAAGATGATAGGAAAGATCAAAGGAAGAAGATTGAGAGGATTTCCTGCAAGTTTATCCCCGAAGCTTTCCTGTGAATGCCAGTTGAATTAATTAGATTGAAAAAATTAATTTTATTGGTGAGTGAATAGAGGAATATTTGATTTATGCCTTTATTTGAATATTTTTTATTTATTCAAATTAGCAAAATAGGAAGACTTTAATTAAATAAAACAAATATTTAATAAAGAGGAAAATGATAATTAAATAAATCTTTAAGATATCTTTATTTAATTAAGAGGAAATATGATAAGATAATTAAATTACACAAATTATCAAAGTTGTGCATTTTAATTTAAGATAGAATCAATGGATAAAGTATAGAAGAAATAATAATGATAATAATTAAATAAAACAAAGTATTTAATTTTGTTTATTTAATTAAGAGGAAAATAATATGATAAAATAGAAGAATTAATAGTGAATTTAATATAAATAAATATTTCTATTTATTTACTAAGTAGAAGAATTTAGGATTAATTAATCAAATAAATCATATTTAATTAATTATATTCTTCAGACCATTTTTAGGTGTATACACTTACTAATTTGGGCTTCACTGAACCCAACAATCTCCCACTTGAAGACTAAATTGCTGCTTAGAGATATCCCTCTGCTGCAAGTTTATTGTCAGAGCTGGACAAGTTTGAGAGAAGCTCTACAAAATTCGAACTTCTCCCTGGGTACTACCTTTGTCAACATGTCAGCTAGATTTAACTTCGTGTCAATTTTCTCCACTTGCAGCTTACCCTCTTCAATAGCATGATGAATGAAATGATATCACAACTCTATATGATTAGTCCAATTGTGAAAGACAAAATTCTTGGACAAGTGAATAACACTATTGCTATCACAAAACAGAGTAAAAACTGATTGCTTACACCATAACTCACCTAACAACCGCTGCAACCATATCATTTCCTTTGATCCTTCAGAAAAAAGCAATATATTCTGCCTCTGTAGAAGAAAGTGCAACCACCTGTTGCAATTGAGAAACCCAACTGATTACTGCCCCAACAAAAGTGAACACATAATCGATAGTAGAACGTCGTTTATCCAGATCTCCAACCATATCCAAATATACATAAACTCGTAGATGATTGTCCTTACCACCAAAACATAAAACACGATCAGAAGTACCTTTTAAATACCTGAAGATCAACTCCACTGCCTGCCAATGTGGTTTACCTAGATTACTTAGAAATCTGCTCACAACTCCCACTGCATGAACAATATTCAGACAAGTACAAGTCATGGCATACATTAAACTGCCAACTACTGATGAATATGGAACACTCTTCATGTGTTCTTTTTCCTCTTCTATTTTAGGACACATAGTTGAGGATAACCGAAAATGATCAGCCAAAGGAGTACTAACAAATTTGACATTCTTCATATTGAATCTATCTAAGATTTTAAGAATGTACTTTTCTTGAGATAATCTAAGTTCTCTCTTATTTATATCCCTTATTATATTCATCCCAAAAATCCTCTTTGCTTCCTCTAAATCCTTCATGGAAAATCTTTGAAATAAATGTTGTTTCAACTCACGAACTATCCTCACACTAGTGCCAACAACCAACATATCAACATAAAGTAATAGAATAACAAACTCACCATTAGGAAGCCTCTTGTAATAAACACACGGGTTTGATTCAAAATGAATGAAATGTTGCTGAGTCATGAAGCTATCAAATTTTAGATACCATTGCCTCAGGGCTTGCTTGAGCCCATACAAACTCTGCTTCAATCTACAATATAAATGTTCTTGACCCTGCTTTGCAAAACTTTCAGGCTGATCCATGTATAATTCCTCTTCAATATCCCCATGAAGAAAAGTTGCTTTGACATCTAATTGCTCAAGTTCAAGATCCCAAATAGTTGCCAAGCCTAACACTGCTCGAATGGTGTTCATTCTCACAACTGGTAAAAATATCTCATTGAAATCAATTCCTTTTTCCTGAGAAAAACCCTTCACAACCAATTTGGCCTTGTAACGTTTATGACCTCCATCTTCCTCTTTCACACGATATACCCATTTATTCTTCAGTTTTTTCTGATGTGGCAGAAGAGGAACCAAATCCCATGTGTCATTTGCACACAAAGACTCCATTTCTTCATTCATCGCCTCCATCCATTTTACTGAATTTGCATCTTTGCAAGTTTTTTTAAATCTTGCCGGCTCTGCCTAACCACAAAGCAATAATTCATAATCATCAGATAACAATAACTCATAATCATCAAATTTCGTTGGTGGCTTTCTCTTCCAGATTGATCTCCTTAATTTTGGACCCATCCCTGGTTGCAAATTACCCTATTTTTCCATATTTTCCTCATTACTCTGCAACTGTATATTTCCTCCAATACTTTGACTTTCTATATTTCCCTGTGGCAGTGAACTCAAATTCCGTTCATTGAAATTATGTAAAGAAGTCTCTACAGGCTGCGTGGGAATTTGTGGAAGGGGCTGTGAATCATAGAACAAAGGCTGCATTGGAAATGAATGGGGCAACGAACTTACTATGACATAATCTAAAGGATGCATTTCAATTTGCAAAGGAAGTGATTTAATGCTTGAGGGTTGCGCTGGTAGATTGGGAGGCAACGAATCATGAGCAGGCTGCATTATTAAAGGCTGTGCAGGACCTAGTGTTGGCTGCATTTGGTTTTATGAAGGCAACGATTGAGCTATTGATGGGTGTGATAAGCCTATCATAGGATGTGTTTCAAGAAATTACTGAAGGTTGGGAGAATGTAACAAATTTTTTCTTGACACGACCATTATCAAATAAATCAACATCAAAGTATTCATCCGAAGATGTGTCCTGAGGCTGCAAACCTGAGATTTTTTTCTCATTAAACACGACATCTTGATTGCGAACAATATTTTTGGCGATGGGATCCCATAGTTTGAAACCAGATTGATCTTCTCCATAGCCTAGAAAAATACACCTCTTTGATTTGAAATCAAGCTTCGTTCGTTGCTCCTTGGGAATATGCACAAACGCTTCACAACCAAACACCTGCAAATGGTGATATGAAATTCTTTTTCCAAGCCATCTATCCTTTGGAATATCAAAATCCAAACGAGATGATGGAGTACAATTAATTAAATATACTACAGTGTTACATGCTTCTGCCTATGACTCTTTTCCCAAACCGACATTGGAGAGCATACATCGAGCTCTCTCTAGAATTGTCTGATTTAACCTCTCAGCTGCACCATTTTCCTAAGCTGTGAATGAGACCACATTTATTCTACGAATGTCATTGTCTGCACAAAAAATATCAAATTCTGAAGAGAAAAACTCTCCCCCATTATCAGTTTTAAGATAGTTAATTTTATGCCCTATTTGGTTTTCAACAGGAGCCTTAAAAATTTTAAATTTTGAAAAAAATTCTGATTTTTTATTTAACATGTAAATCCAAACTTTTCAAGTGTAATCATTAAGGAAAGTAACAAAGTAATTTTCCCCTCCAAAAGAGGTTACCTCAGTGGGACCAAAAACATCTAAATGCACAAGTTCCAAAGGAGTGGTTTTCTGATCATGGTCTGTCCTCAAGAAGCTGGCCCAACTCTATTTTCCATAAAGGCAATGCTCGCATAACTCCAAATCCACCGATTTTAAGCCGGGAAGTTGATCTCGTTGAAGCATTACTTCAAGCCCTTTCTTGCTCATGTGCCCAATCCTCTTATGCCAAATTTCAGAATAGTTGTCCATAACTATCATGGAAACTCCCACTTCACCATGGCATTTTAAAATGTAAAGATTACCCAACTTCTTGCCTTTTGCAAGCACTAAAAATCCCTTGGTTACTTTCCAATTATCTAAAGAAAATTTAACATTACACCTAGAAGCAATAAGCTGACTTATAGGAATTAAATTTCTTTTCAACAAAGGAACATATCTCACATCCTTTAAAATCCATTGATTGCCATTTTTCAAATTCAAAATTATATCACCTTACCAACGATTTTGCATTCCTTATTGTCACCAAGAAAAACCTTACCGAATGCACCTTCTTTAAAATTTGTAAAAGCTTGTCGGCATGAAGTAGCATGGAAAGAAGCCCCAGAATCAAGTACCCAAGAGTCCGCAGTCATGTCTCTAGCAACCAAGACCAAAACACCATCATCTTTTTCAGCTACAATTTTTGCTTCATTGTTACTGACTTTGTCATGCACCCTTTTATAATTCCAACAATTTTTCTTTGTGTGGCCCAGTTTGCCACAAAACCAACAGGCACCAGTCCTTCCTCTGGACTGCGATGTATGTGCATATTTTAAATTTTGTCTATTATTATTTTTTCCTCTTTCTCTACTCCTACCTCTATTACCAGTACTTACAGTGGTTAATACCTCACCAGATGAGGGTTCCTAATTTTTTATCTACATATCTTCACTCAGAAGAGTGGTTGCAACATCATCGAATTTCAATTTGCTTTTGCCAGCCACCGAAGTGCTCACTTCCATCACCACACCTTCCCAGCTATTTGGTAAAGAACACAGTAATAAAATAGCTTTGATCTCATCATCTAAATTAATTCCTGTTACCTAATTATTACCCTCAGGCTGAATCAGGCAAGGCATCTATGTTGCAGATGCTCATAAGGGCCAAATGGGATATCTCCATTGAGGGTTATTTCATGCGTCTGATGACATTTCACAGGGAATTCAGTTAAGAGGCCTGCTCTGTTGGAAATATGCCTCTGTAGTTACAGGCTCAGCCTCCATTAGAGCCAGGTCAGCATGACATATTCACTGTCTGGCTGATTGGTTGCTTTGTCACTTCCCATTTTGAACAGGTCACTGTGACCTAGTTTCTGTCCTACCGAATGAAGCTGCAGAGCCTATCGCTATGATAGGAAGGGTTCGGTATGACCTCTTGTCACGTCAGGATCTTTGGCCAATAGGCCATTCAATCGTCAGTCGGGGAAACTCATGGCGACAACGGGCTTCAGGATAACTTATGATGCTCGGTGAAGGGTCCCAACGAACAGTCGAAGTCTCCCTGACTTAAAAATCCTTTGGCATAACGAAGCATTCAGAGAGAGTCTCGGCAACCAATGAAGTCTGCCTGACAAGAAAAAGGCCTCGCTGAGAAAAGGACTTCGGCAAGAGGTCTTGCCGAAGTAAGGTTGTCTCCCCGACAAGAAAAGGAACTCGCCGAAAGGAAAAGCGTTCGGCATAAGGTCCTGGCGACCAACTGAAGTCTCACCGAAGGGGTGTGGCTTCGATATAAGGAATGAAGATCGGCGAGATGTCTCGCCGACACCAAAGGGTCTTGCCGATAACAAGATGAGCTCGTCAAGAGTTGGAAACTTCGCCTAAAGGTCTCACTGACTAGCAGAAGGTCTCCTTGACATAAATGACATTGACGGAGCTCCCAGCCATTGCGGTAATGTCTTGTCGACATGGTGTAGTCTTAGCGAAAGGAGGAACATCGGCAAGACAATGAGCCTCGCTATGAAGTATTCTCGACTTGATACGGTCTCGCCGAAAGAAATTCGGAGCCTGATGGAGTGAAATGCATTCGGGATGATATCAATAAGCTCTTACCGAAACGATGAGGGGGTTCTCGGGGTAACGTTTTTCCTTTGGTAAATCATCTCACCGACGATTGGCTGTCTTGGCGACCATAGAGGCAACATCGGTATGAATTTTGAAGCTTGATAAAGACTCTCATCAATGTTTCCACGTCGTGCCAATAGCTGCAGAGGGACATAATTGCATCGGTGAGACACTTCCAGTGTCTCGCCGAGATGCGATTTTGAATGAACAAACTTTTGACCAGAGGGGAGTCTGCATGTAGTGTGCCCAACCAATGAAGGAGAGCTACGAGTGAATCGTTGGCAGCTTGACCAATGCCAAGAGAATCAATAGAATGTGAATCAATGTGTATCTGTTCTGGACTCAAGAGAATTCAAGGCGCTCAATAGGGGGATTCAATAGGTGGACACAAGGACTAGAAGTAAATACATCCGGTAGCTTCAAAAGATCTAAGGGGTTTCTCCAGGAAGTAGTTTTTCACCGACACACACAACAGGGACACGCAGGGGTGCAACATTTAATTCAATCAAAAGATCTTAGGATAGATTTTTCTGAGACTGATATTTTGTAAGCCCTAAGGGGCCAACACGGTCTGATATATAAGAATTTTTTTGCCTTTTGTAAATAGTTCAGATTGTGCATTCAAAAGAGTTAGTGATTTTTATCAATCCTTTCTCGACTAAATGTATGTTTTGTAACTCGAC